>CM038681.1:89067293-89413913 GCA_021605205.1 Aegilops longissima
GCATCACCAAGATGAATCTAGATTCTAGCAACAAGAGAGGAGGATGAGCATCTTCATACCCTTGAAGATAAGCTAAGCGGAAGCGTTACAAACGCGGATGAAGAAGTCGTACTCGCGGCGATTCGAGATCGCGGTTGATTCTGATCTAAGCACCCGAACAACGGTGCCTCCGCGTTCAACACCGTACAGCCGGGGGCGTCTCCTCCTTCTTGATCCAGCAAGGGAGAGGAGAAGTTGAGGCGGCGGCCATAGGAAACCCTAGATGGGTTTTGGCGCCCCCACCCCTAGAAACTTGCCCCCAAGCCGGGAGGACGGCTGCCCTAGGGGTGGCGCCCCACCTCTCCGGTTACGTGAGATGGGGTGGGAGGGCTCTCAGCCCCTTAGTGGGCTGATGTGCCCTCTCCCTTGGCCCATAAGGCCCCACAAAGCTTCTTTGGGGCCTCAGAAACCCCTTTCGGACCGCTGGTCATCACACGTACCCGGAACAATTTGGGACTCCAATACCCTTCGTCCAATATACGATCTTCACCTCCGGAATATTCCGGAGCTCCTAAATCATGTCCGCGATCTCATCAGGGACTCGAACAACCTTCGTTAACCACATACTATTTCCCATAACAACTCTAAGCGTCACGAACCTTAAGTGTAGTAGACCCTCGGGTTCGGGAACCATCTGAACATGACGAGATGTTCTCGGTCAATAACCAACAGCGGGATCTGGATACCCATGTTGGCTCCCACATATTCCGATGATCTCATCGGATGAACCACGATGTCAAGGATTCAAGCAATCCCATATGCAATTCCCTTTGTCTAGCGGTATTGTACTTGCGAGATTCGATCGTCGGTATCCGATACCTTGTTCAATCTGTTACCGGCAAATCTCTTTACTCGTTCCGTAACACATCATCCGTGATCAACCCCTTGGTCACATTGTGCACGATATGATGATGTCCTACCGGTGGGCCCGAGATACCTCTCTCTGCACGAGTGACAAATCGATCTCGGTTTGTGCCAACCCAGCGAGACACTTTTGGAGATACCGTAGTGCACCTTTATAGCCACCCAGTTATGTTGTGGCGTTTGGTACACCCAAAGCATTCCTCGGTATCCGGAGTTGCACAATCTCATGGTCTAAGGAAATGATACTTGACATTAGAAAAGCTTTAGCATCTGAACTACGATCTTTGTGCTAGGCTTAGGATTGGGTCTTGTCCATCACATCATTCTCCTAATGATGTGATCCCGTTATCAATGACATCCAATGTCCATGGTCAGAAACGTAACCATCTATTGATCAACGAGCTAGTCAACTAGAGGCTTACTAGGGACATGGTGTTGTCTATGTACCCACACATGTATCTGAGTTTCCTATCAATACAATTATAGCATGGATAATAAATGATTATCATGAACAAGGAAATATAATAATAATAACTAATTTATTATTGCCTCTAGGGCATATTTCAACGAGTCTCCCACTTGCACTAGAGTCAATAATCTAGTTCACATCGCCATGTGATTAACACTCACAGGTCACATCGCCATGTGACCAACATCCAAAAAGTTTACTAGTGTCACTAAACTAGTTCACATCATCATGTGATTAAGATCCAATGAGTTACGGGGTTTGATCATGTTTTGCTTGTGAGAGAGGTTTTAGTCAGCGATTGCGCAACATTCAGATCCGTATGCCCATAAATCTCTAGGTCATATTGTAAATGCTGCTTCCATGCCCACTTGAAGCTATTCAAATGGTTGCTCCACTATACGTGTCGGGTTTGCTCGTGAATCACTCGGATAGGTGTTAAAGCTTGCATCGGCGTAACCCTTTATGCGAACTCTTTATCACCTCCATAATCGAGAAACATGTCATATTTACCCCAAGGACAATTTTGACCGCTGTCAATGATCCATTCTGGATCATTCTTGTACTATGGTGACTCATGGCAAGGCACACTTCCGGTCTTGTACCACGACCATAGCATACTATAGAGCCTAAATCAGAAGCATAGGGGCGACCTTCGTCCTTTCTCTCTCTTCTACCGTGGTGAGCTTTAACTCTTAACTTCATACCTTACAACTCAGGCAAGAACTCCTTCTTTGAGATCCATCTTGAACACCTTCAAGATCATGTCAAAGTATGTGCTCATTTGAAAGTACCATTTAAGCGGTTTTGATCTATCCTCATAGATCTTGATGCTCAATGTTCAAGCAGCTTAATCCAGGTTTTCTATTGAAAACACTTTTCAAATAACCTTATATGCTTTCAGAAATTCTACATCATTTACGATCAACAATTGTCAACAACATATACTCATCAGAGAAATTCTATAGTGCTCCCTCACTTCTTTGGAAATACAAGTTTCTCATAAACTTTGTATAAACCCAAAATATTGGATCATCTCATCAAAGCGTACATTCCAACTCCAAGATGCTTACTCCGAGTCCATAGAAGGATTTGTCGGGGTTGGGTGCGACATATGCAAGGATGGCTTATCATGGTGGAGAAGCGAGTAGAGACGTCGTCGGTGCACAGAAGCGGGATGAGCGAAGGCATGCAGCCCGGCGGATCTTACCCGACTTAGGGGCTCTCGTGGAGATAATACCCCTCTTTGCTGCTCTGCGGGTCTCCGCATGATCACTATGGCAAAGTGGGTACAAGGTTGCTCCTTGAGCTGTTGGGGTGAGGAAGGAGAAGGGCACGGCTAGCTTTTCTCTTCCCTCTATGTGTGTCTAAAACTACTAGGGTCCAACCTCTTGCATGGGTGCCCAGAGTTATATAGGCCTACCCCGAAGTACATAATGTCTGGTGCGCGGTCCCAGCCGTCATCTCTCAGGTCGCGTTTTCTCAGCCTTGTTGGGGCCCTTGACTAGTGGGCCCTGCCAACGTGCCCAACATGGGGCCGACAGCCCTTGTCCGTCATGGCAGGTCTTGCCGGCTGCGATTCTTGTAATCGCCTCTAATGGCCTGGCTTGGTCATGGGGTCATGGCAAGCAGTCTGCGCCGCTGACGGGCAATCACATTGCCATTCCTGTCTTGTCTAGTTAATGGCGTGCAGGGGCCGTGGGAGGGTCGTGCCAACTCCTCGGGGCCGACTCCCAGCAGGTCCGTCTTGTGGCACCCTCGCCGTCTTACGCACCCCACGCCCGGCGTAAATCCCGCCGTCTACGGGTCGATGCAGACGGTAGTCGTGGGCTCGGCGCCGCCCATGGGGCTGATGTCGGGGAGCCGACATGGCAGCGATGCGCGCGGATGGAGATCTCCGTCGATGCGGCGCCTTGTGGCCATGCACGCCCTCCGTGAGCAGGGCAGGGATGGGCAGCGGCCGCACCCCATCCGTCTGTAGTTGCATAGGCGGAGGTGGTGGGAGTCGGGGCCGACTCCCCATGGCCGCTTCTCTAAAGCCGCCCGTTGGAATCGGCTTATCTCGAAGCCGTCTCGGGACTCGGCCGTGAGGGCAGTGGCGGCCTTGCGCCCGATTCTCAAAAGCGGCTCTTCGTCTTGGGGTCTTGAGGCGCAGCCTGCCCGTTGTCTTGAAAAGTCCGGGGCTCGGGTTGGCCTACCGTGGCCCAATACTCCGACGATAGTCTCCGAGCTGGTGGCGCCGAGGCAACATGTCGAGGAGCCTCAACAGTTTCATCCCTACGGTGGAAGAATCTGGGCCTTGCTGCTTCGTCTTCCTCTGGGCCGACTAATTTGAGTCGGACTCGCGAAGACATCTTGCTCCTTAAAGGGTTTGAAAGTCGTAGTGGGATCTAGGCAGCGTGCCTGATAAGCTTCCAGGCAGCTGCCCGTTGCGGACCATCGCGTGGCTCCACCTGGCTGGGTCAGTCTGCCCACCCATGCGAGCGATGGGACAGGCCGTCAGGCGAGGCCCGCCACTACCGCGCCCCGGCATGCGAGCAATCCGTTCGGCCCGTCTTGTGATTGGGGTTCCCCGTTGTAGATCGCGAGATAACTTCATGGGTTAAATCATGGGGCGTGGGGTCTGGCGCGATTAATCCCACGTCCGCCCCGCCGGCTTCTCGACCTCTGAGCCTATCTCCTGCTTCCCCGCTTCCTCTTGCCTCTTCTTCCTCTTGCCGCTTCTTCCTCTTGCGCGCCGCTCGAAACCATGCCAAGCCGGCGATGAGCTCTTCCTCCGCGCTGCACTCTGCCGCACCCTCGGCGTGTGGGGCCGGCTCCGGTGGGCAGCGACCACTCGAATTCCTCCGCCCAGAACGCGCCGCCTCCGGCAAGAGCCTAAATGCGGACAGCGCCCGCGCCGGCGGGAGAAATGTCGCGGCGGCGGAGAAGGCGGCGGGTGTATTCGCTCGCACCTCATGCGCTGACCTAGGGCTGCCCGTGGCG
The DNA here is from genome assembly GCA_021605205.1 of Aegilops longissima. NCBI lineage: Eukaryota > Viridiplantae > Streptophyta > Magnoliopsida > Poales > Poaceae > Aegilops > Aegilops longissima. The sequence goes on from CM038681.1 coordinate 89,071,648, forward strand.
GTTTCTTCCGCGCCTTCTTGGAGTTCCGTGCTCAAACAGCACCTCACTTCAATACGGCAGGTGCCGCTGCCTTCTACCTCAGCGAAGGCTTCTCGCTGCTCTCCCCACCATCGAGCTGTGGGGAATTCTTCCAGCCCAAGGCACGACGTCGCCGCTGGTGCAAGGCTCGCAGGCACCTTCATCGCGACAAGGGATTGTGGCCAACAACCCGCTTCCCACCATTCCGCTGATCAAGTCTGGAAGATGTGGCAGCGATCCTACTTATGTGAAGAACGTCATCTGCATATGCATCGTCTAATCGCCGCTTTACGGCCGGGCGATCAAGGGAGGTCCTCTAACGGGTCCGACCGCAGGACGCCGACTTCCGTCGGGCGCCATCATTGTCGCTACGACCCGAAAGTGCCGACGCAATGGAGGGGCTTGATCGGGCCGACCTGCTGGCCGCCTGTGTATGCGTGCCGAGTCCTTCGGCCCAAGGCGGTCACCTCATCTCGATCCGCCAGATGAGCGCCACCGGACCCAGCCGGATGTGCTCCAAGGACATGCCCCACGCCGGATGTGGCGGACACTGTGAATCACATTGTGAACTGCAATCTCACGGCGGATTGGCAGTTCGGCAAGGAGTCAGAGCGCCAACCAACCCCGCCTGCGGTAAGTCAGTCTCTTCCTCTTTTGTTTTTTCTCAACCGAATTTGACCTCCGATCTTTTTTTGTTTTTTTTGTTAGAACCCCCTCATGTAGCCTTCAGCCGCACCACGGGCTGCCCGTGAGTTCGCCCCCGACCGCTAAGAGCGACGCCGATTTACCCCGACTTTGGGGGCGGCGATGGAGGCCGACGCCAAGGGAGGAGGAGGAGGGGCTGACGACTTCAGGCCCTCGCTACCTTTTTGTCGACCGCTCGAAGATGACGGGCGAGGGCGGTCGCTTGCCACCGCCAACCGGAAGGCGCTGGCGAAGCGCGAGTTCTCCGCCGCTAGTGGGTCGAGGCGGAAGAAGCGCCTGTCCGGGAGCCGAGCTTGTTTGGTGGCCGGTCAAGAAGTTCAAGGGGACGGCCGCCGCGACCCAGCGGAAGAGGCGGTCGAAAGGCCAATCGCTCCGCGAGGAAGTGAAAAGCGCCACCGTCACCGCCGTAAGTGCTTTGTCTTGTTTTCTTCCGGTGCATCTTGTTCAAATCTTTTATATGTCTTCCTCGCATCAGGGCTCCCCTTACTTTAGAGAGGGTCGCCGCCACCTCCGTCATGGGGTCGGAAGAGACATCCACCAATACTTGGCGGATTGACCCTGCCGCCGACCTCCGGGAGGCGACGGAGCGGAACACGCAGGAGAAGCGCGACGAGGAAGAAGCCGCCTACTCGAGAAGGCGGAGGCCGAGAAGGCGCGCTTCAGCCCGTGAAGAAGCTGGATGAGGCCGTCAGCCTGTCAGCGGGCAAAGCGCTGGCCGAGGAGGCCGCGGCCCAATCAGCGCTGCTTTCGCCACCCCGCTGAGTTCGCGCCGCCACCCGGAGTTCACGGGCAGACGGAGGGAGCCGGTGGCGAGCAACCCATGATGGAGAAGGAAGGCGGCGAGGACTCCATGTCGGGCACGCACGCAGCCGCTACCGCCGCCCGCCGCCTCGAGCGCTGGGCGAGGTAAACAGCAGGCGGATCACCGGCGGTTACCGACCGAAGACGAGGCCGTGGTGAAGCTGCCTTCAAGTCGCCGCCAAGGCGCTGTCGCTTTGAGAAGGCGACTTGCCACGCCTTGGAGACCGGGCGCCGCTTATCTCGCCATCCTGCACGCCGAGGCGATAAGCGCCGCGCGCTGCTGGGTGGTGCGAGAGGTGGCACAGGCTCGCTGAACCAGGCGCTTCGACGCTCAGCGGTTGCGCGAGCCGAGGGCGACGCCATCCGCACTGCACCAAGGCGCACCGCGCCACGAACCGCCGCTCGGGTATGCTTTCTTTCTTTGAGTTTGTTTTTTTGTTCTTCTCTTGAGCGCCAGCGCACCCACTGGTGTAGTCTCGAGTTTCAAGGCCTGAGCAAAGTGCTCGAACTCCATCCGCTAATTCCAAATATTTACCTTTGTCTAAAATGCTTATCACAGGAGTATCACAACCTCCGCGTCACTGCCTTCAACCGCAATGTTGAGGAGCTGGGCAAGCGGACCGCCGAATTGTCGAGGAGCCGGGCTGAGTCTTCTTTCTTCTTCGCGGGGGCGCGCTAGTGCACCCGTGGGCTGTAGTCCCCGAGATTCGGGCCAACTGCTGAGCAGTCGGGCCGAATCTTCCCAGCGACCTTCTTAGTTGGCCACTTAACGTCCTTTTTCTTTTTATTCTTCAGAGGCCAACGCCATTCTCCGACGGTAGCTGGGCGAGGCCGACACCGCCTTGCAGGCCAAGGGGGAGGAGTGCAGCAAGCTCGCCGCAGAGCGCGACCTGCTGGCTACGCAGCTGGCGGAGCAAAGGGAGCTGCTTAAGAAGGCGCAGGACGAGGCGAAGAAGAAAGAGGCAGCTCTCCTGGCCGAAGTTCGAAGCGAAGCGCCCTCCCGACCGACAAGGAGGCACAGCTGACCTCCGGCTTCCATGAAATCGAGGACATCGCCGACGGTGAGTTTCTTTACTTTCCTTCTTGAGCCGCTGACTATAGGTCGGGCTGACTCTGGTTTTTTTTTGACTTGCTTTTTTCGCCTTGGCAGACTTCTTCCCGCCACACGCAGCGCGCCAATCGCTTATCGATGCTGATCGCGAGGCGCCAAGGGCAAATGGTGTGGAGATTGCTGCTAACGCCCCGGACCCTCGACGCAGCAGCTTTTGAGCATCGAGGCTCGCTCGCGGCCGCCCATCGGATGTTGCGCCGGCTTCAACGTGTCGTCGCGCCAGTGATCGCTGCCCTGGCGGCCTGACATACCGTTCGGCGATCTCCACCGGACTGCCGACCGGGCCGGAGGTCGCGATTGGCGCCTTGAGGCTCGAAGGTTCCGCGCCCGAGCTAGAGCGCCGGGCCTCGGAATTCGTCAAGCGTGGTATCCAGGGCTGGATCTGGACCGGCTGGCGCGCTCCGGTCGAGGCCCAGCGAGTTGCCGGCCGCGGAAGACGCCTCATCAAGCGCGCAGGCGGCGATCGCCGACTACACGGGACACCAGCGTCTTCGCCCTCGAGCGGGCTGAGGACGGCGGAGGCGCCACGAGTGGTTGGGATGAACCCGGACATGACGAGGACTGGCGGAGGTGATCGGCTCCAGCGCCGGAGGAGGGCGAGGGCGGAGGACGGAGGTGAGACGGAGGCGCCAGAAGACGGAGCGGGCGACCAGCCTCAGCTCGACTGTGCCTCCAAAGAACGAGTCAACGCGCTGATCGGGCCGGCTGCCACGGAGATGATCAAGCCGAGACTGCCCACCGCGCCTGGCGCTGACCGACACCGCCTCTCCTCGGCTCCTCCAAACCCGCCTGCCACTTCCTAGGCTGCCTTTTGCCTTTATTTTATCTGCTTTGATAGTCTTGAAAAACTTGTTAATTTCACAATTCCACCCAAGGGTGTATTTTGAACTTCTCTTTCGAAGATTCGCCGAGGGCCTCTCTATGTAAATATTTATCCTAATTCTTTCTTTCCTTGCTCATTGCTCTTATGGCTTTTTCCTTTGCCGCCTTCCCTTAGTCGCCGCCTCGCCAGTCGGACAACCGCTCTGCGGACTGTCGCTTGGATCAAGTGCTTTGGGTACTCTTGGGAAGGCAAGTACTTGGCCGTTTTTTAGAGTCTTTCTAACAAGTTGGATAGAAAGCGGCAAGCCGACCACTCAAGAGTCGGCTTTGCAAAGAGGGGCTGGAAGCCGGCTTAAGCTATGTTTATGCTTTGGGTCCTTAGAAATTTTTCATGTGGGCGCCCAGTCTTCCTTACTCATGCCCACCAAACAGTTGCTCTGCGAGCTGCGGCTTCTGACAGGAGACAACTTAGGCACCGCACACTACTTGTCCGACTGCAGGAAGCATTTCATAGCGCAAGGCGGCGAGTCCCCGGGCCGACTAGTCGAACCCGGTGCCAAGCGGCATAACAAAGAGTAACATACTCGAAGGCATAACTCTTATCATATAGATAACAAAAAGGGCAGTCCCCGAGCTCGTCTCGGGGGGCCCGAAGTCTTGGTACTTTAACACAAAAGGTAGCATGGTACATACTGCATCAACTGTAAAATCTTCGGAGAAGATTTGCATTCCATGGCCGTTCCGTCTCTTTGCCGGAGTCGTCCCTCTTGCGTGCTTTCGGGGCTTGGCGTCGATCGTAGTAGTAAGTCGTTGCCCAGCACTTTGCTGATAATGAAGGGGGCCTTCCCAAGGGGCCGAAAGCTTGTGCTGGCCGGCTGTTTTCTTGGAAAGATCTCGGCCTGACCTTCCTGTTGTAGTAGCGGCATAGGCTCTGCTGGTAGATGCTGGACCGGCTGAGTGCCAACAGCCGGCTCTCTTCCAGCAGATCGACGCCGTCTTGACGTGCTTCTTCTGCTTCCTCCTCGGTGTACATGGTGACTCGCGGGGAGTCGAACTCTATGTCCATTGGGATGACGGCTTCAGCACCGTAGACGAGGAAGAAGGGTGTGAAGCCGGTTGACTTGCTTGGTGTCGTGCGCAGACTCCAGAGGACGGCTGGCAACTCATCAAGCCAACAGTCGGCCAAACGCTCCAGTGGTTCGACCAGCCGAGGCTTGATGCCAGACAGGATGAGACCGTTTGCTCGCTCCACCTGGTCGTTTGACTGCGGATGGGCAACGGACGCTAAGTCCAGTCGGATGCCTTGTGTCGCGCAGAAACGGGCCAGGGCGCCTTTGGCAAAAATTGTGCCATTGTCGGTGATGATGCTGTGTGGTATGCCGTACCGAGTCGTGATGTCGGCGATGAAGTCACTGCCGTTGGACCATTCAACTTCTTGATGGGCTTTACTTCTATCCACTTGGTGAACTTGTCCACCGCGACAAGTAAATGACTTAGGCCACCTTGTGCTGCTTTGAATGGTCCTACCATGTCCAGGCCCCAAACAGCAAAGGGCCAGGTGATGGGGATAGTCTTGAGTCACGAAGCCGGCTGATCTGACTTGGAGCGGAACATCCGCACCCTTGCATTTTTGCACTAATTCCTTGGCCTCTTCTAGGGCAGTTGGCGAGAAGAAACCGTGTCGGAAGGCTTTGGCTACGAGTGCTCTTGAGGCCGCATGGTGGCTGCACTCGCCTTGATGAATGTCTTCGAGAATCGCTTGTCCTTGCTCAGCTCGGCCTTAGCGCTGGTAGACACCAAAGATAGCATACCGACCAGCTCTCTGTTGACTATGGTGTAGGCTGCCGCTCGGCGTTGTACTTGTCGAGCCAAGATTTCGTCGGTTGGTAGCTCTCTGCTCACTAGGAACTTCAGGATGGGCTGGGCCCATGAGGGTGCTGCTATTTATTCAACCGCCATCTTCGCTACTTGGACGAGGCGGCTGGGCTGGGAGGCGGCGGGCGGAGTCATGACGCTTGTTGGATTGATGAAGTCCCAGACCGGGTGCAGTCCCGGGCCAAGCTCTGAGTCTTGAATGGTCGCCCAGATCCCGGGCGGGTTCGAAGTCCCGGGCGGCCGATTGCGGCATTCTTGGGGCCATCTGTAAGAGTTCTCGTGACGTCTGTCGAGGATTTTGAGTCGGATCCGACTTCTTCAGAGGGAGCTGGCACGAAAATGGAGTCTGATTCTGGTGAAGGCAGATGATGGCTTGAGGAGGCGAAGGCGGCGCGGATGGTATTTCCTGGCGGGTGGAGTCGATTTGTGCCAGGGTGTCTGCTTGGTCGTTGTCATTTCTTGGTATGTGAAGGAACTCGCACCCCTCAAAATATCCACTGAGTTGCTGTACAAGGAAACGGTAGCTCGCCATGTTTGCATCTTTTGCGTCCCAATCGCCAGATGACTGTTGGACCACCAAGTCGGAGTCGCCATAACACAGGATCCGGCGAATGCCAAGTTCTTTGGCAAGCTGGAGCCCGTGAATGAGTGCCTCGTATTCGGCGACATTGTTGGAGGCGGCGAAATGGATCTGCAGCGCATATTTGAGCTTGTCGCCTTTGGGGGAAGTGAGGACAACGCCGGCTCCCAAGCCGGTGCGTATCTTGGAGCCATCGAAATGCATCCGCCAATGGGTGGAGTCGGGTGCTGGCGGCAGGTACTGGGTCTCGGCCCAGTCGACGAGGAATTCGGCCAGTGCTTGCGACTTGATGGCGGTGCGTGGCTGGTAATAGATGGTGTAGGGGGCCAGCTCTATGGCCCATTTGGCCACTCGGCCAGAAGCATCTCGGCTTCCGATGATCTTGGCTAGTGGGGTTGTGCAAACCACAATGATTGGATGCTCTTGAAAGTAAGGCTTCAACTTCTTGGCGGCAAAGTGCACGCCCTAGCACATCTTCTGGTAGTGGGGGTAGTTCTGCTTGGAGGTCGACAGTACTTCGCTCAGGTAATATACCGGTCTCTGGACAGGTAGCGCCCTGCCTTCCTCCTTGCGCTCAACTACAATGACTGTGCTGACTACCCGGCTGGTGGCGGCAATGTCTGGAGCATGGGCTCTTTAGGAGTCGGGCCACGCATGACAGGGGAGTAGTCAGCATTTTCTTCAAGCTGGAGAAAAGCTTCGTCCGCCTTTTTGGTTCCATTCAAAGAAGGTGGTCTTCTTCATGAGCTGGTATAAAGGAGAGCTTTCTCGCCACCGGTGATGAATCGGCTGATGGACGTAAAGCAGCCGGTGAACTTTTGCACATATAGCAGTCGGCGGGGTACTTCCATCCTCTCGATGGCCTTGATCTTCACAGGGTTGCACTCTATGCCGCGTCCAGAGACCAGGAAACCAAGGAGTTGGCCGGCTGGTACTCCGAAGACGCACTTCTCAGGGTTGAGATTGATCTGGAATCGGCGCAGGTTCTCAAAGGTTTCCTTAAGGTCTTCCAGCAGTGTTCCTCGCTTTTCCGTCTTCACCACCACATCGTCCACGTAGACGTGGGCGTTTCTGCCGAGTTGCTTGAGGAGGCACTTCTGCATGCAACGCTGAAAGGTGGCGCCGGCATTCCTTAAGCCGAACGTCATGGTTAGGTAGCAGAAGGCTCCAAACGGCGTGATGAAGGCGGTCTTCAGTCTGTCAGCCGGGTTCAGCTTGATCAGGTGATATCCTAAATATGCATCTAAGAAGCTCAACAGCTCACACCCGGCTGTGGAGTCTATCACCTGATCAATTCTCAGCAGAGCGAACGGGTCCTTGGGGCAAGCTTTGTTGTGGCTTGTGTAGTCAATACACATCTGCCAACGCTTGTTCTTCTTCATGCATTGGACTGGTTTGCTAACCATTCGGAAAGAACACTTCCATAATGAAACCGGCTGCTAGGAGCCGGGCTATCTCTTCTCCAACAACTCTTCTCTTCTCTTCGACAAAGCGGCGCTTAGGGCTGCTGGACGGGCTTCATTAGATTGGACATGTAACTTGTGCTCGGCGAATTCCGTCGGTACACACTGCATGTCTTTAGCGGACCATGCGAAATGTCCCGATTCTCATGGAGGAAATCGACGAGCTCGCTTCCTATTTTTGTCAAGGTTTGCACATATGACAGCGTACCTCTCCGGGTGCTCCGGGTCCAAGGGTATCTTCTTCGTTTCTTTGGCCGGTTTGAACGAGTCCTCAGCTTCCGACTCCTTGGGGTTGGGTGATATTTCGGGCTGCTCGTCGGCCATCGCCACAACCCGATCAAGAAGCCGCTTCTCAGGTGCGATCACCAGGGACTCGTCTAGCCGACTGCTTTCAGCTGCGCAAGCGGACGACTTTCTGTAGTCGCCGGCTACGGTCAAAATCCCCTTGGAACTCGGCATCTTCATCTTGAGGTAGGCATAGTGGGGGACCGCCATGAACTTGGCCAAAGCAGGTCGGCCAAGCAGGGCGTGGTACGGACTTTCGAGGTCCACCACTTCGAACCAAACTGGCTCTCGGCGGAAATAATCTTTGTCCCCAAAGAGGACATCTATCAGGATCTTGCTGATCGGTGAGCAGGAAAGGCAAGGTACAATGCCGTGGAACATAGTCCGGCTGCTCTGAAGCTGTCTTTGCTTGATTCCTAACTTCTCCATCGTGTCCTTCTACAGGATGTTGATGCTACGACCTCCGTCTATCAGCACTCGCGAGAAGCGAGCGGCCCGCCTATCTGCGGCAAGGGTGGCTCCCAAGACCAGGGCGTAGGAGCCCGGACTCGGCATCACCTCTGGGTGGTCAGCTCTGCTCCAACTGATAGGCCTCTCAGACCAGTGCATGAATTCTGGAGTATCTGATACTACTGCATTCACCTCTTGCTGCTGCTGCCGCCTGCTGCAGCGATCGTCGGCCACACTGGTGAACACCACATAGGCTCCGTGCTCTTTGGGGTACTCATCTTGCACTGCACCGACTGGCTCGACAACCCGGCTCTTTGGCGGCGGAGGCGGCGGCCCAACAGCCGGGGGAGGCAGGAGGCCGTCTCCCTTGGCGATCCTGGTGAGCGAGTGGCACTTCCGTGTGGTGTGGTTTGACGGCTTCGCGCCGCTATGGAACTTGCAGGGACCATCTAGAGTCTGCTCGTAGAGAAGGCCGACAACGAGTTGGACTTGCCTCCTTTCGTCATGCAGCGAGGCTGCCCTCCGCTGCTGGTCTTCAATCGCCGCAACCTGCCGGCTGCTGGAAGCCGGCTGTGGGGCCTTGCGCCAGGATCGTATTTATTGCTTGCCGCCGACCGGTGTCTCGGCCGGAGTTCGGGAGCTCGAGAGCCACTTTGCGGTCGTGACTGACTTCAATCTCCGCCTTCATGGAGGAGTCGGCTGTGGCGTGCTTATTCCGCTATGATCAGCAGCTCATCGAGGGTCTCCGACACGCCGCAAAGTAGCTTGTCTTGAGGAGGGTGCCTTCTCGCACCCGGCGTTGAAGTACTCGATAAGCTTGCACTCGTGCACGCCCTCGCAGAGTTCCAAGCTCGCCCAGCGCGTGAGGTAGTCGCGAGTCGACTCGTTGGGGCCTTGCACGCACAAGGAAAGCTGGCGAGGCGTGGGAGGTCGCTTGTACATGCTTGTGAAGTTGCGGACGAAGGCTTCGGTGAAGTCGACCCAGCTGTTAATGCTGCGGGGCTTCAGGCTGTTCAACCATGTCCGGGTCGTGCCCTGGAGCATGAGCCGAACATACTTTACGGCAACACGCTTGTTGCCGTTCACTATGTTGATGGCCGTGGAGTAGTCGACCAGCCAGTCTTCCGGCTTTACGGAGCCGGTGTACTTGGGCGTATCTCGGGGGAGTGTGAACCCTCTGGGAAAGGGCTCGTCTCGGATGCGAGGTCCGAAACAGGGCTGACCCAACTCGTCTTCTTCTTCCAGCACCAGGGATCGGTGGAGTCGGTCGATCCGGTGGCAGGCGTCGTTTTCTCCGACTTCCTCTCGGCGGACAAGGCGGTCGCCGAGAGTCGGATGCTCGACGGGTGGCGAGGAGACTTGCCTTTCTTTGCAAGGAGGAGGAGGCAGATAGTCGTCCCGCTGTTCCACTGCTCTCAGAGGGCCGTCTTGGTCGCGCTCAATAGAGATGTGAGTCCGACTGTGGCTGACAGCCGGATCCTTGTTTTTTCTTCCGCGGACACCACCAGTCGGTGTCCGAGACGTCGCGCCTTGATCTCGGCGGGGAGGCAGGTCGTCGTTTTGTCGTTGCGGCGCCTCCGTGCGGCAGCCGGCCTCGTTCTGCGCGGCAGCCGCGTCGAGGAGCTGCTGGACACGCTCCGTCATCAGGCGGCGCTCCTCACCCTCGAAGTTGTCCAGCTCGTCCGCCGCCGCCTGGGCGGCGCGGATGTTCTCCGCAGGCGTGGCGTACACAGGGCGATTGGCCGCGAACAGGTTGGCGATGGCCACGCCGCGCTATTGGACCGCGCCTAGGCGGCTAGGCCCAGTCGGGGCCGGCGAGCCGCCCACAGCGCGATCCATCTCACGCTGGTAGGCTTCTGACAAGCGTCTCATGCTTGCTAGCTTCCTCGCGCCTTCGACGAGCTGAAGGCGGCGTGCCTCCAGCATCTCGGCGTCAGCGTCTTCCGGAATAGGCGCGGTCAGGTCTTGCAGGGCCGTGTCGAGAGGGTCATGAGCTCCTTCGTCGGAATGCTCGCCATGACCGATGACGAGCACTTCTGTGACGGTGCTTCCGCCGCTCTCCGCGCGAGGGAGCGGCTGGTCGTAGACCACCATGTTGGTGGGGAACGCGTCGGGCGACGCGGTGTCGGAGTCCACCAGCATCGGGTCCGTGGAGCCTATGGACTCCAAGTCCGTGGCGGGCTCGCCGGCGACGTGGAGTTGGTCGAGGAGGCCCGCGAGGAGGCTCTCGGGGCCGCCCGTGCCTGCATCGGATGCAGGCTCGTCGGAGAGGCGAACCTCGCCGACAAGTTCGGCAAGGCAGCTGGCCGAGCAGGCGATCTCAGCGCCGTGCAGCGCGTCGGTGCAGACTCCGTCTGACGTGCCGGGCTGGCTGCGCTCACCAGGGAGGAAAAGGGTTCCCGTCCAGAGCAGGTCTCCGGACGACGGTGCACCTAGCCCCACGATGGGCGCCAAATGTCGGGGGTTGGGTGCGACATAAGCCAAAGGATGGCTTTATCATGGTGGGGGCGAGTAGAACGTCGCCGGTGCCTGGAAACGGGATGAGGCGAAGGCATGCACGCCGGCGGATCTTACCCAGCTTCAGGGCTCTCCGTGGAGATAATACCCCTACTGCTGCTCTGCGGGGTCTCCGCATGATCACTATGGCAAAGTGAGTACAAGGTTGCTCCTTGAGCTGTTCGGGGTGAAGAAGGAGAAGGGCAGGGCTAGCTCTTCTCTTCCCTCGATGTGTGTCTAAAACTATTAGGGTCCAACCTCCTGCATGGGTGCCCCGGGGGGTTTATATAGGCCTACCCACCGGGGGTACAATGGTAATCCGACTGGGCGCGGATCCCAGTCGTCTGTCTCTCAGGTCACCGTCTTCTCCGCCGACTGCTGGGGCCCGCCGACTAGTGGGCCCCGCCGACGGGCCCAGCATGGGGCCGACAGGCCTTGTCCGCTGCGAGCTGGTCTTGCCGGCTGCGGATTACTGTAGCCGCGCCTCTAATGACGCTGGCTTGGTCATGGGGTCATGGAAACAGTGCCGCCGCCTGACGGGCGATCACTGTTGCCATTCCATATCTTGTCTGGTTAATGGCGTGCGGGGCCCGTGGGAGGGGCCGGCCGACTCCTGGGGGCCGACTCCCAACGGGTCCGGCTTGGCGCTTCGCCGCCGTCTTCGCACCTCGCGACAGCGGTCCCGCCGTCTCTGGGTCGTACAAACAGGCCGTCGTGGGCTCAGGGCACCGCCCACGGGGCTAATGTCAGGGCCGGCATGGCAACAGTGCTGCGCCGGACGGAGATCTCTCTCGGTACGGCGCGCTGCGGCCATGCTTGCCCTTCGTGAACGGGGCAGGGATGGGTCGCGCGGCGGCCGCACCCCATCCCGTCCGTAGTTGCGTTGGCAGGAGGTGGTTGGAGTCGCGGGCCGACTCCCCATAGCCGGCTTCTCTGGAAGCCGCCAGTTGGGAGTAGGCTTATCTCTAAGCCGTCCCTGGGACTCGGCCGAGAGGGGCAGTCGGCGGCCCTGCCGCCGATTCTCAAAAGGCGGCTCTTCGTCTTGGCGTCTTGAGGGGTGCAGCCTGCCCCGTTGTCTTGAAAAGTGTAACGCCCCCGATGCGGCTATATCTCCCACGTGTCGAGGCACGACTTAGAGGCATAACCGCATTGAAAGCAATGTCGCAAGTGAGGTAATCTTCACACAACCCATGTAATAAGTAAGGGAAAGAGATACATAGTTGGCTTACAGTCGCCACTTCACACAGTACATAAATAAACATCCATCATTCAATGTACACTCAAGGTCCGACTACGGAACCAATATAAAAGAAGATACCCCAACTGCTACACAGATCCCTGAATCGTCCCAACTGGGCACCACTACTGATCATCAGGAAAAGACACATAGTAACGACCACGTTCCTCGTCGAACTCCCACTTGAGCTCGGTTGAGTCACCTGCACTGGCATCATCGGAACCTGCAACTGTTTTGGAAGCATCTGTGAGTCACGGGGACTCAGCAATCTCACACCCGCGAGATCAAGACTATTTAAGCGTATAGGAAGGACAGAGAAGTAAAGTGGAGCTGCAGCAAGCGACTAGCATATATGGTGGCTACATCGCAAAAGAGAGCGAGAAGAGGAGCAAAGCACGGTCGTGAAACTAGTAGCGATCAAGAAGTGATCCTGAACTACTTACGCCGACATAACTCCAACATCGTGTTCACTTCCGGACTCACGAGAAGAGACCATCACGGTTACACACGCGGTTGATGTGTATTTTATTTGAGGTCAACTTCGGTTTTCTACAACCGACATTAACAAATTCCCATCTGCCTCATAACATGGGCACGGCTTTCGAAAGATATTACCCTGCAGGAGTGTCCCAACTTAGCCCATTATAAGCTCTCACGGTCAACGAAGGATATTCCTTCTACCGGGAAGACCCGATCAATCTCGGAATCCCGGACTACAAGACATTTCGACAGCAATAAAACAAGACCAGCAAAGCCGCCCGAATGTGCCGACAAATCCCGATAGGAGCTGCACATATCTCGTTCTCAGGGCACACCGGATTGTCCAAACTTCCGATAGGCCAGCTCAGAGTTGCCCCTGATGGCCACCGGCGGCTGACAGGTTTGGACCAGCACTCAGAGGAGAACTGGCCCGGGGGTTAAAATAAAGATGACCCTCGGGCTCGCGAAAACCCGGGGGAAAAGGCTTAGGCGGCAAATGGTAAAACCAAAGTTGGGCCTTGCTGGACGAGTCTTATTCAAAGCGAATTGTCAAGGGGCTCCCATAAATCACCCAACCGTGTAAGGAACGCGAAATCAAGGAACATAACACCGGTATGACGGAAACTAGGGTGGCAAGAGTGGAACAAAACACCAGGCATAAGGCCGAGCCTTCCACCCTTTACCAAGTATATAGATGCATTAATTATAGCAGATATATATTGTGATATCCCCAACAAGTAAACATGTTCCAATAAGGAACAACATCTCCATGTTCCAACAAGGAACAAACTTCAGCTTCACCTGCAACTAGCAACGCTATAAGAGGGGCTGAGCAAAGCGGTAACATAGCCAATCAACGGTTTGCTAGGAAAAGGATAGTTAGGGGCTGACATGGAATATGGGTGGCATGATATAACAAGTGGTAGGCATCGCAGCCTAGGCATAGCAAAAGAGCGAGCAACTAGCATAGCAAAGATAGAAGTGATTTCGAGGGTATGGTCATCTTGCCTGCAATGTTCTCAGAGTTGTCGAAAGCTTGATCCTCGTAAGCGTTCTCAACAGGTTCCTCGTTCACGTACTTGTCCCCCGGCTCTACCCAAAGCAACAACACAAACAAAGGAAACCCAATAAATCACGGTGCAATGCACAATCAACATGATGCAAAACATGACATGATATGCGGGATGCGATATGCAATGCGTATGTGCGCTCCGGAAGGTAAATGATGAACCAGGCATCAACTTGGCAAACCAAGTATGCCACTGGAAAGATGAGATGATTTCGGTTGAAATCGATATAAAGATCACCGGAATCGGATGCACGGTTTGGAAATGACAAGCAAAACAAGAATGGCACAAATCTGCCATTAACAGCATGATGCCACTTAGCAAGCAACAATTAATTAAGCTACTGCACCCAAACGTATCAATAAAGTACATGGCAGTGATCTACACAAGATGCTCGACAAAAGATGAGCACTGAGCTACGGCTAGTTCACATCATAACAGGTTCAAACAAGCATGGCAAAAGTGCACAAAATATCAGGCTGGACATGGCAAAAACAGCATCAGGTTGCAATGTTCAGAGCAACAAAACTACATGCAACAGGAACTTAAAATAGCAAAACATGGCATGACATGAATCTACTCAAAGCATAGAACAAAAGTCCCTTACTGACCATATGCCAAAAAGGATCAGAAAATATAGTAACACCCATGTCAATATTGAAAGTTTCGTTAACAGAATCAGCAACATGGCATGTCAAAAACTGATAACAAGTAGGCATGTTTACAAGCTCAATGCACTCACTACAGAGCCTTATATGACAAACTAAGCATACATATATCAATAAGACATGACATAGAAGACATACATGGCAAGAACAATAACATAGCTTACATGGATCAACCACAACAACCTAGGCAAAATTGAATAACATGTAAACAATCTGCCAGGAAACATTTGATAGCAAAAGTAGAGCTCGATTGACTCAAGATATGGCACTCCATAATTGCAAACAAAGGCATGGATGGATATAGCAAGACATTTTTAACAAAACATCCTTACTGAAGTATCTCAAAATATGCATAGATCTCTCGGTATCATCAAGTTAACATGGCATCAAAATATCAGCTAAACAGGGCTGAAAACAGCAACATTAGGACACCTACTTTGCATGCTTGTGCTAGTCACCACATAGATCAGAAAAATACATGGCATACACCCCTGGAAAGATGGCATGGCATATTACAAAACACATGTAGGACTCAAATTCATAAGGTGCACACAATAATCATGGCAAAAATAACAAAAGTGCAAGTTCTGTTAAGAAACAGAAACTAACATCACATAGCACTCTTCCAACAGCATTTCGGGCATCAAGATGAGCTCAAATGAAAATGATGCAATGAGATGAAATGATCTACTCTTCGAGACGAACATTTTGACATATTAAACGCGAAAAATGGATCTACAGATGCAAAGATATAGCATGAAGAAAATGACACAAAATATCATCAGAGTCAACACTTAGAAGAAAAACGAGGGGGAAGAAGTCAACGGGCGGGCGCGCGAACCGAGGTCCGGATCGGGCTCCTCCCGACCGGATCGGGGCGACGGCGGCTCGGCAGCGCTGGGCTCGCCGGAGGGAGGAGGAGGCGCCGCGGGGTCGGCCGAGCGGGCGCTGAGCGGGCGCCGGAGGCGGCGGGACGGCGGGCGTCGGGGCGGCGGCGACAGCGCGGCGGCGGTGGGTGGTGGTGGCCACGCGCGACGGCGAGCGGCGGCATGGCGGCGTGGAGGCGGAGGCGCTGGGGGAGGCGCGCGCTCAAGGCGGCGGCGGCGGCTGGCGACGGCCAAGGCAGGCCGCCAGGCTCGGCGGGCTGGCGCGCTGGTGTGGCGGCGGGTGCCACGTGGCGGCTCCCGGTTGGCAGCAGGCGGAGGCGGGACGCGTCCAGCTCGCCGGACGTGTCCGCGCGAGGGGGAAATTTTTAGGGTTAGGGGAATTGATCCGGATTTTCGGGAGGTGCTTAAATAGGCATAGAGGAGCTAGGAGAGTCCAAATGAGGTGTAGTTTTCGCCACACGATCGTGATCGAGCGACGGAGAGCATGGAAGTGACTTAGATGGGTTATTGGGCTGTTTTGAAGGGTGTTGGGCTGCAACTCAGAAGAGGCCTTTGCGAGTGCGGTTAACCGTTGGAGTACCAAACGAGCTCCAAATGACCGAAACTTGACCGGTGGTCTACGGTGGTATACCAAGGCCACTAGACAAACCTCGGTCCATTTCGAGAAGGTTTAATACCCGCTGCGGAAAAACGTAAAAGGGACCACCGGGGAGATAGGAGTGCCGGATTGCAAAAGCGGACAACGGAAAAATGCTCGAAACATGAGACGAACACGTATGCAAATGCGATGCACATGATGACATGATAAAATGCATGACATGGACAAAATGCAAAATGAAGAAAACCCAACCACGGAGGGAATATCATATCACAATGCGAAAATGGCAAGAGTTGGAGTTACAAATATGGAAAGTTACTTCCGGGTGTTACAACACTCCACCACTACAAGAGGATCTCGTCCGAGATCTAGGACTGAAAGAACTCGGATATTCGGAGCGGAGGTGATCCTCGCGCTCCCGGTGGCTTCTCGGTCGGAATGGTGTGACCACTTCACTTTCAGGAATTTGATTGACTTGTTGCGAGTCTTGCGCTCGGTTTCTTCAAGAATAGCAGCGGGTGCTCATGATAAGAGATCTTCTTGAAGGTCAATCTCTTGAAGTTGATAGTGCGTTCAGGAGTCTTGAAGCACTTGCGAAGCTGTGACACGTGAAACACATCGTGCACGCTTTGCGAAGTTGGATGGAAGCTCAAGTTGATAGGCGAGATCGCCTCTTTTGCCAATGATCTTGAAAGGACCCACGTATCTAGGGGCAAGCTTCCTTTGATACCGAAGCGGCGAGTACCTTTCATTGAGAGAGCGGAGGTAGACATGGTCTCCTATTTCAAAAGCCACATCACGGTGCTTATCATCATAATAGCTCTTCCGCGCGATTATGCGGCTTTGAGATTCTCACGAATGACTTGGCACATTTCTTCTGCTTCTGTGATCAAGTCATTGCCAAGAAGTTGGCGTTCACCTGTCTCAGACCAATTGAGAGGAGTACGGCACTTTCTGCCATAGAGAATTTCGAATGGGGCCTTGCCCGAACTCGCTTGGAAGCTGTTGTTGTAGGAGAACTCGGCATATGGAAGACAATCTTCCCACTTCATACCGAAAGAAATTATACAAGCCCTGAGCATATCTTCAAGGATTTGATTTACTCGCTCAACTTGGCCACTTGTTTGAGGATGGAAAGCTATGCTGAAACGAATGTTGGTGCCCATGGCCTTCTGAAAAGAATCCCAGAACTTGGAGGTAAAGATGCTGCCACGGTCTGAAGAGATCACTTGTGGAATGCCGTGCAAGGAGACAATCCTGGAGGTGTATAGCTCTGCCAACTGAGCTGCTGTGATGGATTCTTTGATAGGAAGAAAATGAGCCACTTTAGTAAGCTTGTCAATGACAACGAAGATAGCATCATTTCCACGCTTGGACTTAGGAAAACCAGTCACGAAGTCCATTTCAATATGATCAAACTTCCATTCAGGAATAGCAAGAGGTTGGAGGAGACCAGCTGGTCTTTGGTGTTCTGCTTTCACTCTTCTGCAGACATCACATTCATTCACGAATTGAGCAATTTCTCGCTTCATTCGAGTCCACCAATATGACTGCTTGAGGTCATGGTACATCTTCGTACTTCCAGGATGAATGGATAGAAGCGAATTGTGAGCCTCGTTCATAATGACTTTTCGCAGATCACCCTTAGGAACCACAATCCGGTCCTCGAAGAAAAGAGTATCTTTGTCATCAACTTGGAAGCACTTGTACTTGGAAATGCCCTTGTCGATACCACGTTTCACCTTTTTCACCATGGTATCCAGAAGTTGAGCCTCACGGATCTGAACTTCCAAAGTAGGAGAGACTATGAGGTTGGCAAGAAAGCCTTGAGGAACAACTTGAAGATTCAGCTTGCGGAAAGCTTCACAGAGATCCGGCTGAAAAGGCTTGAGGATTAGACTGCGATAAAGCCTTCCTGCTCAAAGCATCTGCAATGACATTGGCCTTGCCCGGAGTATATTCAATACTTGGGTTGTACTCTTGAATCATTTCGACCCATCGAGTCTGCCTGAGGTTGAGGTTGGGCTGAGTGAAGATGTACTTGAGACTCTTGTGATCGGTGAAAATGTCAACTTTCCTTCCCAACAAGAGATGTCTCCACGTTATCAATGCATGGACAATTGCCGCCAACTCAAGATCGTGAGTGGGGTAGTTCTTTTCGTTGGGCTTCAACTGGCGAGAGGTATAAGCCACAACTCTCTTCTCTTGCATTAACACAGCACCGAGGCCTTGAAGAGAAGCATCACGAAAACTTGAATGGCTTGGATTCATCGGGAGGAGTCAAGATGGAGCTGTGACGAGTTTCTCTTTGAGAGTATTGAAAGCAACGTCACACTCGGGAGACCGACATACTTCACATGCTTCGGAGAAGGTTGGAAAGAGGCTTTGCAATCTTGGAGAAGTTCTCAACGAATCTTGACAATAGCTTGCAAGACCAAGAAAATCATGGAGCTGCTTGACATTCGAGGAGGTTCCC
This sequence comes from Aegilops longissima, assembly GCA_021605205.1. Lineage (NCBI taxonomy): Eukaryota > Viridiplantae > Streptophyta > Magnoliopsida > Poales > Poaceae > Aegilops > Aegilops longissima. Next base: position 89,089,667 of record CM038681.1, read on the forward strand.
AATTCACAATTGCGGACACCTTCTCGGGATTAACAGCGATGCCCTTGGCGGAGATGATATGACCAAGATAAAGAACTTCATCAAGCCAAAATTCGCATTTGGAGAACTTAGCATAGAATTGATACTCTCTGAGCTTGTCTAGCACCAATCGCAAATGTTTGGCATGATCCTTCTTATTCTTGGAGAAGACCAAAATATCATCGAGATAGACCAAGACGAATTCATTGGTGTAGGGGTTGAAAATGAAGTTCATCATCCGAGAGAATGTTGGAGGAGCATTGACGAGGCCGAAATACATGACAGGTTCAAACAAGCATGGCAAAAGTGCACAAAATATCAGGCTGGACATGGCAAAAACAGCATCAGGTTGCAATGTTCAGAGCAACAAAACTACATGCTACAGGAACTTAAAATAGCAAAACATGGCATGGCATGAATCTACTCAAAGCATAGAACAAAAGTCCCTTACTGACCATATGCCAAAAAGGATCAGAAAATATAGTAACACCCATGTCAATATTGAAAGTTTAGATTATGAAATCAGCAACATAGCATGTCAAAAACTGATAACAAGTAGGCATGTTTACAAGCTCAATGCACTCACTACAGAGCCTTATATGACAAACTAATCATACATACATCAATAAGACATGACATAGAAGACATACATGGCAAGAACAATAACATAGCTTACATGGATCAACCACAACAACCTAGGAAAAATTGAATAACATGTAAACAATCTGCCAGGAAACATTTGATAGCAAAAGTAGAGCTCGATTGACTCAAGCTATGGCACTCCATAATTGCAAACAAAGGCATGGATGGATATAGCAAGACATTTTTAACAAAACATCCTTACTGAAGTATCTCAAAATATGCATAGATCTCTCGGTATCATCAAGTTAACATGGCATCAAAATATCAGCTAAACAGGGCTGAAAACAGCAACATTAGGACACCTACTTTGCATGCTTGTGCTAGTCACCACATAGATCACAAAAATACATGGCATACACCCCTGGAAAGATGGCATGGCATATTACAAAACACATGTAGGACTCAAATTCATAGGGTGCACACAATAATCATGGCAAAAATAACAAAAGTGCAAGTTCTGTTAAGAAACAGAAACTAACATCACATAGCACTCTTCCAACAGCATTTCAGGCATCAAGATGAGCTCAAATGAAAATGATGCAATGAGATGAAATGATCTACTCTTCGAGACGAACATTTTGACATATTAAACGCGAAAAATGGATCTACAGATGCAAAGATATAGCATGAAGAAAACGACACAAAATATCATCAGAGTCAACACTTAGAAGAAAAACGAGGGGGAAGATGTCAACGGGCGGGCGCGCGAACCGAGGTCCGGATCGGGCTCCTCCCGACCGGATCGGGGCGACGGCGGCTCGGCGGCGCGGGCTCGCCGGAGGGAGGAGGAGGCGCCGCGGGTCGGCCGAGCGGGCGCTGAGCGGGCGCTGAGCGGGCGCCGAGGCGGCGGGACGGCGACGCCGGAGGGCGGCGGCGACACGGCGGCGTCGGGCGACAGGTGACAGGCAGTGGTGGGCGATGGTGGCCTTGGCGGCGCCGGCGGCGGCGTGAGGCGGAGGCGCTGGGGAGGCGCGCCTGAAGCGGGGGCCAGCGGCGGCGCGCGACGTCTGAGCATGAGCCATGGGCTCAGGCTCGGGCGGCAGCCAGGTGGCCGGGTGCCACGTGGCGGCTCCCGTTGGCAGCGGGAGGCGGGCGGATGCGTCCGGCTCGCCCGGACGTGTCCGGCGGCGCGGAGGGGGAAATTTTTAAGGGTTAGGGGGGAATTGATCCGGGATTTTCGGGGGAGGTGCTTAAATAGGCATAGAGGGAGCTAGGAGAGTCCAAATGAGGTGTAGTTTTCGCCCACACGATCGTGATCGAACGACGGAGAGCATGGAAGTGACTTAGATGGGTTATTGGGCTGTTTTGAAGGGGTGTTGGGCTGCAACTCAAAAGAGGCCTTTGCGAGAGTGCGGTTAACCGTTGGAGTACCAAACGAGCTCCAAATGACCCGAAACTTGACCGGTGGTCTACGGGTGGTATACCAAGGCCACTAGACAAACCTCGGTCCATTTCGAGAAGGTTTAATACCCGCACACGGAATAACGTAAAAGGGACCGCCGGGGGAGATAGGAGTGCCGGATTGCAAAACGGACAACGGGAAAAATGCTCGGAAACATGAGACGAACACGTATGCAAATGCCATGCACATGATGACATGATAAAAAATGCATGACATGGACAAAATGAAAAATGAAGAAAAACCTAACCACGGAGGGAATATCATATCACAATGCCGAAAATGGCAAGAGTTGGAGTTACAAATATGGAAAGTTACTTCCGGGGTGTTACAAAAAGTCCGGGGCTCGGGTTGGCCTACCCGTGGCCCAATACTCCGACAGTCGTCCTTCGCCGCCTCGGATCGGCTTCCCCTCCGCTGACATACGGCCACGGCAACACAGTCAACAATTTATCCATGGGTTCGTCCAAGCCTGCACCCTCCTCCAGAACATCGGTTTCCCCGGCAAAAAGAAGAAGATCGGCGCAACATGTGGAGGCGACCACACTGGCAACCGAAAATGGTACTCATCTTCCCTTATTCGTGCAAATCTTATGTGTCTGCTTGCACGGTATTCATCCCGCAGAAGACACTAGTTGATCGTTTCTTCTTGATACTAGATGTTCCTAGTTACTCGCGATGCACAAAGGTTTCTCCTCATATACTATTTCACCTTAGCTCGAGGTCCGTCGCCCCCCTGGATTTCAATTCCTGGTCAGTTGATTCCCAATTAACGGAAGCATTCCCTGGCGTAGCAGGCGCTAGTCCGCTTATTACGCTGGGGAAGCAGCGCCTCGGTGTTTATCTTAGGGGTGTGTGGGGCCTAGAGCTGCTGGCGCCCGATCTGGAGGTCGGCCGGGATTAAAGGGATGGCCTAGGGGCGCTGCCAAGCACGGCGGTGGTGTGAGGTCGAGGGGAGGGCGGGGTGGCGGAGGTAGAGGTCTGGGCCGGTGGTCGCTGCCGGTTCGAGAAAGATCGTTAACAGTGACTGGCGGGAGGTAGATGATACGTCTCCAGCGTATCTATAATTTTTGATTGCTCCATGCTATATTATCTTCTGTTTTGGACATTATTGGGCTTTATTATTCACTTTTATATTATTTTTGTGACTAACCTACTTACCGGAGGCCCAGCCTAGAATTGTTGTTTTTTGCCTATTTCAGAGTTTCGCAGAAAAAGAATATCAAACGGAGTCCAAACGGAATGAAACCTTCGGGAACGTGATTTTCGGAACGAACATGATCCAGGAGACTTGGACCCTACGTCAAGAAACAAAAGAGCAAGCAACGAGGTAGGGGGGCGCGCCTACCCCCTAGGGTGCGCCCTCCACCCTAGGGGGGGCCCAGTTGCTCCACCGATGTACTCCTTCCTCCTATATATACCTACGTACCCCCAAACGATCAGATACGGAGCCAAAAACCTAATTCCACCGCCGCAACCTTCTGTACCCACGAGATCCCATCTTGGGGCCTGTTCCGGAGCTCTGCCAAAGGGGGCATCCATCACGGAGGGCTTCTACATTACACCATAGCCTCTCCGATGAAGTGTGAGTAGTTTACCTCAGACCTTCGGGTCCATAGTTAGTAGCTGATACGTCTCCAACGTATCTATAAGTTTTTATTGTTCCATGCTATTATATTATCAATTTTGGATGTTTTATGGGCTTTATTAAACACTTTTATATTATTTTTGGGACTTACCTATTGACCGAGAGTCCAGTGCCAGTTCCTGTTTTTTCCCTTGTTTTAGTGTTTCGAAGAAAAGGAATATCAAACGGAGTCAAAACGGAATGAAACCTTCTGGAGAAGTTATTTTTGGAAGGAAAGCTACCCGATAGACTTGGAGTGCACGTCAGGGAAGAAACAAGGGAGCCACAAGGTAGGGGGCGTGCCCACCCCTCTAGGGCGCGCCCTCCACCCTCGTGGGCCCCTCGTGGCTCCCCTGACGTACTTCTTCCGCCTATATATATCCATATACCCTAAAACGATCGGGGAACAGAATAGATCGGGAGTTCCGCCGCCGCAAGCCTCCAGAGCCACGAAAAACTAATCAGGACCCTGTTCCGGCACCCTGCCGGAGGGGGGGAACCCTCACCGGTGGCCATCTTCATCATCCCGGTGCTCTCCATGACGAGGAGGGAGTAGTTCACCCTCAGGGCTGAAAGTATGCACCAGTAGCTATGTGGTGTGATCTCTCTCTCTCTCTCTCTCGTGTTCTTGATTTGGCACGATCTTGATGTATCACGAGCTTTGCTATTATAGTTGGATCTTATGTTGCTTCTCCCCCTCTACTCTCTTGTAATGGATTGAGTTTTCCCTTTGAATTAATCTTATCGGATTGAGTCTTTAATGATTTGAGAACACTTGATGTATGTCTTGCCGTGCGTATCTGTGGTAACAATGGGATATCACGTGATTCACTTGATGTATGTTTTGGTGATCAACTTGCGGGTTCCGCCCATGAACCTATGCATAGGGCTTGGCACACGTTTTCGTCTTGATTCTCCGGTAGAAACTTTGGGGCACTCTTTGAGGTTCTATGTGTTGGTTGAATAGATGAATCTGAGATTGTGTGATGCATATCGTATAATCATACCCACGGATACTTGAGAAAACATTGGAGTATCTAGGTGACATTAGGGTTTTGGTTGATTTATGTCTTAAGGTGTTATTCTAGTACGAACTCTAGGGCTGTTTGTGACACTTATAGGAATAGCCTAACGGATTGATTGGAAAGAATAACTTTGAGGTGGTTTCGTACCCTACCATAATCTCTTCGTTTGTTCTCCGCTATTAGTGACTTTGGAGTGACTCTTTGTTGCATTTCGAGGGATAGTTATGTGATCCAATTATGTTATTATTGTTGCGAGAACTTTCACTAGTGAAAGTATGAACCCTTCCTAGCATTGCAATACCGTTTACGCTCACTTTTATCATTAGTTACCTTGCTGTTTTTATATTTTTCAGATTACAAAACCTATATCTACCATCCCTATTGCACTTGTATCACCATCTCTTCGCCGAACTAGTGCACCTATACAATTTACCATTGTATTGGGTGTGTTGGGGACACAAGAGACTCTTTGCTATTTGGTTGCAGGGTTGCTTGAGAGAGACCATCTTCATCCTACGCCTCCCACCGATTGATAAACCTTAGGTCATCCACTTGAGGGAAATTTGCTACTGTTCTACAAACCTCTCCACTTGGAGGCCCAACAACATCTACAAGAAGAAGGTTGTATAGTAGACATCAAGCTCTTTTCTGGCGCCGTTGCCGGGGAGGCTAGGTACGCGGCACTCACACCCCATCAACTAAGCTCTTTTCCGGCGCCGTTGCCGGGGAGGTGAGTGCTTGAAGGTATATCTTTAGATCTTGCAATCAAATCTTTTTGTTTCTTGTTTTAGCACTAGTTTAGAAAACTACAAAAAAATGGAATTGAGTTTGTCTCATACGCTTCGTCTTTTTAATATCTTTCGTGAGTATGATGGAAATGAAAATTGTGCCAAAGTGTTAGAAGAAGAATGTATTAAAATGTTTGGCACTAAATATTTGAATGATGAGCATGATTGCAATGTTGTTAGTATGAACTCCTTGAATATCCATGGTACTAATGATGATTGCACTAGTTATGATGAAAATGTCTCCTATAAACATGTCAATTTTTGTGGAGTGCATTGGGTTTGCAAGTATACACCAAATAGGGAAGATAGATATTGCAAGAGGCATAAGTACTTAGAAACTAAATTGTTGCAAGAAAGTCTTGATGTTTGCGCTGAAAAATTCAATATTTTTTGCGATCCTTGTGAACTTTGCAATGAACATGGTCATTTAAATCTCCAATGCAAATTGTTTCATGACCGAATCATGTCCAAAAATTGTGATAATTTAATTACCCTTGAGCATCATAAAGAGCTTAGTCTTCTTTTGGGGTATGAAGAAATGAAACGTATAACTGAGGGTATTCCAAAATTTAATCTCGATAAATTTCTTAATTTTGATCTAGAGGAAATTTATATGTATTGTGCGGTGAATAGCATTGAAAATACTTATATTGCCAATTACATAAAGAAAAAAACAAATAGAAGATGAAGAGAAAACTAATGAAAGGGAAGAGACTTCCCAATATCCTCCTATTATTTCTTATGATGAATCAGGTAACGAGGAGGAGCCTTCTATTCAACCAATCTCATTAATAAGGAGCTCCAAAAAGAGGATTGAACCCACACATGATGTGGTGAAGAAGAAGAAAAGAAAAAGGAGGAGAGGTAAAAAGATATCTCTCCCAAATAATGTTGCTCCTATAATTGTTGTGCCTCATGAAAATGAAGATGATGCACTTGATGATGATCTCGTTATGCCTATTGCTTGTTGTGATGATTATGATTGGGAAGATAATGATACTTCATCTTGAAAATCTTTTTGGCACTTGCTTGGAAGAATATGATAATTGCTATACTATTGGTGCTATCCATACTATTAATGATGAGAGTGATTATGCCTATGATATGAAAAGGCCCAAGCTTGGGGATGCTATGTTTAATGAAGATGATATTTTGGAAATATATTTTCTGCAATTAATGTTTGTCCCAAGCTTGGGGATGCTACGTTTAATGAAGATAATATTTTTAGTCTCCAAAGTTTTGATATGCAAATTTATAATAATGATAGCATGCCTCCTACTTATGATGATTATATTGATGAAAGTGGGTTTGGAAGAGTGTCAACTTTAGGAAGTAGTGATCCCACAATATTGGAGGTTGTTGAATCTTATTGTGATAATTATGGAAGTGTATTTGGAGAGGTCATGACTTCATTTAGTGATGTATCCACTATTTCGAAAGAGGTTTCAATCGATTATGATGAGAACAAAGTTGCTACTTATGATGATTATTGTGATGAAACTTATGCTATAAAAAGTAGTGATGATTATATTAATAAAACTTGTCATGATTATGATTACCCTTTTTCTGAACATTACTCTTTGAATGTGGAAACAATTTATAGTATTCAAGTCTCTTATGAAACTCCCACTATTCTGAATGAAAAGAATTTTGCTTATGTGGAGAGTAATAAAAATTCTATGCTTGTAGATCATTAAAAGAATACTTTAGGTGCTGGTTATATTTTTGAATTCATTCATGATTCTACTGAAAACTATTATGAGGGAGTAATGTATGCTTGTAGGAATTGCAATAATATCAAGGTTCCTCTCTATGTGCTTAAAATCTTGAAGTTATGCTTGTTTTACTTTCCTATGCAAGTTGATTCTTGTTCCCATAAGTTGTTTGCTCACAAAATACCTATGCATAGGAAGTGGGTTAGACTTAAATGTGCTAGTCATATTCTTCATGATGCTCTCTTTATGTTTCAATTATTATCTTTTATGTGAGCATCATTGAAATCATCATGCCTAGCTAGGGGCGTTAAACGTTAGTGCTTGTTGGGAGGCAACCCAATTTTATTTTTGTTTCTTGCTTTTTGGTTCTGTTTAGTAATAAATAATCCATCTATCTTATGTTTATATGTGGTTTTATGTTTTAATTAGTGTTTGTGCCAAGTAGAACCTTTGGGAAGACTTGGTTGAAGCCTTTATGATCATGCTGTAAAAAACAGAAACTTTAGCGCTCACGAGATTAGCTAAACCTTTTTAATTGAGAGTGCTATTTAGTTGATTCTTTTGGCAGATGATTACTAGAAAAATTCCTCAGGTCCACCAATTTATTTTAGAATTTTTGGAGTTCCATAAGTTTGCGTTAGTTACAGATTACTACAGACTGTTCTGTTTTTGATAGATTCTGTTTTTCGTGTGTTGTTTGCTTATTTTGACGAATCTATGGCTAATAAAATAGTTTATAAACCATAGAGAAGTTGGAATACAGTAGGTTTAACACCAATATAAATAAAGAATGAGTTCATTACAGTACCTTGAAGTAGTCTTTTGTTTTCTTTCGCTAACGGAGCTCACGAGATTTCTGTTGAGTTTTGTGTTGTGAAGTTTTCAAGTTTTGGGTGAAAGATTTTGATGGATTATGGAACAAGGAGTGGCAAGATCCTAAGCTTGGGGATTCCCATGGCACACCCAAGATAATCTAAGGAAACCAAAAATCCAAAGCTTGGGGATGCCCCGGAAGGCATCCCCTCTTTCGTCTACTTCCATTGATAACTTTACTTGGAGCTATATTTTTATTCACCACATGAGATGTGTTTTGCTTGGAGCGTCTTGTATGATTTGAGTCTTTGATTTTTAGTTTACCACAATCATACTTTCTGTACACACCTTTTGAGAGAGCCATACATGATTTGGAATTTGTTAGAATACTCTATGTGCTTCGCTTATATCTTTTGAGTTATATAGTTTTGCTCTAGTGCTTCACTTATAACTTTTAGAGCACGGTGGTGGATTTGTTTTATAGAAACTATTGATCTCTCATGCTTCACTTAGATTATTTTGAGAGTCTTAAATAGCATGGTAATTTGCTTAAACAATCGTAATATGCTAGGTATTCAGGATTAGTAAAAAATTCTTATGAGTGTGTTGAATACTATGAGAAGTTTGATGCTTGATAATTGTTTTGAGATATAAAGATGGTGATATTAGAGTCATGCTAGTTGAGTAGTTGTGAATTTGATAGATACATGTGTTAAAGTTTGTGATGCCCGCAGCATGCACGTATGGTGAACCGTTATGTGATGAAGTCGGAGCATAATTTATTTATTGATTGTCTTCCTTATGAGTGGCGGTCGGGGATGAGCGATGGTCTTTTCCTACCAATCTATCCCCCTAGGAGCATGCACGTAATACTTTGCTTTGATAACTTCTAGATTTTTGCAACAAGTATATGAGTTCTTTATGACTAATGTTGAGTCCATGGATTATACGCACTCTCACCCTTCCACCATTGCTAGCCTCTCTAATACCGTGCACCTTTCTCCGGTATCATACACCCACCATAAACCTTCCTCAAAATAGCCACCATACCTACCTATAATGGCATTCCCATAGCCATTCCGAGATATATTTCCATGCAACTTACCACCGTTCAGTTTATTATGACATTCTCCATCATTGTCATATTGCTTTGCATGATCATGTAGTTGACATTAAATTTGTGGCAAAGCAACCGTTCATAATTCTTTCATACATGTCACTCATGAGTCATTGCACATCCCGGTATACCGCCGGAGGCATTCATATAGAGTCATATTTTGTTCTAAAGTTGTATTCTTGAGTTGTAAGTAAATAAAAGTGTGATGATCATCATTTTTAGAGCATTGTCCCAAGTGAGGAAAGGATGATGGAGACTATGATTCCCCAACAAGTCGGGATGAGACTCCGGACGAAAAGAATAAAAAAAGAGAAAAAAAAAGAGGCCATAAAAAAAGAGAAAAGGCCCAAAAAAAGAATTAAAAAACAAAAAAATGAGAGAAATAGAGAGAAGGGACAATGCTACTATCCTTTTACCACACCTGTGCTTCAAAGTAGCACCATGATCTTCATGATAGAGAGTCTCCTATGTTGTCACTTTCATATACTAGTGGGAATTTTTCATTATAGAACTTGGCTTGTATATTCCAATGATGGGCTTCCTCAAAATGCCCTAGGTCTTCGTGAGCAAGCGAGTTGGATGCACACCCACTTAGTTTCTTTTTTTGATCTTTCATACACTTATAGCTCTAGTGCATCCATTGCATGGCAATCCCTACTCACTCACATTGATATCTATTGATGGGCATCTCCATAGCCCGTTGATACGCCTAGTTGATGTGAGACTATCTTCTCCTTTTGTCTTCTCCACAACCACCATTCTATTCCACCTATAGTGCTATGTCCATGGCTCACGCTCATGTATTGCGTGAAAGTTTAAAAAGTTTGAGAACATCAAAAGTATGAAACAATTGCTTGGCTTGTCATCGGGGTTGTGCATGATTTAAATATTTTGTGTGGTGAAGATAGAGCATAGCTAGACTATATGATTTTGTAGGGATAACTTTCTTTGGCCATGTTATTTTGAGAAGACATAATTGCTTTGTTAGTATGCTTGAAGTATTATTATTTTTATGTCAATATTAAACTTTTGTCTTGAATCTTTCGGATCTGAATATTTATACCACAATTAAGAAGAATTACATTGAAATTATGCCAAGTAACATTCCACATCAAAAATTCTATTTTTATCATTTACCTACTCGAGGACGATCAGGAATTAAGCTTGGGGATGCTGATACGTCTCCAACGTATCTATAATTTTTATTGTTCCATGCTATTAAATTATCTATTTTGGATGTTTTATGGGATTTATTAAACACTTTTATATTATTTTTGGGACTAACCTATTGACCCAGAGCCAGTGCAGTTCTGTTTTTCCCTTGTTTGAAGTGTTTGAAGAAAAGGAATATCAAACGGAGTCAAACGGAATGAAACCTTCGGAGAAGTTATTTTGGAAGGAAAGCTACCGATAGACTTGGAGTGCACGTCAGAAAGAAACGAGGAGCCACGAGGTGAGGCGCCCACCCCCCTAGGGCACGCCCTCCACCCTCGTGGGCCCCTCGTGGCTCCCCTGACGTACATCTTCCTCCTATATATATCCATATACCCTAAAACGATCGGGAAACAGAATAGATCGGGAGTTCGGCCACCGCAAGCCTCCAAAGCCACAAAAAACTAATCGGGACCCTGTTCCGGCACCCTGCCGGAGGGGGGAACCCTCACCGGTGGCCATCTTCATCATCTTGGCGCTCTCCATGACGAGGATGGAGTAGTTCACCCTTGGGGCTGAGGGTATGTACCAGTAGCTATGTGTTTGATCTCTCTCTCTCGTGTTCTTGATTTGGCACGATCTTGATGTATCGCGAGCTTTGCTATTATAGTTGGATCTTATGTTGCTTCTCCCCCTCTACTCTGTTGTAATGGATAGAGTTTTCCCTTTGAAGTAATCTTATTGGATTGAGTCTTTAATAATTTGAGAACACTTGATGTATGTCTTGCCGTGCGTATCTGTGGTGACAATGGGATATCACGTGATTCACTTGATGTATGTTTTGGTGATCAACTTGATGGTTCCGCCCATGAACCTATGCATAGGGGTTGGCACACGTTTTCGTCTTGATTCTCGGTAGAAACTTTGGGGCACTCTTTGAGGTTCTATGTGTTGGTTGAATAGATGAATCTGAGATTGTGTGATGCATATGTATAATCATACCCATGGATACTTGAGGTGACATTAGGGTTTTGGTTGCTTTGTGTCTTAAGGTGTTATTCTAGTACGAACTCTAGGACTGTTTGTGAGACTTATAGGAATAGCCCAACGGATTGATTGGAAAGAATAACTTTGAGGTGGTTTCGTACCCTACCATAATCTCTTCGTTTGTTCTCCGCTATTAGTGACTTTGGAGTGACTCTTTGTTGCATGTTGAGGGATAGTTATGTGATCCAATTATGTTATTATTGTTGAGAGAACTTGCACTAGTGAAAGTATGAACCCTAGGCCTTGCTTCCTAGCATTGCAATACCGTTTACGCTCACTTTTATCATTATTTACCTTGCTGTTTTTATATTTTCGGATTACAAAAACCTATATCTGCCATCCATATTGCACTTGTATCACCATCTCTTCGCCGAACTAGTGCACCTATACAATTTACCATTGTATTGGGTGTGTTGGGGACACAAGAGACTCTTTGCTATTTGGTTGCAGGGTTGCTTGAGAGAGACCATCTTCATACTACGCCTCCCACGGATTGATAAACCTTAGGTCATCCACTTGAGGGAAATTTGCTACTGTCCTACAAACCTCTGCACTTGGAGGCCCAACAACGTCTACAAGAAGAAGGTTGTGTAGAGACATCAGTAGCTAGATGGCTTTCTCTCTCTTTTTGGATCTCAATACAATGTTCTCCCCCTCTCTCGTGGAGATCTATTCGATGTAATCTTCTTTTGTGGTGTGTTTGTTGAGACCGATGAATTGTGGGTTTATGATCAAGTTTATCTATGAACAATATTTGAATCTTATGAATTCTTTTATGTATGATTGGTTATCTTTGGAAGTCTCTTTGAATTATCAGCTTAGTTTGGCCTACTAGATTGATCTTTCTTGCAATGGGAGAAGTGCTTTGCTTTGGGTTCAATCTTGCGGTGTCCTTTCCCAGTGACAGTAGGGGCAGCAAGGCACGTATAGTATTGTTGCCATCGAGGATAACAATATGGGGTTTTTATCATATTGCATGAATTTATCCCTCTACATCATGTAATCTTGCTTAAGGCGTTACTCTGTTCTTATTAACTTAATACTCTAGATACATGTTGGATAGCGGTCGATGTGTGGAGTAATAGTAGTAGATGCAGGCAGGAGTCGGTCTACTTGTCTCGGATTGATGCCTATATACATGATCATACCTAGATATTCTCATAACTATGCTCAATTCTTTCAATTGCACAAGAGTAATTTGTTCACCCACCATAAAATACTTATGCTCTTGAGAGAAGCCACTAGTGAAACCTATGGCTCCCGGGTCTATCTTCGTCATATTAATCTTCCAACACTTAGTTATTTCCGTTGCTTTTTACTTTGCTTTTATTTTACTTTGCATCTTTATCACAAAAATACCAAAAACATTATCCTATCATATCTATCAGATCTCACTCTCATAAGTGACCGTGTAGGGATTGACAACCCCTTATCGCGTTGGTTGCGAGGATTTATTTGTTTTGTGTAGGTGCGAGGGACTCGCGCGTAGCCTCCTACTAGATTGATACCTTGGTTCTCAAAAACTGAGGGAAATACTTACGCTACTTTGCTGCATCACCCTTTCCTCTTCAAGGGAAAACCAACGAAGTGCGCAAGAGGTAGCAAGAAGGATTTCTGGCGCCATTGCCGGGGAGGTCTACGCAAAAGTCAACATACCAAGTACCCATCACAAACCCGTATCTCCCGCATTACATTATTTGCCATTTGCCTCTCGTTTTCCTCTCCCCCACTTCACCCTTGCCGTTTTATTCGCCCTCTCTTTTTCGTTCGCCTCTTTTTCGCTTGCTTTTTGTCTGCTCTTGTGTTGGATTGCTTGTTTGTCACGATGGCTCAAGATAATACCAAATTATGTGACTTTACCAATACCAACAATAATGATTTCCTTATCACTCCGATTGCTCCTCTTACCGATACTGAATCTTGTGAAATCAATGCTGCTTTGTTGAATCTTGTTATGAAAGATCAATTCGACGTCCTTCCTAGCGAAGATGTCGCTACTCATCTAAATAGCTTTGTTGATTTGTGTGATATGCAAAAGAAGAAACATGTTGATAATTATATTGTTAAATTGAAGCTATTTCCTTTTTCTCTTAGAGATCGTGCTAAATCTTGGTTTTTGTCTTTGCCTAAAAATAGTATTGATTCTTGTAATAAGTGCAAAGATGCTTTTATCTCTAAGTATTTTCCTCCCGCTAAGATCATCTCTCTTAGAAATTATATTATGAATTTTAAGAAACTTTATCATGAACATGTTGCACAAGGTTGGGAGAGGATGAAATTAATGATACGTAATTGCCCTACTCATGGTTTGAATATGTGGATGATTATACAAAAAATGTATGCCGAATTGAATTTTGCTTCTAGAGATCTTTTAGATTAGGCCACGGGAGGCACTTTTATGGAAATCACTTTAGGAGAAGCTACTAAACTCCTAGATAATAATATGGTTAATTATTCTCAATGGCACACTGAAAGATCTACTAATAAAAAAGTGCATGCGATAGAAGAAATTAATGTTTTGAGTGGAAAGATGGATGAACTTATGAAATTATTTGCTACTAAGAGTGTTTCTTCTGATCCTAATGATATGCCCTTGTCTACTTTGATTGAGAATAATAATGAATCTATGGATGTGAATTTTGTTGGTAGGAATACTTTTGGTAACAACGCGTATAGAGGAAGCTTTAATCCTAGGCCTTATCCTAGCAATTCCTCTAATAATTATGGTAATTCCTACAAAAACTCTTATGGAAATTTTAATAAGATGCCCTCTGAATTTGAGACTGGTGTTAAAGAGTTTATGAATTCGCAAAATAATTTCAATGCCTTGCTTGAAGAAAAATTGCTTAAAGGTGATGAATTGGCTAGGAACGTTGATAGAATTTCTCTTGATGTTGATTCCTTGAAACTGGGATCTATTCCTCCTAAGCATGATATCAATGAGTCTCTCAAAGCGATGATAATTTCCATTGATGAGTGCAAAGAAAGAACTGCTAGGATGCGTGCTAAGAAAGATTGCTTTATAAAAGCATGTTCTTCAAATTTCTATGAAAATAAAGATGAAGATCTAAAAGTTATTGATGTGTCCCCTATTAAATCCTTGTTTTGCAATATGAATCTTGATAATGATGGGACTGAATATGATCCGCCTTTAACTAGAAGGCATTCCAAAAATTCAGAGTTTTTAGATCTTGATGCTAAAATTGATAAAAGTGGGATTGAAGAGAACAAAACCCTAGATATTAATAAACCCACTATTTTGGACTTCAAGGAATTTAATTATGATAATTGCTCTTTGATAGATTGTATTTCCTTGTTGCAATCTGTGCTAAATTCTCCTCATGCTTATAGTCAAAATAAAGCTTTTACTAAACATATCGTTGATGCTTTGATGCAATCTTATGAAGAAAAACTTGAGTTGGAAGTTTCTATCCCTAGAAAACTTTATGATGAGTGCGAACCTACTATTAAAATTAAGATTAAAGATCATGAATGCTATGCTTTGTGTGATTTGGGTGCTAGTGTTTCCACGATTCCAAAAACTCTGTGTGATTTGCTAGGTTTCCATGATTTTGATGATTGCTCTTTAAACTTGCACCTTGCGGATTCCACTATTAAGAAACCTATGGGAAGAATTAATGATGTTATTATTGTTGCAAATAGGAACTATGTGCCCGTAGATTTTATTGTTCTCGATATAGATTGCAATCCTTCATGTCCTATTCTTCTTGGTAGACCTTTCCTTAGAACGATTGGTGCAATTATTGACATGAAGGAAGGGAATATTAGATTCCAATTTCCATTAAAGAAAGGCATGGAACACTTCCCTACAAAGAAAATAAAGTTACCATATGAATCTATCATGAGAGCCACTTATGGATTGCCTACCAAATATGGCAACACCTAGATCTATCCTTGCTTTTATGCCTAGCTAGGGGCATTAAACAATAGCGCTTGTTGGGAGGCAACCCAATTTTATTTTTAGTTTTTTTTTTTGCTTTTTGCTTCTGTTTAAGAATAAATATATGATCTAGACTCTGGTTAGATGTGTTTTTATGTTTTAATTAGTGTTTGTGCCAAGTTAAACCTATAGGATCTTCTTGGATGATAGTTATTTAATCTTGCTGTAATTTCCAGAAACTTTCTGTTCACGAAAATAATTGTTAAAAATCACCAGAACATGATAAAATATTGATTCCAATTGATGCTGATCAATAAAGAAATTTTCTTCCTATTTTGGCTGATGTTTTGGAGTTCCAGAAGTTTCCGTTAGTTACAGATTACTACAGACTGTTCTGTTTTTGACAGATTCTGTTTTTCGTGTGTTGTTTGCTTATTTTGATGAATCTATGTCTAGTAAAATAGTTTATAAACCATAGAGAAGTTGGAATACAGTAGGTTTAACACCAATATAAATAAAGAATGAGTTCATTACAGTTCCTTGAAGTGGTCTTTTGTTTTCTTTCGCTAACGGAGCTCACGAGATTTTCTGCTAAGTTTTGTGTTGTGAAGTTTTCAAGTTTTGGGTGAAAGATTTGATGGATTATGGAACAAGGAGTGGCAAAAGCCTAAGCTTGGGGATGCCCATGGCACCCCCAAGATAATCTAAGGATACCAAAAAGCAAAAGCTTTGGGATGCCTCGGAAGGCATCCCCTCTTTCGTCTACTTCCATCGGTAACTTTACTTGGAGCTATATTTTATTCACCACATGATATGTGTTTTGCTTGGAGCGTCTTGTATGATTTGAGTCTTTTCTTCTTAGTTACCACAATCATCCTTGTTGTACACACATTTTGAGAGAGACACACATGATTCGGAAATTATTAGAATACTCTATGTGCTTAACTTATATCTTTTGAGTTATATAGTTTTTGCTCTAGTACTTCACTTATAGCTTTTAGAGCACGGTAGTGGATTTGTTTTATAGAAACTATTGATCTCTCATGCTTCACTTAGATTATTTTGAGAGTCTTAATTAGCATGTTAATTTGCTTTAAAAATCCTAATATGCCAGGTATTCAAGATTAGTAAAAACTTTCCTATGAGTGTGTTGAATACTAAGAGAAGTTTGATGCTTGATGATTGTTTTGAGACATGGAGGTAGTGATATTAAAGTCGTCTAATCGAGTAGTTGTGAATTTGAAAAATACTTGTGTTGAAGTTTGCAAGTCCCATAGCATGCACGTATGGTAAAAGTTATCTAACAAATTTGAAACATGAGGTGTTCTTTGATTGTCTTCCTTATGAGTGGCGGTCAGGGACGAGCGATGGTCTTTTCCTACCAATCTATCCCCCTAGGAGCATGCGCGTAGTGCTTGGTTTTTGATGACTTGTATATTTTTGCAATAAGTATGTGAGTTCCTTATGACTAATGTTGAGTCCATGGATTATACACACTCTCACCTTTCCACCGTTGCTAGCCTCTTCGGTACCGTGCATTGCCCTTTATCACATTGAGAGTTGGTGCAAACTTCGCCGGTGCATCCAAACCCCGTGATATGATATGCTCTTTCACACATAAACCTACTTATGTCTTCCTCAAAACAGCCACCATACCTACCTATTATGGTATTTCCATAGCCATTCCGAGATATATTTCCATGCAACTTTCCACCATCCAGTTTATCATGACACGTTCATCATTTTCATATTAATTTGCATGATCATGTAGTTGACATAGTATTCGTGGCAAAGCCACCGTTCATAATTCTTTCATACATGTCACTCTTGGTTCATTGCATATCCCGGTACACCGCCGGAGGCATTCATATAGAGTCATACTTTGTTCTAGTATCGAGTTGTAATCATTGAGTTGTAAATAAATAGAAGTGTGATGATCATCAATTTCTAGAGCATTGTCCCAAGTGAGGAATAAAAAAGAAGAAGAGAGAAAGGCCATAAAAAAAGATAAGGCCCAAAAAAATGAGAGAAAAAGAGAGAAGGGACAATGTTACTATCCTTCACCACACTTGTGCTTCAAAGTAGCACCATAATCTTCATGATAGAGAGTCTCTTGTTTCGTCACTTTCATATACTAGTGGGAATTTTTCATTATGGAACTTGGCTTGTATATTCCAAAAATGGGCATCCTCAAGTGCCCTAGGTCTTCGTGAGCAAGCAAGTTGGATGCACACCCACTTAGTTTCTTTTGTTGAGCTTTCTTATATTAATAGCTCTAGTGCATCTGTTGCATGGCAATCCCTACTCCTTGCATTAACATCAATCGATGGGCATCTCCATAGCTCATTTATTAGCCTCGTTGATGTGAGACTTTCTCTTTTTTTGTCTTCTCCACATAACCCCCATCATCATATTCTATTCCACCCATAGTGCTATGTCCATGGCTCGCGCTCATGTATTGCGTGAGGGTTTATAAGTTTGAGATTACTAAAGTATGAAACAATTGCTTGGCTTGTCATCGGGGTTGTGCATGATGAGAGAATTTTTGTGTGATGAAGATGGAGCATGACTAAACTATATGATTTTGTAGGGATGAACTTTCTTTGGCCATGTTATTTTGAGAGGACATGATTGCTTAGTTAGTATGCTTTAAGTATTATTATTTTTATGTCAATATGAAATTTTATCTTGAATCTTTCGGATATGAATATTCATACCATAATTAAGAAGAATTACATTGAAATTATGCCAAGTAGCACTCCTCATCAAAAATTCTGTTTTTATCATTTACCTACTCGAGGACGAGCAGGAATTAAGTTTGGGGATGCTTGATACGTCTCCAACGTATCTATAATTTTTTATTGCTCCATGCTATATTATCTTCTGTTTTGGACATTATTGGGCTTTATTATTCACTTTTATATTATTTTTGGGACTAACCTACTAACCGGAGGCCCAGCCCAGAATTGCTGTTTTTTGCCTATTTCAGAGTTTCGCAGAAAAAGAATATCAAACAGAGTCCAAACGGAATGAAACCTTCGGGAACGTGATTTTCGGAACGAACATGATCCAGGAGACTTGGACCCTACGTCAAGAAACAAAAGAGGAAGCCGCGAGGTAGGGGGCGCGCCTACCCCCCTAGGGCGCGCCCTCCACCCTCGTGGGGCCCCTGTTGCTCCACCGACGTACTCCTTCCTCCTATATACCTCGCATTTCAAGCGATCAGATACATAGCCAAAAACCTAATTCCACCACCGCAACCTTCTGTACCCACGAGATCCCATCTTGGGGCCTGTTCTGGAGCTCCGCCGGAGGGGGCATCCATCACGGAGGGCTTCTACATCAACACCATAGCCTCTCCGATGAAGTGTGAGTAGTTTACCTCAGACCTTCGGGTCCATAGTTAGTAACTACATGGCTTTCTCTCTCCTTTTGGATCTCAATACAATGTTCTCCCCCTCTCCGTGGAGATCTATTCGATGTAATCTTCATTTGCGGTGTGTTTGTTGAGACCGATGAATTGTGGGTTTATGATCAAGTTTATCTATGAACAATATTTGAATCTTCTGAATTCTTTTATGTATGATTGGTTATCTTTGCAAGTCTCTTCGAATTATCAGTTTGGTTTGTCCTACTAGATTGATCTTTCTTGCAATGGGAGAAGTGCTTAGCTTTGGGTTCAATCTTGCGGTGTCCTTTCCCAAAGTGATGAGGGGCAGAAAGGCACGTATAGTATTGTTGCCATCGAGGATAACAAGATGGGGTTTTTATCATATTGCATGAATTTATCCCTCTACATCATGTCATCTTGCTTAAGGCATTACTCTGTTCTTATGAACTTAATACTCTAGATGCATGCTGGATAGCGGTCGATGTGTGGAGTAATAGTAGTAGATGCAGGCAGGAGTCGGTCTACTTGTCTCGTACGTGATTCCTATATACATGATCATACCTAGATATTCACATAACTATGCTCAATTCTGTGAATTGCTCAATAGTAATTTGTTCACCCACCGTAAAATACTTATGCTCTTGATAGAAGCCACTAGTGAAACCTATGGCCCCCAGGTCTATCTTCATCATATTAATTTTCCAACACTTAGTTATTTTCGTTGCTTTTTACTTTGCTTTTATTTTACTTTGCATCTTTATCACAAAAATACCAAAAATATTATCCTATCATATCTATCAGATCTCACTCTCGTATGTGACCGTGTAGGGATTGACAACCCCTTATCGCGTTGGTTGCGAGGATTTATTTGTTTTGTGTAGGTGTGAGGGACTCGCGCGTAGCCTCCTACTGGATTGATACCTTGGTTCTCAAAAGTTGAGGGAAATACTTACGCTACTTTGCTGCATCACCCTTTCCTCTTCAAGGGAAAACCAACGCAGTGCTCAAGAGGTAGCAGTAGACGAAGGCCATCTACCAGTTCCTTATAGATCGGACGGTTCAGAAAAAAAATCGACCGACCTATTTATTTTCACTCGACTGTTATCTTGATAGGACCACATGTGGTGGTGTGCTGGAGGAGTACCTGCATTTCATGTGCTCATATATTACATAATCATACGGAGTAGAATCTAATTTTGTTTGCCATGCAATGTTGTATAGCTATCATATGTATCCTGTCATTTATTTTTCAGCCACCTGCTATCTGCTACTTTTACAGTGCACTAGTTCTGCACACACTTCACCCATACTCTCACCATTGTGTTTTTATGCAAGGGTATTTCAGACTCTGCTGCTATGAGAGAAGCAAAAAAGAAAAGAGAGAAGTCGCTCCAGCGTTGTACGCGGATAGGCTAGACATGTTTCAGCCTTATAATAGGTGTAGTGTCAACAGATGGAGATGGTAAACGTAGCTCTGGAGTTGACAATCTCGCTCCAAATGAACCACCATCCCAGGTGCCTGCTTTAACTTCGCGGTGTCATATGTGGTTGTATGTTGCATATGGTGTCTAGCTTGTATTCGAAAGGCTGAAGTCGGTCTTTATTAAGATAAGGAAATATATTTTTTACATGAACCACCATCCCGAGAGCACCAGAAGTCAAATAGCTAGTCAGGGCACTGGCCGAGCCAGTGACAAGCCCAGCACAGACATGCATCACCTGGAAGCCAACTAAAAAGCCACGATGGTGGCGAAGCAGCCCGCCTCCCACCAGGCTCTCAGGTCCTAGATGATCATGCTCACCACTCCAGCCGGATGTCTAGCTTGTATTGCTTCCAATTTGGTTAAATTGCATCTGCTTAGCTTACACACTATACCTTTGAATATGACACGCCTTCCAGTTTTTGGTACATACTAGTACATCTGTCTATTAACCATGTTCTTAAATCAAACTAATGTTCTTGTGTATCCCTCATCAATCACTTATGATGAGGCAGTCAGGCCAGTGGACTACTGTGATAAAAGATCCTCATTTAAAGAATGCAGTGTCAGCCTCCCCACACGATTCTCAAGAAACAGCCAGGCTAGATGAAGATAGTGAACGTAGCTCTATAGTTGATTACCGCATTTCCCCTACACTAGCATCGCAGGTGCTTGCTCTAACTTGGCAGCGTGATATGTGGTTGCATGTTGCATATGGTGTCTAGATTGTAATTCTTCTAATCTGGTTAAATTGCATGTGCTATTCTGCTTAGTTTATACATTATACCTATTAATGTGACATGCCTTCCTGTTTTTAGTACATAGTACATCTGTCTATTAAGCATGTCCTCACGTAAAACTATTGTTTTTTTGTATCCCACATAAATCAATATGACGAGACACCTTAAGTATATGCAGTGTGATATTAGTTGCATCTTTCATATGATTTATAGCATGCACTGCTTCTAATTTGTTGAAATGCCATTTATGATGGGACGCTTTTAACTTGGCAGAGTCATATTGGTTGCATCTTTCATGTGGTGTCTCGCTTGCATTGCTTCTTATTTGTCGAAATGGTTTCTGCTTAGTTTACACAAATAGTTGTGAATATGCCATGTCGTCATGTTTTTCGTATTATTCCATCTTGGAATCATGTGTTTGCCTTACATCAAAGTAGTGATTGTCAGTGTCATGCACGAATGAGTTCTGAAGAGTGAATTTTATTGCTTTTTCTTGTCGGTTTTACTTGACAATTCAAAATCAATAAAGCGGAAGGAAGTTAGCAAGGCAGCAGATGAAGGTGCTCCTTCCAAATGGAGGGCCTCTACAGATTCTACTCCTCCATCCCCCAAGATGATTACCAAGACAACATATGCATAGACACTCAACGTAGTTGTGTTGGTGATGAGCACGTCTCCCCTAGTGCACCATCACAGGTGCTCCCTCTAACTTGACACTGTTATATGTGGTTGCATGTTATGTATGATGTCTAGCTTATATTGCTTCTAATTTTGTTGAATTTCATCTGCTTACTTTACACATTATACTTGTGACTAAGACACGTGTTCCTGTTTCTAGAACATACAATATCTATCTATCACACCATGTTCTTACATCAAAGTACCTTTGTTCTGAAGAACTAAATTGTTATTCGTTTTTCTTGTCGGCTTGACTTAACATGGCACAGAGAAAGAGGAAGCAAAACAGAACGACAGGGAAAGGGAAGCGGAACAATCTTGGAAATTCTGCTGGTACTGATGGTGCAATAGAAGGTCAAAGTCCAGCGGAAAATTGTACCGACAGGGTATCCCGTGCTACACAAGCTGCAGAACAAGCCAAACAGAAACAAATAGCTGCCACGAAACAAGCAGAGACAGCCCTAGTTCTTCCAACACCTTCCACAGTACCACCAGCTGCACGATTTACTCGTTGGTCAACTCAGCTAGCAGCACGTTCCCAAGCTCCCTTGCCACCTGACACTACTTCCGGAGCACTCTTGACACAAGATGAGTTGGCAAGATCAAATGAACTTTGTGAGCTTCAATAGCAAGAAGGTATTTGCTGGAGTTAAGTTACAGTTGCATGCTTCTTTATATGTAGTCTCACAGTTTGATGTACACTAATACTTCCTATTTTTGTTGTTGGACTAGCACCTAGGCGCAAGAGGAAACAAACATCAGGGATAATGCTCGATAGGTTAACTAAATCTAGAGGAGGAAGAATGGAGATCCGTTTTGAGGCAGGTTTAAAAAGGCCACGTGATACTACAGAGTCAGCCAAGTTAGTATGAGATGCAACGGTTGCCGTTAGGTGTCATGTACGTATCCTCCTAACATGGATTCAGTACAGGAATGACAAAGACGAAACCCAGTTCAACACCTTCCTCGACCATTTATCTGTAAGTATGGTTATGTATGGAAACTAGTAATATCGTCTTGCTCTATCCAATACTTTCTAGGTTGCTGATAATGAGACTCCCATAGTTTTCAACAGATGAGGTTCAAGTTGGATAGCCAAGATGATGCAACCATACAAGCTTGCACCCATGTTTTCAAGTCTGCTCTGCGACAGTATTGGTATAACTTGAGGAAAACTCACTTTGAAGGCAAGGCTAACAGTGAACTTTCCCAAACATCTCCAGTGGAAAATATATCGGATGAAGAGTGGAGACGCCTCGTTAAACACTTGTCTGATCCGAAGTATCAGGTACATTATATATATGTGATCAGATCACATGTTGAAGTCCTATTTACGCATGTGCCACACAAATCTATCTTCTTGTAGGTGAACTGTTCAAAGAACAAGGCCAACCGCATGAAAGTGAAATTCCAATGCAGGCACGGATCTCGTAGCTATATTGCACAATCGCAAGGCTCTTGTAATTAGTTGTTGTTTCACTCTTTTCGTTGTACCATATTATCAGATCTATATTGACTTGTTCCAAATGAAGAGGAAAGCCCGCAAGGACCAAAAAGTACCTGAACCAAATGTTGTGGAAATCTTCAAGGAATGTCACACCAGCAAGACGAAGGGCATGACTACACAAGTCAAGGCCGCTGTTGTAAGTCCTTAATCCTCATGACTTTTAACTACTACTTACTCCGACTTGTGCCTTGAACTGCATGGTTTGCTGCCAATGTCTATTACTCTTTTCAATTTTAAACACAATTGTCTTAGCGTATCATTGCACCTTACAAGGTTTAAAAGAGAGGAGTGATGTTCCTTTGATCTTGAGCTATAATCTAGTTCCGTGCTGGACTTGCCCACACAATGTTACAATAGAATGTTTGTCTGTTCTCAGTTGTTTTGTGATACGAATGATGTCATACTATGCTTACCGTATTATAAACTTTGTCTTTTTATCCTTAGCTACCAATACAATGTGAAGAAATAGACAATACATTAGCCATGGTACATGGTCATATGTTTGGAACCTGGTTTTATTATGTACTTTGTAGTAAAATACAACTAATATTTTACATGGGTTCACCAAAATAAGTTATGTATATAGACCAAAGCTATTTTGCTGGTTTTGCTGCCTCCCTAATATCTTCTGTTCTGGTACTACTAATGTAAAAACTCAACTTTCCAGGAAGCTATGAAAAAAATGGTGGAACCACCACCCTCTGAAGGTGGCGAGGCAACTATAACCGCAATGTCAGCTCTTGCTGCAGTGGGTCGGTACTTGTCCACTAACAGTGCCAAAAGCATGTTCCTGCGTAATACTGGGTTGGTTGTTAAGGCAATATCATCCAAACTGCCTCATGATCAAGATATACAAGCTCAAAACAATGTTATATCTGCGCTCCAGACACAAGTCTGTTCCTTAATAGAGACCCTTTGTGAAACAAGGATAGACATTGTTCGATGTCGTCAAGATATGCATGGTTTTGAAACCAGACTATCAGACATTTGCTATGTTGTTCAGGAGCCTAGGAGAAATGAAGGCGAAAGTTATGGTGCTCAATCGGACAATACCGCATGAAAATGTAGCAGTCAGGTCAAATGAACTGAGCTTCTGAACTTCTGGTGGTGCATTTATCTGCAGACTGTTAACTTTTATGCCAACCTTCCTTTTGTTTTATAGTTGTAATTTGTTATGTTACGATTTAAAATTTGTTCTTAACATCCAGCCACTGGCTGAAGAAAACAGCAAGCCATTTTTGTATAGTGTAGGGTGTTCCCTATATTTGCACTGGTGGCGATCTTTGATGCCCAGTGGATGTAATCTGTGCAATCGTCTTAATAGCCTAGCGTTAGTTTCGGGCTCATTTATTTCCTAATCTTCTTTTTCCCTGGTTTGCTAGTGGCCGCAACAACCATGGGCTATATACGGACCGTGGTAGCCTTGACCCTGCTACGGGTCGTAAGGACCATGGGCCTCCTACGGGCCGTCTTTAAATGGGTCCCCAACACGGCCGTAGAATCTATGGGCCTCGGTCCGTCGGATAAATGGGTCTACATGATCCATAAACGGGCATAATTGGTATCGGCCCAGCACGGTAACGGATCGTTAACAGGCCGGAGGACAGCAAAGGCTTAATTCTGTCACAGGCATAATGGGTCGTTAATGGGCGAGAATATAGGACGGGCTGGAAACAGCGCAACGGGCTAACAGGCTTGAAACAGGCCGACTCTTGCCACGGGCCGAATTTGGCCCATTAGGGGAACAGGCCAGTAATGGGACGAAAGTAATCAAGGGCTAGAAAGGAGCCCAAGAACGTATGGGCCGTCAGTAGGCCGAAAGCTAACACGGGCTGGAAACGGCCCATGTGAATCATGGGTCGTTAATGGGTACAAAGCAATTTACTGTTCATTACGGGCTAGAGTCATCGTGGGCCTCTAAATGGCCTAAAGATATGAAGGCCTCATATGGGCCGAAAGACGCCGTGGGCCATACATGGGCCGAAAGTGAAACGGGCTGGTGTTATATTTGACGGCCCACATGACGTTGTTGGGCCGATTTCGTGTAGGCCCTGACGGGTCGTGAGTTACCGGGCCATAAAATGGGCTATTTGCGAAGAGACCGTTAACAGGCTTTTCATGGGCCAGCCCGCTATCTTTTGACCACGTCAAATGGGCCAGCCTTTGTAAGCTAAATGGACCAGTGGTGGGCCGTCACACGTGTCAACATATCATAGGCGCCTATCTGACACACTGACGAGCTGACACGTGTTTCCTCTGGCCAATCATAATTTTACACGTGGAAATTTCCCATTGGTCCGGGCTGTTATCGGATCCAAAACTGGACCCGATAGCTTAACGACATCCTGTTACGGTGGATGCCACGTGTCGGTAACCCCTGACGAAAGCACTTCTATGACACGCGATTTATCGTCATGGAAGTGGACACTTCCGTGATGATAATTTTGGTAATCTCATGGAACACTTCTACAACAACACAGGTATGACTATCTTGATTCTACCATAAATTTGTCATGGATGTACATGCATGACAGAAAACGTGACCTACTGTGACCAACACGTATCATCACGGAAGTGTATTTTTTTGTGTAGTGCAACAAGCGCTTTTCTTTAGTGCCTTTTAGCTAGGCATGATGATTTCAATGATGCTCACATAAAAGAAAAGAATTGAAACATAAACAGAGCATCATGAAGAATATGACTAGCACATTTAAATCTAACCCACTTCCTATGCCTAGGGATTTTGTGAGCACATAATTTATAGGAACAAGAATCAACTAGCATAGGAAGGAAAAACAAGTATAACTTCAAAACTTTAAGCACATAGAGAGGAAACTTGATATTATTAAAACTCCTACAAGCATATATTCCTCGCTCATAATATTTTTCAGTAGCATCATGAATGAATTCATCAATATAACCATCACATAAAGCATTCTTTTCATGATCTACAAGCATAGATAATTTTCTACTCTCCACATAAGCAAAATTCTTCTCATTCAGAATAGTGGGGTCACTAATTCCTAAAGTTGACACTCTTCCAAACCCGATTTAGATGATATTATTATTCATACTCCAAAATATAAAAGTGAAGTTCATGGAGCATTCTAAAATTAATATAGTCTAACCAATATCCAAGCTCAAAATATATAAGTGAAGCACACGAAGCATTCTATAAAACCATACTCAAAAGATTTAAGTGAATCGCAAAGAGCATTCTATAAGGTCATACTCAAAAGATATAAGTTAAGAACATGGATCATTCTATAAATTTATGAAGGATATCTCATACTAGCATGGTTCTTAAAGAAAAAAAGAAAAACACAAGGGGCACAAATCATGTGAACAAAACAAAAACCAAGGTATACCGATAATTGTTGAAGAAGGAAGATGGGATGCCAACCGGGGCATCCCCAAGCTTAGATGCTTGAGTATCCTTGAAATATTTACTTGGGGTGCCTTGGGCATCCCTAAGCTTGAAATCTTGCCTCTCTTTATTCTTATCATATTGATAGCTCCTCGATCTTCGAACACTTCATCCACACAAAACTTTAACAAAAACTTTGTGAGATCCGTTAGTATAATGAAGCAAATCACTACCTTTAGGTACTGTTGCAAACTTATTCCAAATTCATATTATAACTATATCTACTGTATTCCAACTTCACCATGGTTCATACCCCCCGATACTACCCATAGATTCATCAAAATAGGCGATCAACACATAGAAAACAGAATCTGTCAAAAACAGGACAGTCTGTAGTAATCTGGAAGTTTAGTAAACTTCTGTAACTCCAAACAAATTCTAAAAAATATGAAAATTTAAATATTTTTTACAGATGTAATGTGAAAAACGTTTCAGACCCATTTTACTTTCCAGTAAAAAATGTAAATTCACACACTACAGCCAAAGTTTCTGTTTTTGTACTGCACAAAGTAAACAAGCAATCTGATCATCCTAAAACCAAAGCCGGGCACATTATTTTTATAATACAATGGATATATACAAGGGGATAATTATTTTCAGAGAAACTTCAATGAAAATATTTACATTGTTTCCAAGTATTCAAGGTCGACCCTCACTTCTCCAATGCATAACCTTCCAATCACTTCTCTTATTGAAAAAACTTTTTAGGCATGAGAGGCAAGTAAATTTTTTTGGTATTTTCATTCTTTTAATTTTTTTGTATGTTTCACCCACAATTAAACATAAACAAAAAGTAAAAACAAAATCTACTTAGTGAAGAAAGCAAACAAGCACACACAAGAATATCAATCCCACACTATTGCTCCCCGGCAACAGCGCCAGAAAAGAGCTTGATAATCCCCAAGTGCAGCGAATCATCGTAGCAATTCCCAATGGTGGAAGTGATAAGTATGGAGTGTAAAGCCCACAAGGAGCTAAAGGTAAGATCAATATTCTCTCAAGTCCTATCTGCCACTGATACGACTCTATTTACACCAAGCGTTTGCTTCCAACTAGAAACGAGAAATAAAACTACGTTGTGGGTATGAAGAGGATAACCTTGCATGATATCGGAGAGCTAAAATATAAAAGTAGGTGATGTTATCATAAAGTTAGAATATGTTACTAAATATTATAAATAGCGAGTGTGGAATAATGATGGATCGGTGTGCGGAATTGTCCTAGGAAATTGTTAACAAGACCGGTAATCACTATTGCAATTTCATATGAGGGAGAGGCATAAGATAACATACTTTCTCTTCTTGAATCATATGCACTTATGATTGGAACTCTAGCAAGCATACGCAACTACTAAAGATCATTAAGGTAAAACCCAACCAAATCATTAAAGCATCAAGTCCCCTATATCCCGTATGCAACAACCCCCTTACTCGGGTTTATGCTTCTGTCACTCAAGCAGCCCACTATAAGCGAATTGTGAACGTATTGCAACACCCTGTAGCGGGAATCCCTCACGCTTGCGCAACACTAAGGGCACAATAGGACAGCCCCAAAATAAAAAATACAACTCGTACCAATCTAGATCATCAATCAACCCAAAGACAAAGGATATCTACTCAAAACATCATAGGATGGCAACACATCATTGGATCATAATATGTGGCATAAAGCACCATGTTCAAGTAGGGATTACAGCGGGGTGCGGGAGACTGGACCGCATAAAAGAGATGAGGATGGTGATGATGATCGTGATGTTGATGAAGACGATCACCGCGGCGATGATTCCCCTCCCAATGGCACTCCGGCGCCACCGAGAGAGAGGAGGAGAGGTTCTCCCCATTGGGCTTCCTCCTCCATGGCCTCCCCCCTAGATGGGGATAGGTTCTCCCTCTGGTCCTTGGCCTTCATGGCAATGATGGCCCCTCTGTGATCCTCCTGCATGGCCTCCGGTGATGATGGCCCCCTCCGGCAGGATGCCAGAGAGGGCCTAGATTGATTTCTCATGGCTACAAAGGCTTGCGGCGGCGGAACTTCTGATCTAGGTTATTTTCTGGAGGTTTATGTATTTATAGGAATTTTTGGCATCGGTTTCATGTCAGGGGGGGTCTCCGAGTCGTCCACGAGATAGGGGGGCACGACCAGGGGGGTAGGGCGCGCCCTCAACCCTCGTGGACGGCTCGGGACTCTTCTGGTCCATCTCCGATGCTCCGTGGGCTTCTTCTGGTCCATAAAAAATGGTCAAAAATGGGCACGTCAATTGGACTCCGTTTGGTATTCTTTTTCTGTAAAACTCAAAAACAAGGAAAAAACAGAAACTGGCACTGGGCTCTAGGTTAATAGGTTAGTCCCAAAAATCATATAAAATAGCATATAAATGCATATTAAACATCTAAGATGGATAATATAATAGCATGAATACTTCATAAATTATAGATACGTTGGAGAAGTATCATACATCAGTACGTATTATTTCCAACAAGTTTGTTGCTCGCTCCACTGTTCCGGAGAACGGAGTCTTAGTCATCTTTCCCATGAGGCATGGTTCGCAAGCATCAAGTGATTCATAATCAAGTGATTCCAAAAGCCCATCAGCATGGAGTATCTTCATGCTCTTTACACCAATATGACCTAAATGGCAGTGCGACAAATAAATTGCACTGTCATTATTAAACTTATATCTTTTGGCTTGAATACTATGAATATGTGTATCACTACTATCAAGATTTAGTAAAAATAGACCACTCATCAAGGGTGCATGACCATAAAAGATATTACTCATATAAATAGAAAAACCATGATTCTCTGATTTAAATAAATAATCGTCTCGCATCAAACAAGATCCAGATATAATGTTCATGCTTAATGCTGGCACCAAACAATTATTCAGGTCTAAAACTAATCCCGAAGGTAGATGTAGAGGTAGCGCGCCGACGGCGATCACATCGTCTTTGGAACCATTTCCCACGCGCATCGTCACCTCGTCCTTAGCCAATATTCGCTTAATCCGTTGCCCCTGTTCCGAGTTGCAAATATTAGCAACAGAACCAGTATCAAATACCCAGGCGCTACTGCGAGCATTTGTAAGGTACACATCAATAACATGTATATCAAATATACCTTTCACTTTGCCATCCTTCTTTTCCGCCAAATACTTAGGGCAGTTCCGCTTCCAGTGACTAGTCCCTTTGGAGTAGAAGCACTAAGTCTCAGGCTTAGGTCAAGACTTGGGCTTCTTCACTTGAGAAGCAACTTGCTTGCCGTTCTTCTTGAAGTTCGCCTTCTTTCCTTTGCCCTTCTTCTTGAAACTGGTTGTCTTGTTGACCATCAACACTTGATGCTCCTTTTTGATTTCTACCTCCGCGGCCTTTAGCACCGCGAAGAGCTCGGGAATCGTCTTATCCATCCCTTGCATATTATAGTTCATCACGAAGCTTTTGTAGCTTGGTGGAAGTGATTGAACAACTCTGTCAATGACACTATCAACTGGAAGATTAACTCCCAGCCGAGTCAAGTGATTGTGGTACCCAGATATTCTGAGTATGTGCTCACTGACAGAACTATTCTCCTCCATTTTGCAGTTGTAGAACTTATTGGAGACTTCATATCTCTCAATCCGGGCATTTGCTTGAAATATTAACTTCAACTCCTGGAACATCTATATACTCCATGACATTCAAAACGTCGTTGAAGTCCCGGTTCTAAGCCATAAAGCATGGCACACTGAACTATCAAGTAGTCATCAGCTTTGCTCTGCCAGGTGTTCATAACATTTGGAGTTGCTCCTGCAGCGGGTTTGGCACCTAGCGGTGCTTCTAGGACGTAATTCTTCTATGCAGCAATGAGGATAATTCTCATGTTACGGACCGAGTCCGTGTAGTTGCTACCATCATCTTTCAACTTAGCTTTCTCTAGAAACGCATTAAAATTCAACGGAATAGTAGCACGGGCCATTTATCTACAACAACATAGACATGAAAAATACTATCAGGTACTAAGTTCATGATAAATTAAAGTTCAATTAATCATATTACTTAAGAACTCCCACTTAGATAGACATCCCTCTAATCATCTAAGTGATCACGTGATCCATATCAACTAAACCATGTCCGGTCATCACGTGAGATGGAGTAGTTTTCAATGGTGAACATCACTATGTTGATCATATCTACTATATGATTCACGCTCAACCTTTCAGTCTCAGTGTTCCGAGGCCATATCTGCATATGCTAGGCTCGTCAAGTTTAACCCGAGTATTCTGCGTGTGCAAAACTGGCTTGCACCCGTTGTATGTGAAAATAGAGCTTATCACACCCGATCATCACGTGGTGTCTCAGCACGATGAACTATCGCAATGGTGCATACTCAGGGAGAACACTTGTACCTTGAAATTTAGTGAGAGTTCATCTTATAATGCTACCGACGTACTAAGCAAAATAAGATGCATAAAGGATAAACATCACATGCAATCAATATAAGTGATATGATATGGCCATCATCATCTTGTGCCTTTGATCTCCATCTCCAAAGCACCGTCATGATCACCATCGTCACCGGCTTGACACCTTGATCTCCATTGAAGCATCGTTGTCGTCTCGCCAACTATTGCTTCTACGACTATCGCTGCCACTTAGTGATAAAGTAAAGCAATTACATGGCGATTGCATTTCATACAATAAAGCAACAAACATATGGCTCATGCCAGTTGTCGATAACTCTGTTACAAAACATGATCATCTCATACAACAATATATATAATCACGTCCTGACCATATCACATCACAACATGCCTTGCAAAAACAAGTTAGACGTCCTCTACTTTGTTGTTGCAAGTTTTACGTGTTTGCTACGGGCTTAGCAAGAACCGTTCTTACCTACGCATCAAAACCACAACGTTTTTTTGTCAAGTGTGCAATTTTAACCTTCAACAAGGACCGAGCGTGGTCACACTCGATTCAACTAAAGCTAGAGAAACAGACACCCACTAGCCACCTGTGTGCGAAGCACGGCGGTAGAACTAGTCTCATGAACGCGGTCATGTAATGTCGGTCTGGGCCGCTTCATCCAACAATACCGCCGAATCAAAGTATGACATGCTAGTAAGCAGTATGACTATTATCACCCACAACTCTTTGTGTTCTACTCGTGCATATAACATCTACACATAGACCTGACTCTATTACCACTGTTGAGGAATGTAGTATTTCAAAAAAAATCCTACGATCATGCAAGATCTATCTAGGAGAAGCATAGCAATGAGCGGGGAGAGTGTGTCCACGTACCCTCATAGACCGAAAGCGGAAGCGTTAAGTAACGCGGTTGATGTAGTCGAACGTCTTCGCGATCCAACCGATCAAGTACCGAACACACGGCACCTCTGCGATCTGCACACGTTCAGCTTGATGACGTCCCTCAAACTCTAGATCCAGCTGAGGCCCAGGGAGAGTTTTGTCAGCACGATGGCGTGTTGACGATGATGATGAAGTTACCGACGCAGGGCTTCACCTAAGCACTACGACAATATGATTGAGGTGGAAATCTGTGGAGGGGGGCACCGCACACGGCTAAGATCAACTTGTGTGTCTATGGGGTGCCCCCCTCCCCCGTATATAAAAGAGGGGAGGAGGGGGTCGGCCAGCCTCATGGTGCGCCCCCAAGGGGGGATTCCTACTCGTACTAGGAGTAGGTTTCACCCCTTTCCTAGTCCAACTAGGAGGGGGAAGGAAGGGGAAGAGGGGAAGAAGGAAAGGGGGGCCGGCCCCACTCCCAATTTAGATTGGGCTTGGGGGGCGCCCCACCTCTTGGCCGCATCCTCTCTCTTCCACTAAAGCCCATGTAGGCCCATTAAGCCCCCAAGGGTTCCGTAACCCCGCGGTACTCCAAAAATGCCCGAACTAGTCTGAAACCTATTTGGTGTCCAAACATAACCTTCCATTATATCAATCTTCATGTCTCGTCCATTTCGAGACTCCTCGTCATGTCCGTGATCGCATCCGGGACTCCGAACCACCTTTGGTACATCAAAACACATAAACTCATAATACCGATCGTCATCGAACGTTATGCATGCGGACCATACGGGTTTGAGAACTATGTAGACATGACCGAGGCTCATCTCTGGTCAGTAACCAATAGCGGAACCTGGATGCTCATATTGGTTCCTACATATTCTACGAAGATCTTTATCGGTCAAATCGCATAACATACGTTTTTCCCTTTGTCATCGGTATGTTACTTGCCCGGGATTCGATCGTCGGTATCATCATACCTAGTTCAATCTCGTTACCGGCAAGTCTCTTTACACGTTCTGTAATGCATCATCCCATAACTAACACATTAGTCACATTGCTTCCAAGGCTTATAGTGATGCACTGGTACAACGACATCCTAAACAAACGGTTTAAAACCCCTTTCCGCGACGGCATTTGGAACCATCGCCAAGTGAGTGTGGGCGATAGGGGGGTCCTTCCCACACAACCCAGAAATCATCGGGGATAAGCCCTTGTGGGACCCAGGCTGGGGCCGTGTGCGATCGGGCGAGGCTTGGAAACCCAATCATTTCTGTAGATATGTACATCCCACACGGTGAATCCCAGAAATCATTTCCGTAGGTATGTACATCCCACACGGTGAATCCCAGAAATCATTTTCATAGGTATGTACATCCCACACGGTGAATCCCAGAAATCATTTCTGTAGGTATGTACATCCCACACGGTGAATCAAAGAAATCATTTCCGTAGGTATGTACATCCCACAAAGTGAATCCCAGAAAATCATTTCCGTAGGTATGTACATCCCACACAGTTCTTTGTGTGGAAACGTTTGTGCAAGGTGGCCTAACGCAAACAGTTCACTGTCGGAAGCTGTGTGTGATTGTTAGTTGATCGAACACACCTACTTTCTAGAAACCGTGCGGGTTGTTTGAATTCATCGCCCACGGTGCTGTCTGAGTAACCGTTTGCAATAGAAAACCCCAATAAGCAAGGTAATTAGCCTATTATTGATAATCCATGTACTAATCAAACTGATATTTCTTATAAAACACGCCAGATATTTCATATCTATATAAAAGCAACCAGGATTTCATAGTCGAATTACATCAGATAGCTTCGACACTCGGTTACGCCATTACACAACAGCACCAAGTTTCACATGCAGCATCAAAAACCTTTGGAAAGTAGCATCATACATGGTACATAGACAGATGAATCTCATCTGGGAAACTGCAGAAGCGGAAGGAAAATATTGAGCCTTCAGTGATGTTGAATGTCCTTGCAACTTTAGGCCAGTGGCTATGGATAATTGCCCGCCCAACCTTCGTCCTCTTCAGCAAGACTTCACTATTGTACCGTGGGTGTTGAATGAATACCTTCCTCGCCTCTTGACCATGCAGGTGGTTTGAGAGGTAATCATCGGTGAACTGCTTTGAAAAGTACTAAAAACAAAGCTATGCATAAATCGTTGTTGTAAATTTTGAAATGGCGCAAGGGGTAAAAACAAGGTAAAAGAATTGGTAGCATCCTATAGTTGACTGATGTCTTCTTCATTGTGCAAACAAAGATATTCCTATTATTCGTCGCAAGTTTCTTCATCCTAACATTCTTTCTGAGTTTCTTGACTTGACTGATATTCATGGACATCTCATTTCCCCATATGCAAAATGGGTCGAACAGTGGGTCTAAGCCTCTGACAGCAGGACCTACATGTGCAAGACCAAATTGTAAGAAACCTAAATATTAGAATGATTACTGCAACTGCACAATAATGTGCTATTAGCCAAAGGACCCTGCTTGAACAAACCTTGATGGTAAACCACAGTGTCTCCCATTGTTTCCCTGCAACACACATAAGGAAGATCTTGATCAGGTTAACTGAGAGTTGCCATACTATCAGTAGAATATGTATTGAGTACAGCCAAATTTGATTGGTGTCACATGCATAACAATACAAAGTTGTACCCACAGTAAATGAAAATCAAATTGTAGAACTGAACCAAACAGTTAAATAGACAGCAGACCAAATGAACCAAAATAGTTAATTGAGCACGACATTGCAGAATAGAAACATGTACTAGAAGATAAGACAGTTAACAAAACAAAGAATGCTTGAGAACAGTACTACGAAATGTAGCAATTGTTGGACCAAAGTGTTAACTGAACATTACATTTCAGGGGACCAAACTGTTAATTGAACATCAGATTGCATATTAACATTATAGAGGAAAAATCACTAGAAGGCACTGGCGGTGGCCTCGAGAAAACATCATGAGCTGTATTTTAAAGTGGACAACCACGCGGTGGTGTCGATGGTGGCCTCGAAGACGAGGTGCTCCTCCAAGATCTGGCAGTCGACACGCATGTCAGCCATAGCGACCTCATTCACGTGTGCGGCCGCATGCTACTCAGCTTCATGTTATACTGCGTGTAAAATGGATGTGGGCGGCGCCTAATTGGAGGAGGGGGCAGTGATTTTGGTGGAAGGTATCGCTCCGTCAGTCGGGGGATGTGGGATGAGAAAGGAGGAGGATGGTGTGGGTGGGGTGTGGATTACCTGACCATATCGACGAGGCTGCGAAGCAAGAAGAAGGGTCGGCGGCGAGGAGGCCGCGCAGCAAGAAGAAGGGTCACCGGTGAGGAGGCGGCGCTGCAAGAAGAAGGGTAGCCGGCGAGGAGGCGGCGCTGCAAGAAGAAGGGTCGCCGGCGAGGAGGCTGAGCTGCCAGTAAGCAGCAGTGAGGGTTTGAACTTGGAAAGCAAGGAGGAACAGTGGAAATGTAGCTTTTGGTAGGAGCGAGGGAGCGGGGAGATAGATATTTCCGCGGTGGCAAAAACATTTCGCTCGGTGCCACGAGAAACTGGCGCGCAAGTGTGGTTCAAGCGGGGGCGGTGGACTGTAGACGGCGAAGCTTCCTGCGTAAAGCAGACAAGACGGTGTGCCAAGATATTTTATATCGCATCCCACACGATTCTTTCTAGTAAACTGTTTGTGGTATACCTGATTTTTTTCATTATGTTTTGAAAGACAAAATGTTGTTACGGAGGGAAAGGATGGTGTTCGCATTGCTAGAACATTTACGTACAGTGAACATGCAACTAGTACATGAGTGTCGTGTTTAAATTTGGAATTATTCTGGGCTCGTTTCTCCTTTTTTATGCATTAATTGAGTTACTGGGCATTTAATGTGCATAATTAAAATTTGAACTACAAGCTCGTGCTCCAATGCACCAAAGTTTGCTGAAAAATCACATGTGTGTCTTTGGGTGAATTTATAGGTCCCATGCAAGAAATGGGAATAAAATTCAAACATCTGGGTGGCGTGGCTCGGCCGGAATGATCGAGAAACTTGGTTTTTAGTTCCTGTAAATCCAAAACACGGCTGAAAATCATGAAACATGACATGGTGTCATGACATGGCACCAACATGCTACAGTAAATTTTTTGGCCGAATTGGGACAAGCTTTAGTGTAAGCTTCTTGCAAAACGGAGCTTCCCTCAAGAAGGCTCCTGGTTCCGAGAGAGAACGTGTCACCTCCGTGTGCGAAACGACATACGTACACTGCCTTCTCCCGCCTTAATTTTTTTTACGCAGGCAGATTAGACCAAATAGACGTATCGTGCTAAATTTTGGAATTATTCCGTGTTCGTTTGACCTTTTTTATACATTAATTAAGTTTCTGCGCATTTAATGTGCATAATTCAAACTTGAACTACTAGCACGTGCTCCAGTGCACCAAAGTTGTTTGAAAAATCACATGTGTGTCCTTGGGTGAATTTCTAGGTCCATGCAAGAGATGGGAGTGAAATTCAAACATCTGGGCGTCATGGCTCGGCCGGAAAGATTGAGAAATTTGGTTTTTTAATTCTTGTAATTCCAAAACACACCTGAAAATCATGAAACTTGGCATGGTGTCATTACATGGCACAAACATGTCGCTATAATTCTTTTTGGCCGAATTGGGACAAGCTTTGGTGTAGGCTTCTTGCAAACAAGAGCTTCCCTCAAGAAGGCTCCTGGTTCCGAGAGAGAACGTGTCACCTCCGTGTGCGAAACGACATACATACACTGCCTTCTCCCGCCTTAATTTTTTACACAACCATATTAGACCAAATAGAAGTACCGTGCTAAATTTTGGAATTATTCCGGGCTCGTTTCGCCTTTTTTATACATTAATTGAGTTTCTGGACAATTAATGTGCATAATTGAAATTTGAACTACAAGCACAGGCTCCAATGCACCAAAGTTGTTTGAAAAATCACATGTGTGTCCTTGGGTGAATTTCTAGGTCCCATGCAAGAGATGGGGGTGAAATTCAAACATCTGGGTATCGTGGCTCGGCCGGAAAGATTGAGAAACTTGGTTTTTTAATTCCTGTAATTCCAAAACACGCTTGAAAATCATGAAACTTGGCATGGTCTCATGACATGGCACCAACATGTTGCGGTAATTTTTTTGGCCGAATTGGGACAAGCTTTGGTGTAGGCTTCTTATAAACCGGAGCTTCCCTCAAGAAGGCTCGTGGTTCCGAGAGGGAACGTGTCACATCCGTGTGCGAAACGACATACGTACACTACCTTCTCCCGCCTTATTTTTTTTACACAGCTAGATTAGACCAAATAGAAGTACCGTGCTAATTTTTGGAATTATTCCGGGCTCGTTTCTCCTTTTTATACATTAATTGAGTTTCTGAGCATTTAATGTGCATAATTCAAATTTGAACTACAAGCACAGGCTCCAGTGCACCAAAGTTGTTTGAAAAATCGCGTGTGTGTCCTTGGGTGAATTTCTAGGTCCCATGCAAGAGATTGGAGTGAAATTCAAACATCTGGGCATCGTGGCTCGGCCGGAAATATTGAAAAACTTTGTTTTTTAATTCCTGTAATTCCAAAACACGCCTGAAAATCATGAAACTTGGCATGGTTTCATGACATGGCACCAACATGTTGCGGCAATTTTTTTGGCCGAATTGGGACAAGCTTTGGTGTAAGCTTCTTGCAAGCTGGAGCTTCCCCAGGAAGGCTCGTGGTTCCAAGAGGGAACGTGTCACCTCCGTGTGTGAAACGACATACGTACACTGTCTTCTCCCGCCTTAATTTTTTACACAGTCAGATTAGACCAAATAGAAGTACCGTGCTAAATTTTGGAATTATTCCGGGCTTGTTTCGCCTTTTTTTATACATTAATTGAGTTTCTGGGCATTTAATGTGCATAATTCAAATTTGAACTACAAGCACAGGCTCTAGTGCACCAAAGTTGTTTGAAAAATCACACGTGTGTCCTTCTAGGTCCCATGCAAGACATGGGAGTGAAATTCAAACATCTGGGCGTCGTGGCTCGGCCGGAAAGATTGAGAAACTTGGTTTTTTAATTCCTGTAATTCCAAAACACGCATGAAAATTATGAAACTTGGCATGGTGTCATGACATGGCACCAACTTGCTGTGATAATTTTTTTGGCCAAATTGGGTCAAGCTTTGGTGTAAGATTCTTGCAAACCGGATCTTCCCTCAAGAAGGCTCGTGGTTCCGAGAGGGAACGTGTCACCTCCGTGTGCGAAACGACATACGGACAATTCCTTCTCCCGCCTTAATTTTTTTACACAGCCAGATTAGACCAAATAGAAGTGTCGTGCTAAATTTTGGAATTATTCCGGGTTCGTTTGGCCTATTTTATACATTAATTGAGTTTTTGGGAATTTAATGTGCATAATTAAAATTTGAACTACAAGCTCATGCTCCAGTGCACCAAAGTTGTTTGAAAAATCACATGTGTGTCCTTGGGTGAATTTCTAGGTCCCATGCAAGAGATGGGAGTGAAATTCAAACATCTGGGCGTCATGGCTTGGCCGGAAAGATTGAGAAACTTGGTTTTTTAATTCCTGTAATTCCAATACACGCCTGAAAATCATGAAACTTGGCATGGTCTCATGACATGGCACCAACATGTTGTGGTAATTTTTCTGTCCGATTTGCGAAGGCGCACACATTAACAATCAACAAAGTCCTTTTGGAACAAGTGCTGTCACGTTACAAATCGGAAACACAAGTATTATTGAAACCGTGGGAGTTTGACTTACCAATTACGCGCAGCCACGCGTACCCTTTTTCTATTGACTAGGAGGTGTCGTGCGGGGTAGCTATTTGAGTATGGGAGGCGTGCAATCAGACCCCTGCGCGTGCTCATC
This sequence comes from Aegilops longissima, assembly GCA_021605205.1. NCBI lineage: Eukaryota > Viridiplantae > Streptophyta > Magnoliopsida > Poales > Poaceae > Aegilops > Aegilops longissima. The sequence continues at coordinate 89,128,314 of CM038681.1, forward strand.
GAGAGGAGAGCCCTTTGACCGCTACCCGTCGTGCACCTCCCTCCCAACGTCTCCATTAATGGCGCCCGAGCACCTGTTCTGCGGCGTGGCTATATGTCTCACTGGACTGAGATTTAAGAGAGAAAAATGAAAATCTGAAAAGAAAGTTTTGTACGGATCTTGATGTAAGATCCGACGGACCTATATAGCATCGACTGCGACTTATAGCAAGCATGATGAATATAAGGATGATGACAGTGGATAATAATTGTCTTACATATTTAGAAACATAATTAAAAAAGGCCACATGCGGCAACGCCCGAAATACACAAGGGCAAAAGAAGAAGGAAGACAACGATCTGGCTTGCTGATCTCTACTTCCTTGATGCGTTGCTCAAGGACGCGGGAACTAGTCTCCGCAGCGAGCGGCAACGAGCTCTTTCTTGTCCTCAAGATGCTGCTTGAGAGCGTCTATGGATTCCTCCACCAGCCTTCTGCGTTCGATGCGCAGTGATACGTCTCCGTCGTATCTACTTTTCCAAACACTTTTGCCCTTTTTTGGACTCTAACTTGCATGATTTGAATGGAACTAACCCGGACTAACGCTGTTTTAAGCAGAATTGCTATGATGTTATTTATGTGCAGAAACAAAAGTTCTCGGAATGACCTAAAACTTCACGGAACAACTTTTCGGAAATAATAAAAAATCATTGCAAAAGATGAAGGCCAGGGGGCCCACCACCTGTCCACGGGCAGGCGCGCCCCCCTACCTCGTGGGCCCCCTAGGGGTCCTCCGACGTCAACTCCAACTCTATATATTTGCTTTCGGGGAGAAAAAAATCAAGGAGAAGAAATCATCGCGTTTTACGATACGGAGCCGTCGCCAAGCCCTAAAACCTCTCGGGAGGGCTGATCTGGAGTGCGTTCGGGGTCCTGAGAGGGGGATTCGTCGCCGTCATCATCATCAACCATCCTCCATCCAATTTCATGATTCTCACCGACGTGCGTGAGTAATTCCGTCGTAGGCTTGCTGGACGGTGATGGGTTGGATGAGATCTATCATGTAATCGAGTTAGTTTTGTTAGGGTTTGATCCCTAGTATCCACTATGTTCTGAGATTGATGTTGCTATGACTTTGCTATGCTTAATGCTTGTCACTAGGGCCCGAGTGCCATGATTTCAGATCTGAACCTATTATGTTTTCATGAATATATGTGAGTTCTTGATCCTATCTTGCAAGTCTATAGTCACCTACTATGTGTTATGATTCGGCAACCCCGAAGTGACAATAATCGGGACCACTCCCGGTGATGACCCTAGTTTGAGGAGTTCATGTATTCACTATGTGTTAATGCTTTGGTCCGGTACTCTATTAAAAGGAGGCCTTAATATCCCTTAGTTTCCATTAGGACCCCGCTGCCACGGGAGGGTAGGACAAAAGATGTCATGCAAGTTCTTTTCCATAAGCACGTATGACTATATTCGGAATACATGCCTACATTACATTGATGAATTGGAGCTAGTTCTGTGTCACCCTATGTTATGATTGTTACATGATGAACCACATCCGGCATAATTATCCATCACCGATCCAATGCCTACAAGCTTCCCATATACTTGTTTATGCTTATTTACTTTCCCGTTGCTACTGTTACAATCACTACAAAACACCAAAAATATTACTTTTGCTTTCATTACTCTTTTGTTACCGTTACCACTACTATCATATTACTTTGCTACTAAATACTTTGCTGCAAATATTAAGTTATCCAGGTGTGGTTGAATTGACAACTCAACTGCTAATACTTGAGAATATTCTTTGGCTCCCCTTGTGTCGAATCAATAAAGTTGGGTTGAATACTCTACCCTTGAAAGCTGTTGCGATCCCCTACACTTGTGGGTTATCAAGACTAATTTCTGGCTCCGTTGCCGGGGAGCATAGCTCTATTCTTTGAGTCACTTGGGATTTATATCTGCTGGTCACTATGAAGAACTTGAAAGACGCTAAGACAACAATTTATCACTCAACTACGAGGGGAGGTAAGGAACTGCCATCTAGCTCTGCACTTGATTCACCTTCTGTTTTGAGTAAGCTTGCGACACCTAAACCTGCTTCTGCTATTCGTTATGATATGTCGCATGTTATTGATGATGCCACTTCTGCTATGCATGATACCTATGATGAAACTACTTCTATGCTTGACACTACTGTGCCCCTTAGTGAATTTCTTGATGAACAAATTGCTAGGGCTAGAGAGAAAGAAATTATTGAAACTGATTATATTGATGAAAGTGAGGATGAAGATATGCCTGTTATTCCTGAGGGTTATATTTTTTATAAAGAAGCTTCTGCTGCTATTTTGGCTTGCAAAGATAACGATGAGCTTAGAAGGTTATAGCTAAATGGAATAAGCAATCTCTTAATGATAGAATGAGGCCTAACCCTGCTTTTGCTACTTCACCTATCTGTGTTGTTGATAAGGATTATGAATTCTTTGTTGATCCTGATATAATTACTTTGGTTGAATCTGATCCTTTTCATGGTTACGAATCTGAAATTGTTGTCGCACATCTTACTAAATTAAATGATATAGCCACCCTGTTCACTAATGATGAGAGATCTCGCTACTTTTATATCCTTAAAATATTTCCATTCTCATTAAAGGGTGATGCTAAGTAATGAGCCGGCGCCAACCCCCTCCTCCGTGCCATCCTCGCTGGTGCATTGCACCATGACCATCGGCGAGGCCCGTGCCCAATATATGGACAGGGTGAGGCAGATGCATGAGGAGCAGTTCCGGGAGGCACAGGCCGACGCTGCCTACAACCACCATCTCCTCCAGGAGCACCAGCAGGCGGAGGAGCAGATCACCGCGGAGCGGGCGGAGCAGGAGGCACTGCTTGACTCGTACCGCTCCGCCCGCAAGGGCCGCCTCGAGCGCTGGCGGTACCGCATGCGGGTGGCGGAGGCTGCGGCCGCCTACAAAGAGGCTAGCAAAGAGGGCGATGACGCGGGTGAGGCGCTGTTTGGCGAGACCGAGGATGAGGCAGAGGACAATGCCGGCTCTGACGAGTCCCCGCTCCGCCGGTGTCGATGACGCCCTGCTCCGCCGACGCCCCGCGGCGCCAACAACGAGGCAGAGGACACCGCCGGCTCCGCCGAGTCCCCGCGGCACCAACAACGAGGCAGAGGACACCGCCGGCTCCGCCGAGGCCCCGCCCCGCCAACAACGAGGTAGAGGACATCGCGGGCTCAGCCGAGGCCCCACCGTGCCGGCAACGTGGGGGAGGATTTCCACCGCTCCGCTGAGGCGCCGCCCGCCGGCAACGAGACAGAGGCATCGCCGGCTCCGCCGAGGCCCCGCCCCGCTGCCAACGAGGCCGCGCCACACAGAAAACAAGGAAGAGTAGAACACGGTAGGTCGCCGCCGCTCGGGTCCAAGTAAGGCCACCGCTGCTACCCTCCGGTTGAAGCCAAGCTAGGCGGGTTGACCATTGACGGCCGGTTAGCTTCTTGGCGGCGACGTGGAGTCGGAGAGCTGCGCTGGAGAAGAACGTTGCTTCTACTTAATTGCTGGTGCGCTTGGTCGATCGACACATGGGCCCAACAGGCCACATGTCGATTCGCAATCGCACTGCAATTAAGTCACTGAAGCTTCTAGTCGGCTCAGCGGGACACGGGTGGGTAGCTCCGGTTAATTAATTATACCTCCAGCGCACCCCTTTTTAGTTTTTTTTCGAAAAGGGGGATGACCCCCGGCCTCTTCATCTGGGACATGCATGCGGCCACAAACACCCCTTTTTAGTTGAAGAATGTATGAAATGTAATGAAATCCGGCATGTTTATATGAAATCCGACCGTGTATGAATGAATTTATTTCAATTAGTTCAAATTCCTGTATCACTGGCATTGGATGAACATGCAAAACAATACGTACTAGCATTATTCCGAGGGTGATCACCACGTTTGCAGCAGTTTCACATGTACTCCCTCCGGTCCTTTCTAGTCTGCATACAAGTTTTGTCTGCAGTCAAAGTATCTCTACTTTGACCAATCTTATACAAAAAAGTATGCACTTTCACAATGTGCAAAGTAAAAGGAATGAATGAGTACAAAGAGTTTGAGCAGCTTTTTAGCGTTTCTGTACATTGCAATCAAACACACAGGCCTGGCAATTCATAGAGACCATTCAAAACAATCGATGATTATGCATCTCAGCGACTCACATGTTAGAGGCAATATTTACTTCACAACTAAAGAATAAAGAAAAATTTGATCGCCGCTGCTGACAGCAAAGGGCGTCCCATTCAAAAATATCAAACGCATATCTTGCTAAAATCAATGAGCAAAATATGACAAGGTTGTCCCATTCCAAAATATCAATTGCCTATGATTGTGGAATGGGCAGGGTTTGCCATCAGTTCGGACATTGACGTGGCAACTCGTGCTAAACAAACCAGCTGTTCTTTTTGTGCAGTTCCACCAAAATCAACCAAATTCACACGTAGCTTGTATGATTTCGCCCTTATATGTTGCAACGCCTTGAACTTATGGGCACCTCCTTTCTTGTGGTGGAAATGAATGATTTGATGTATTCATGAACATTTTGTGCAGTTCCCGTTGAAATCAAGCTGAGCACCCCTGTTTGCACAAATACAAAAAAGTGATTAGTATAAAGCAAACTGTACTATGAATTGACAGTTTCAACAGGCACATACATGGTCCATGTAGAGCACACTTTTACAAAAATGGAACTCACCAGAAAGAATCCTAGAACAACATTGTACTCATGCATCACAGCAAAAAAATGGAGATTTGTCAGTCCTTCTGAGTTGAAGTTAGTTTGGTCTTGTGGGGAGTAATGTAACCATCCTTCAACTGCTCCTTCCGATGAGAAGATAGATGTGCTTCTTCATCCCGCATAATTGGAACTAGTCACTTCACGTACTCCATATTCTTCTTCAGAGGAAGATGATCATGTTGTGCAAAGACAAGAGGACTACTAAATGCTAGCATCCATGTTTGCTCGAAAAAAAGGAAAGGAAATATTTAAAACAGCACAGATGAAGCACTTCCCAAGGACAATACCACTTTTTCATGACAAGATCTAAACAGTAGCACAACACCAATAGAGATGACAAAGCTCAATCATATGGATGAAATCAGTGGTAGTACCAACCTTTGTCGAGGCTGATTGTGTAGAGCATACAGATGAAGCACTTCTCGAACCATCTGTTGCTATCTACGGGGGTGGCCATGCTTACTATATACTCCTCGATTAGTTTAATGTTTCCAACATCTTCTTGTGCAGTTCCACTAAAATATATGGTATCTTCAAAGAAGATCCCTGTTTGCACAAGTAGAGATAATTACGTATGGCATCAAACCAGTGGCAAAACAATTGCCCGTTCCAGCCATAGCAATAAATTAAGATGCAAAACTATATCATTACTTGTGTCATCACAGTTCCGGTGCTTCATTACAGCACCGGGAGTTGATTTTTGTTTTTCTTCCGCTTGTTCTTCCCCGTCATCACTTGGTTCAATAACAGACAAGCTTCGCCTTCAATGTAAGATTTGGCATGTCAATTAGGGAGCACAAGTATAGTACTAAACTTAATTTTCTGATGAAAGTGGCAAAATACAGGCCAGCAGTTGTGAAATATCCTTATCTTACCTCAATGGGATATTACGATGCACATACAGATTGGAAGTCTTGTCTCCATTTGTGCAGTTCACTAAAATCAAGCAACATTATCGCATAAGTAGCACAACATATGAAAGCACACAGAGAATCATGTGAAAGAAGGCTAGTACTGACCTCTCATGATGCGGAATTCAAACAAATCACAAGAAGAAGATCTGAACCAAATTCGCCTTAACGGATAGGAAGTAAGTTCTCCTCTTGTGCAGTTCCACTAAGATCAAGCAATCAAGCAACGTTGTCAGTGTGACATTTTGGTTGAACTGCACAAAACACTCTTAAAACAAAAGTGTTTTGTGCAGTGCAACAAAAGGTCACAATGGCAACGAGGTGAAGTAGATAACCCTGTTTACACAGAGGTGCAAAGGAAACAATTAGTGGTCAATAACGGTGGATCACACAGAAGCCAACAAAAAGAAGCATCTACCTTATCTAAATGGGAAAGAAAGCAAGACAGTAGCATTTCTCAAACGGTGGCATTGACTAATATTAACATAGAGATAATATTAACAATAAAATTCGTTAAACATGTAATTTGCTTTTAACTATGGCATTGCATCAATTTTCCAGCGGCATTATTAGAGGGTGTTTGTTACAGGGACATTTTGGTGTAGGAACTAAAAAAAACTTCGTGTCAGTCACATCTAAACCAAACAGGAGGGACTTTTCGGGACTAAAAGTGGGCATTTGGGACTAAAGAAAGAAGACCCCGAGGGAGTCTTTTGGGACTTTTTCCAACAACAGCCCCCTGCCACGCATCGCACCTTGTTTCTATTAGTTCATTACTAGGGTAACATGGTCTTTTATCATGTCATTTAATAACCTCTAGTCCATGTTTAGTCCCTCGAACCAAGCAGGTAGGGACTAGGAGTTTTAACCAAACAGGGCCATAGATTAACAACAGCTAATGAGTTGCACGGGACAGTGGACGCACCAGCACCATGTGCATCTACCGATGTACTGTGGTCATGCACAGTCTGTTGCAACAAAGAACAAACAACCAAGGAGCATATTTGTGTTGGTCCCAGTTTTGTTATCTTTAGACACCTTTCCTTATGTGAGAGCAGCAAATCTAGTCCTACTCAAACTCTACAGCCTTGTCCCTTCCTTTCCTTTTTGAACTAGTACTTTCGCCCCTTCCTTTCCTCTTTGAACCACGTCCGAGATTTATGCGATACAACTTTCCCCACTACCTTCCCCCATTCCTTTCCTCTTTGAACCACGTCCTAGATTCATGTTATACAACTTTCCCCCTTCATTTCCTCTTTGAACCACGTCCTTGATTCATGCTATATAAAAATTTTCCCACTACTTTCCCCCACTCCTTTCCTCTTTGAACCACGTCTTAGATTCATGGTATACATGCAGCTAGAGCAATGCATTTGGAGTAAGTAAAATATACCTTAAGGTTCTTGGGGCGTGGTTCGGTGGGCGACGGGACGGCGGCGAAGAAGAAGGGTCAGAGGCCCTCCCGCGTCGCCACTGGGTGGAAAGTGAACAGCAGCGTCGGTAGTGGATTCCCTCCCTCGCCGACGGCGACAGCGTTAAGCCTCCTTCCCTTCCCGGCGGACGGATCCTGCCGGCTCTTTGAGCAGCAGTGAGGGGAGAGAGAGGCCAACGAATTCATGTTTAGATATGGAGAGGGCAAGAGAGTGTGAAGAAAGCAACTAAAAGTGTTGAGGATCCAGCTCCAGCGGGAGAGGGCGAGAGAGTGTGAAGAGAGCAACTACAAGCGCTGAGGCTCCAGTGTGTATATATATACTGGAGAGAGAGTGTGAAGCGTGCAAACCCTAGAAAACATTTTGACCAGTCAAAGAATCCTCCTGGCAAAAATTATGCTCAAGTGTATTTATCAAACCAGAGACCTCAAGTTTGATGAGCGAACAGGCTAACTAGCTACACAACCCTCCCGTTATGTTCAACGAGAGGAAAATAACCTTTTATACATTCCTGCATTTGTGTAAGTGTAACAGGCATGCCGTGTTTTGTGTGTGTGTGTGTGTGTGTGGGAGTCATTAGGATTTCAATCATAATCGTGTCATGTGGCTTTGGTGGTAAGACTATCCACAGTGGTGCAGAAATAATGCAGCCTTAGTCACCTTACCTCTCTCCACGTAGTACGTTGGGTCCCACCAGTCAGAGGGTGAAACAAACAAATTAATAAGAAAAATTAAAAGCGCCAGCGGTGTATCTTACTACCTCACACATCTCACTACTGCTCGGGAACACTTTCCAATTGATCCCTCTGTTCGCTCATGTACTATTTTAAGTGAATCCTTATTATAACATGCACACAAATTTTGGGCACTTGTATTCGACTTAAGTCAGTGTGCCACCATATCTCGTATACTTACTACTCCCTCCGTCTAGGTGTAATAAGTCACGTTAGAAGGTGCAACGGGACCAAGGTGCGTGCGTGTGCGTGTGTGTGTTTAACAGCATGTGTGTGTTAGAGAGTGCGACAGATCGACCTACTCCTACAGAGATATGGTGTGTAGTGTATGATTTTAGCCGCGAGAGTCGGTGCATCCTCTCGTTTCCGGGCGTGTACGGTAGGGACATGCGGACAGCTGCCACGCCCGCTCCTGACCAGCCTGGCCCACTCAAAGCCCCTCCATCGCCCGTGCGCGCTTCCCTCCCGAAATGGTCAGCGCCGCTCCAAAGAATCGGTACCGCATTCATGCCCGGGCAGAGCGGACGCGACCTCTCACTGGCGCAAGAGTGATGGTTGCTTCGTCCGTCCAACTTACTATTGGGTCTATGTGATTTGACGGCTCATTGGTCTTTATTACTGAGGTGGTAGGACTGCTGGATGTCCCACGCCTTCGGCGAAAGGAGGTAGTAGATTACAATTTTCTCCATTCTTACAGCGGAGGAGTGCAAGAGCAGTGAAAACACGCAGCTCGTGATTACATGGCCCACCTCACACTATCACCGTATGACACCTAACTCTTTACATAGTACTCCTCCGCTCCTAAATATTACTAGATGAGTCCCCACTGCTGTCATGAACAGCGGTATATCTCTCTGCGCAAAATTATCGATTTCATAGAACTAAAAAAATCTATAACCGCATGACAAATGTGGTAGCCAAACTAAATAAACTCCCATCATCATTTAGATCATCCCACATAAGGAAAAAAGATCAGCCAACTCCTACTGCATAATGGGATTATATTTTTCTTTTTGACATGTTAATGGGACTTAAAAGCTCACTTACATGCATGCTACCGGTGCATGCTTGCATGCAGACATGTTGATGTGATTTAAAACCCACTACCATGCATGTGCCACGGTATTTCTGCATGCTTGCATGTGGCTTAGTGCTGAGCCTCTCAACATCTAGATCAGACGGCTATTATGACTGATTTACTTCATCTAACGGCTACGTCAATTTTGATGATGTGGCTCAAGGAGAGGATAGAGAATTCCTAGTAGTGGGGGCTAGCTATTACTAGTAGATAAGTCTTTGTAGAGATTCCACTAGGTGAACTACATACGGAACAAAATGAATGAATCTACACTTAAAATGCATCTATATACATCCGCATGTGGTTAATGGTGAAATCTCTACAAAGACTTATATTTAGGAACGGAGGAAGTACTAGTATAGTACTAGTACGTACTATAATTTATCAGCGAGATAAATTTGTACAATGCTATGAAGCTTCCAGCTCCTGTTACATGTATCTTGCGTCCCAAGGTTGCCCGCTGCAACATTTCATCAAATACAAAGGAGACTAACATGCATGCTATTGCATCTCAATGATTGATAGATCATAGCAATATATACTCCTCCGCTCCAAAATAAGTGTCTCAACTTTGTGCAAACTTTAGTACAAAGTTGTACTACTACTAAAGTTGACACTTATTTTGGAACAGAGGCAGCTAAAGAAAAAACGATCCATGCAGTCCCTATCCCTTGAACCGTGAACCCCGACCAGGCTTCAATTTGTTGGCAACGCTCGAGCTTCCTAATAAATGAAGTTTGCAACCTTTTGACCATCGGATCATTTTGTGCAGTTTCACCAAAATCGAGATGAGCATCCCTGTGGCAAAGAAATTGAAGAAGCGTGATTAGAATAAGATTACTAGGACTAGTTGATGAGACATAAACTCATCACAAATAAAATACGAGAAGCCAGAGAGGTATCGGTATGTGCGGGCAAAGAAGTAGAGAAATATCCACGAGGGAGTGATGTGGGCAGCTGGAGCAATGGTGCAAGCCGCTGTAAAGGGAGTTGTACCGAGGGACGAGCTCAACCTTGAGGAGGGCGGCGGGAGGCGGCAACTGCCCACGTCGCGGCAGTGAGCAAGGGACGAAGGCAACCTCACCGGCTTTGTGAGAGAGAACGGCGGGGACCCCTGATCGGGACGTGCCGACAGTGGGTTTTCGCCGTCGGCGACGGACACCGCATCTACACTAAGCATCCACCCTTCCCCAAGCGGACGTGATCCGCCGGGATGTTAGAGATGTGGCCACAGTCGTTTTGTGCGAGAGAGTGTGAAGAGAGCAACCCCAGCAAGCAACCGTGTAGGCTGGCCCGTCCTGACTATGTATATAGTGGAGCGGTTTCCTTTTCTCTCCATATGAACCTATCATATTGCATACGTGCCATCAAGAAAAAAAATTATTTATAAATGACGCGCACCTACTACTCGTTCTCCTATAACCTTGCGCTTGGCATCTCCAAAATATTAACCTTGCGATTGGCTCTTCGCCTCTTGAAGTCGAGCAATAATGGTAGTGCAAAGATATATCGCTCGCTATATGAGACCGAATGAATTGTTGCACGCCCACCACGTGGGCAGGGTCGAGGGCGAGGGAGAGTGCTACTACATACGGAGAAAAATGAGTGAATGTACACTCTAAAATACGCCTATATACATCAGTGTTTGGAGTATGTACTAGTAGTTCATATTGAAATCTACTAAGGACATATATATTCCAAACAATATGATATAATCTCTATAACCAAGGTAGTAGGGATGAGGAGTAAACGGAGGAGTAGTAAATTTTTCTCCTCGTCCCATGAACCACCACACAAGATGGGCGAGGGAGGAGCAAGCTTCACCTCATCCTGCGAGCCACCGCGCCCGTGGGCGGGGGAGACCGCGTACTAAGCAAGCTTCTCCTCGTTCCGCGAGTTGACGGGACACATTAAAAGTACTCCAATGTATAGAGCCTTGCCTCTAAGGTAGGCCCCACATGGTTTGCCTCTTTTTTTAATTTAACATAACACGTCAAGTCACAATTTGTTTGTTCACCCGTGGTAGAGGGTCCTCCCTCCACCAAGTGGACAACCAGTACACGTGCCAAATTACCACGTGGGCTGCCTTTTTCGTACAGAAACGAGCTCCACCGTGTACCCGCGCGGGTGTGGTTGGGAAAGAGACGGGAGTACGTGCGCCGTGCATGCACCTCTTCTCTTCGTGCACGCCCCCACCTACGTGGGTGTGTGTGAGAGATACAAACCGCGTTCGTGAGTGTTTTTGTTTTGTGGTGGGGGTGGGGGTGGGGTGGGGTTGATTTCATGAATTATTTGTGGGAATATGTGTCGATGACATCTCAAACAAAATTTTGCATGCAATGTGTGTGAAATGGAGGCCTATCCATATCATACATATAGGGTCGGGCAATCCACGAGAAGAGAGGGAGGGGTCATAGCTATCGATAGAGTCGAAGAGAGGATCAAGTACGGGTGGGTGCAAGATCGATGAAGAGAGCCATCGAAATTGCGTGTGTGTGTGCAAGTGAAAGATATAGGGGACTGGCCTACCGGAACGTTAGAGGGCACATGTCAAGTTTGTGTGTGGCAGGGAGACATGACTAGAGCGCTTGATGTATCGGTGTGTGTGGGGGGGAGGGGTAGGCAGAGGCCTAACTATAGAGGTAGAACGACTCGTATATGTGTTGAGAAGGAGAGACCCAGCTATGTCATGAGGGAGATCGGTCAACATCCATACATAATCAAGGACGGAAATATGATGGGACAGAGAGAGAGAGAGAGAGAGAGAGAGGGAGGGAGAGGAGGGAGAGGGGTAGAGTGATGGATGGGTGATGGAGTTGCTTCTGAGATGTTGGGAGAGGCCTACTAGACAAACCGAGGGTGGAACTGCAATGTTATCAATAAGAGTGGGGATGTGTTTCGTGTGTGCCTGCATGCGTGATAGATCTGTCGGGACGCATCCATGGATGATGAAGGGGAACCATGTGTTTGGTAAGCAAACCTAACTAGATCGGTAGATCAATTGTTGTTTGTCGGAGGAAGGAGAGACACAACTAATGAGGTAGATCGATCGATGTGTGGGTAAAAGGAGTTATAAGGACCTAGCTGGCTATATGTATAGCGAGAGATCGGTCGGTGTACGCCCATTTGTTAGAGGCAAATAAGGCCCAATGAGACGGATAGACAGAGAGAATGGAGCTAGGAGGTGGTGCGAGAGGCCCAACTACTAGCTGGATAGGGGGAGGAGTGTGCGGTTGTGAGATCGATTAAAAGAGGGGTGAGAGTTTACACGTGTGTCTGACCATATGAGAGACACGAGGCAAGGACACATAAAGGAGGAGATTGAAGCTGTGTGTGTATGCTGTAGGCAGGCATCGTTGGAGAGGTTTATCGATCGGTGTGTGTCGGAAAGGAGTTGTGGAGACTCTGGGAGAACGACCTAAAGGAAAAAATGAATGTGCCCGGTGGATAGAATGCCAAGGGAGGGGGAGGGCGAGGAGGGCGTGTGCATGCACGAGAGAAAGTTAGTGGTAGCTACAAAGGTTAGAGGACTGTGTGGGTGTAAGAGACTAACAAAGATCATAATTTGATATGAAAGCGGATTCATATATTTGAATAGGAGATCATAGTGTTTTAAACATTGCATGCATGAATATAGCGGTGATACACGTGTTGTGCACATGTTATACCATAATGTGATAATGCATGGCGTTTGCAACTCACAGCTAAATGCCGAACAATCTAAACCATACTATACATCAAACAATCTCACATTTTATTTGAATTTGAGATAATGTGCGGCATTTGCAGCTTACAACTAAATATCGAGCAATCTAAACAATACTATATATCAAACATTCTCACATTTTATTTGAATTTGTGGTAATGTGTGGTGTTTGCAACTCACATCTAAATACTTGTAGGCGTGGGGGGGGCACCATACATAATGTGATAAACACATTATACATATGAGACATGGTTTAGATTATGAAGATCTAGCTAGAGCTAGAAATGTAATGTGATTTGAAATCAAAATAAAGTGGATTCAAAATCTAGTTCGAGTTCATATAGTACACATAGTTCATATGTAACTCGAGACTAATCATGTGGTGTGCTGTGAAGATAATACACAAACGATGGTTTAACTTGACAATAATGATGATTGTAGATCTTATTAAAACAGAGAAACGAATTCAAATGCTTTGACTTCACAACAATCATTATTGTAGATCTTATTCAAATTTAGTTCATATTGAAGCGCTAGTATATACGTTTGGAATGCACTAAAACATTCATTTGAGTAGTAGGTTGCATGCATTATACACGTAGCAAAATATTTTAATTCAACATAACATGAATTCAAAGTTTTGAATGACATTTGTAGTGCGCATTGATTTGGTACAGACACGTTAGGCTTGTCCGAAATTTCAACCCGCGCCTTTGTTAGCCCGAAATATTTAAGATATATCTTTGTCTCGTTGTGCTCGACAACTCCTCCATCTCAACCCGCGCCTTGCTATTCCGAAATTACAACGCTGAAAACTCCCACCTCCTGTAAAATCCTGACACGCGAAATGCCCGTGGTACCCCTGAACCGAAAGAACCGCCTCAAATCGGTGGGGGGTACTTTCGTAACTTACCCCACATTTCGGACAAGCGCGTCTCTAAGCCATGGTTCCCCACTACCATCCCATCCGCCCACCCATTCATACACCGAGGCCGCGAAAACCCGCGACGAAACCCCACACCCTCCTCCGTCCGCCACCCAGCCGGAGCTTCTTCCCCGACGACGTCGTCCACAGCAACACCTCGACGTCCCTCATCCACCGTACCGGATGAGGATCCGTCGTCGATCTCATCGTCCCGCCGGTTCATCCACCCCGTCCTCCACCTCCAAGGAGCTGCCCCAACGTTCCCATCGTCTTTCGCGCCACCTCCATTCCCACACCACCGTCTTCACCTGCACCACCGGAAGAGCATCATCATCACCGTTTCCTCAGATGAAGCTGCGGCCTAATTGGCGCCACCAAAGAGGTTGTACACTAATCGCCGCATTTTCTTCTTGATTCGATCTCACGGTGCTGCCGGCGCTTGGTCCTGAGCCGACACGGCGCGACTCCATCCACGGCGGCATCGCCGGCCACTTCCTCCATGGTGTCGCTCCCTCGGCGGCGACGTCCACATCAGTAGGAGCTCCTGTTGCTTTACCTCTCGCTCGCGCTGCTGCTCTGCTCTTGCTCTTGGTCCCCTGCCTGGTCTGCTCTTGCTATTGCTCTTGCTCAAGCTGCTTCTCTCGCTCTTGCTCTTGCTTGCGATGCTGCTCCGATTTGGCTACACTTCAGTCGACTGAATCGACTTTTGGGTCAGTCGATTTCCAAGGGGTAGGCTCGCCGGGGTGAAGGAAGAACAAGCCGCAGCATGGAGGGGGGCTCGCCGGAGAGGTACCCCACTATCTATCTTAGGGTTCAGGATGGGGGCGGTGGTCACCGGCGGTGGCGGGGCGTTGGAGGGACGGTGGCGTGGGGATCGCCGGAGAAAAAGCTCGGCACATGGGGGCCTAGAGGGATGGCCGGGGCGGCGGTGGACCGGCGGTGGGGAGTGTTTTCAGGCGGGCGGGCGGCGAACGCTGGCATGGGCGGCGGGGGCTGCTGTTTGGCGGTGGTGGTGGCGGCTCGGGGGTGGAGGTTGAAGATGAACCGCAGCCCTTGATTTCATATCCAACGGCTGCAAAATCGACCGACCAGAGATGAAAAAGTCACGACGACGACGTAGCCTCACCTTGCTAGTGCGTTCAGTTTCGACAAAGAAAATTCAGTTTCGACAAAGAAAATTCAGTTTGGACAGTTAGGTTCAGTTTCGACGCTTAAGTTCAGTTTAGACAGTTAAGTTCAGAGATGAGCGGCTGATGTATTTTACATCTAGCACTTTGTGGTTATGTATTTTACGTCATGTATTGAGATGCTATTAGAATTCCACTCAGGTTAACGTTGTTCGTTGTCTCTCTTGTCCTGCTTCAGCCTCGGCGTCGACAACTCACGGAGCTGCTCCAACGATTTAAACCTCCATCACAATGAGCAGTACCTCGGCTCCATCTCCGACGCCTAAGATCTTCTTCCTCCTCCGATAGCAAAGTCAGCCGGAGCATCCTCACCGCCAACCCAATCACGCTGAGATCGACATGGCTTCGCCAAAGAGGTTGTACACTTGTTGCATCTCTTTTTACTCTACATGTTATATATATTGTCCATCGAGCACACGGATTTGTTCCTTTAGTGTCTCCTTGAAAGAAAAAACGTAGGAATTTTAATTTTCACTTGTCCTCCTTTTCAAATTCCTATTCATGAAGCACAAGACTAAGAGATAGTAGCATAATAGCATTATAACCGCACATTTTCTTGTGGTTTGACTTAATCTCACCATGCTTCTTTGCATCCTGTGATCTTCCAATTGTTGTGAATCAAACACCCAGATTGGCAGAAATCCTGTGTTTTTAAATTCTTTGTTTTGCACGTGCATTCCTATCCTATTCCTGTCTATTTCCTATCCCTGCATTGTTGGAATCCTCCAATTCAAACGAGCCCTTACAGAATTACTTCTCTTACAGATAGTTGTCAAAGAAAACCTTGCGTGGTTTGTCCCGGTCCTGCTGCGCCGTCGTCCACCCCAGCTCAGCTGCTCCAACGATGTAAGGGTCCAGCAGAGCAGGATCCGCCTCCAGACTGTCTTTCGCCGCCTCGATCTTCTTTCCCTTGCCGGCAGCCATGAAAACTGCATTACCATCATCAACCGAGCAGATGACCTCGAGGACTACACGGGTCCGCAAGAGAGGTCGCACTCTTCGTGTGTCCGCTTCGTTATGCATCGCTAATATTACATGCTACTTTATCATCCTGTTCACCGATTAGACTCGAGTCAGCTCCAAACTAATGGTCAAACTTGAGTTTTTAAATGGTTGTGGGGTACATATCGGGCCGCTATCAATAGTATCTATCTACTATCCGTTAATCTCCGTGTCTACTATGAGTTTCATGTTGGGTGGGAAACAAACAAGAAAGAAGCCATTATCTGTATTTATTAATGAAGCCATTATCTGCCTCGCTATTATTGGTTTTGGGTCTATCCACAGGTTGCTACCATCACTCTGGATTTCTGCATGCACTCCTTACATAATCTCACTATGTTTTATTCCTATGCATGACAGTTATTGTAAACAATGGAACTGAACATGTAGAGCAAAAGAGACGAGCCTTGCGTGGCAATATAATTTCATGCAGACGTCGCTCCATGGTAGGCGCAAAGGCAGCCCCCTCCACGCATTTCGGATTGTAATCGAGAGGAAGATATCTGTTCTGAGGGGGATTCAGAAGGAGAAGATAACTCCTATTTACCCCCTGAGGTCTTCGCCTAACTTGGCATGCCGATGTTGGTTATATCATGCATATGGTGTCTTGCATTGCTTACTTTATACATCAAATATGTCATCTGCTTAGTTTAGACATCCTTTGTGCGAATGCCATCTGTTTAGTTTATTCATCGCTTATGTGAATTATGCAACGCCACCTTGTTTAGCCAGGCATCATATATGTGAATTTTGCAATGCCATCCTGCTTAGCCACCATCTTATATGTAAATTATATCAAGCCATCTTTTTTTCGTTACATA
The DNA here is from genome assembly GCA_021605205.1 of Aegilops longissima. NCBI lineage: Eukaryota > Viridiplantae > Streptophyta > Magnoliopsida > Poales > Poaceae > Aegilops > Aegilops longissima. The sequence continues at coordinate 89,144,889 of CM038681.1, forward strand.
TTACATTTGTCAACAATGTTAGTACATTCAATCGCTTCTTCGTGTGCATCAGCCATTTGACACGGTGATGGCAAATTCGGAGTGAAAACAAGGTCTTCGAGCAGACTATGCTATCTCGACGAAGCGCATATCTCGCTGGTTACGGATAGCTCCTCGAGGAGGATTCGAGACAGATGACCAGTCCTATCCCCCGAGGTGTATGCTCTAACTTGGCAGGGTTATGTTGCTCATATCGTGTGTATGGTGTCTCGCATTGCTATGCCATTTGATTAGTTTAGACATGCTTTGTGTGAATGCCACCTGCTCAGGTGTCTAATTACCATATATGTGAATTATGCATTGCCATCTTGTTGCAAGACATTATATATGTGAATTATACAATGCTATCTTGTTGCAAAGGCATTATATATGTGAATTATGCAATGCCATGTTGTTTAGCCAATCATCATGTATGTGAATTATATCATGCTATCATTTTTTGTATTATGTGTTCCATTTGTCGACAACGCTTGTATATTCAACTACTCTTCTTGTGCATCAGCCATTTGAAGCGGTGATGGAAGTATCTCGAGTGAAAACAAGGTATTCAGAGCAGATAATGCTACTCGCTGAAGCAGACATCTTGTTGGTTACAGAGCTCCTCATAGGAGGATTCGTAGACCGATGACCAGTCCTATTTCCCCACGAGGTCTATGCTCAAACTTGGCAGGGTTATATTACCCATGTCATGCATGTTGTCTTGCATTGCTTAGTTTTTACATCATATATAGATTGCCATCTGCTTACTTGCTTCCTATATAAATCATATATTTGAATTATATCATGCCATCATGTTTACATAGTACATACACATCATCTATCTGAATTATGGCATGGCAACCCATTTAATAAAGACATCATATAGTTATATCATCTCATCATGTTTAGTGTTTACAATCATCATATTTAGAATTATGGCATTCTATCCATGAATGTATGTGAATTATGGCATGCCAACCTATTTAATAAACACATTATATAGTTATGTCATGTCATCCTGCTTACATAGTCTCATATTTTGAACTATGTCTTTCCATCTTTTTAGTTAGCCATCATAATGTGAAATTGTGTCATGCTATCCTGTTTAGTTAGCCATCATATATGTGAAATTGTGTCATGCTATCCTGTTTGGTTAGACAACATAAATATGAATTATTTCATGCCCTCTTTTATTCCCCACTATCCATTGCACCTGCTCATCATACAATGTCTATACTTTCAATTACTTTTCTTGTTTATCAGCCATTTGAATTGGAGAGCATGATGGCAGTATCTAAGGGAGTAACAACACGGTCTTCAAAAAAGATAGTGCTACCAGTAGATGCAGATAGAACCACGGTTGTACTTGCCCAAGGACCAGATCCACCACACATAACCCAGACTCTCAGATTGTACCCCTACCCAGTTGGACAGAGAACCAGCTACACCCCTTTTAACCCCAAACCCGGCAGATAGTAACCCAGCCCAGTTGACACAACACCATCTCCACCACAGAGCACCCAAACACGAAGCGGTTAGTAAGGGAACTGCAGTGCCCAAAGCACGAGGACCACCACTCGAATCCCAACTCAACGCTTAAAGGAGAAGAAGATTTGTTCTCGTGTCAGTTCAGTAGCTATGGTTCATACTCCTTTGCTCTTGCATTACTGTATTTACTCATACCAACTATTTTCAAATTTGAAGGATGGAATTGAAACTCCAATGGCGCAATGTATGTTTTAAACCTGTTTCTTTAACTGGTTTGTGTTGTAACCTGCTCTATGTTGATTTCAGTTTCAATTGAATAAACAGTTATGTTCTCATGTCATGCACATTACAAGTGTTGTTATTGTCTATAGTTACCCACACTTATATTCTGTCAATTCTGCTTTGTCTTGAACAAATATTATTTGAACTGTGTCTCTATCTTGATTTGGCAACAAAACTAGAATGATATACACCATAAAGTGACCATGTCACATAGATATATGTTTGTTTCATGCTGTTATCCTGTCCACTTTACTACTGAACTCATTTACCAAAATGAGTTTCATATACAACATGGTAAACATGTGATGTGTCTGCTTGTTTCTCTTTTAGAATGCGGACAAAATATTGGAGAACAAGATGCTGCTTATCCAATGGTAAAGGAAGTAATGCGATAAGGTTCAAGATAGTGAGACATCCTGTTGGTCTCCAAGAAAGCTGATAAAACTATCTTGACGACGGTGAGGGAACCCAAAAGTCCTGTCTTGATGTAGTGTTCGAAGTTCTCGCCACTACTCCCGCACAAGCTCTTCGAACTCGCTGCTGAATCAGTTCGTCTTCTTGAGTCTCAACTTCAAGTTGAAAGACATCGATCGATGTGCTTTCGACAGAAGTCAAGGACCGAGGAAGTCCTGCAGAATTCAGATGCATATTTTCGGTGCAACAACAATAGTTACTGGAGGATTTAAGCGCCAAACAAGAGAAAGTTAATAAGCTTGCTAAGCATCTTGCCAAAGATTATGGGTACCTGGATATTGTTTCTTGAGATCTTCAAGTGGTTTCAGTTCTGGATTTGTTTTGCTGCGGTGTTTATTTGCGCTGGTCGCCAACTTTGACAACCAAAGTATATGATATGCTGCTTTGTTCCCTATATTTGCATTGGTGGTGAACTTTGATGCCCAGTGGATGTAATATGTGTATCAGCCGTGATAGCCTAGCAGAAGTTGCTTGCTTATTTATTTCCTTGTTGTCTTATTTATTTGTTTGCTTGTAGTCAGTGCAGTTCTTTTTAAAACTAGGCCACAATAACCATGGGCTAATATTTACCGTAGTGACACGGGCCTCCTACGGGCAGAAAGCAATGGGCCTTCTACGGGCCAGAAAACAATAGGCCTTCTACGGGCCGTAGAAACAATGGGCCTTCTATGGGCCGAGAAACAATGGGCCTTCTACGGGTCAGAGAAACAATGGGCCTTCTACGGGCCGTAGAAACAATGGGCCTTCTACGGGCAGTATCATCAATGGGCCTTATACGGGCCGATGACCATAACGGGCCATCGTTAATAGGTCGATTTGATGACGCTATGAAAACGCCCAACGATTAATGGACCACAAACGGGCCGATGTAACCACGGGCTGAATTTGGCCCACAAGCGTAAAATGGCGAATGGGCCGTAAGTAAACGAATGCTGGAAATGAGCCCAAGAATAAATGGGCTCTGAGAAGGTCGAAAGATAACATTTGCTGGAGACGGACCAACTGAATAACGGGCCCTTAATGGGTATAAAGTGATATACTGTTCATTACGGTTCAGTTTCACCACGGGCCGTTAGTGGGTGTAAAATGATACACTGTTCATTGCGGGCCAGTTTCACCACGGGCCGTTAATAGGCCAAGAGTTACATAGGGCCTCATATGGGCCGAAAGACGTCATGGGCCATACATGGGCCAGAAGTGAAAACGGGCTGGAATCATATTGGATGGCCCAGATGATGCTACTGGGCCTAATTCGGATAGGGCATAACGGGCCTTGGGTTAGCGGGCTGTAAATGGGCTATATGTGAACAGGCCATTAACAGGCTTACCATGGGCCGGCCCACCACCTTTTGACCAAGTCAAATGGGCCGGCCTTTTCACAGGAATGGGCCTCTGTTGGGCCGTGCCACGTGTCGACGTATCATAGGCGCCTTCTGTCCAATGAGTGGATGACATCTGTCCCAACGGTGAGCCGACACGTGTTTCCTCTAGCCAATGATGATTTTACACGCGGAAAATCCCCATTGGTCGGGGCTGTTAACAGGTTATTGGATCCAAAACCTGACCCGATAGCTTAACAGCGTTCCGTTACGGTGGATGCCACGTGTCGGTCACCCTTGACGAAAGCACTTCTGTGACGCGCGATTTATCGTCATGGAAGTGGACACTTCCGTGATGATAATTTTGGTAATGTCATCGAACACTTCTATGACAGCACAGGTATGATTATCTTGATTCTGTCATAAATTTGTCATGGATGTACATGCATGACAAAAAACGCGACCTACTGTGACAAACACGTATCATCACGGAAGTGTATTTTTTGTGTAGTGCTAGTTGGATACACTCGTTGTTTCGAGCAAGTCATGGATTGATGCTTGTTGGTGGAGGGGGAGTATAAACTTTACCATTCTGTTTGGTAACCGCTTATAATGTGTGTAGCATGGAAGATATCGCCATCTCTTAGTTGTTATGTTGACAACGAAAGTATATCGCTCAAAATATTATTCATCTCTATTTCAAAACCGAGCTCTGGCACCTCTATAAATCCCTGCTTCCCTCTGCGAAGGGCCTATCTATATACTTTCATGTTGAGTCATCACCCTCTTATTAAAAAGCACTAGCTGGAGAGCGCAGCTGTCATTTGCATCTATTACTATTAATTTATATTGGGTATGACTATGATTGGATCTCTTTTACCATGAATTACAATGTCTAGTCAGTCCTTGATCTTTAAAGGTGCTCTGCATTTATGTTTTGCGGTCTCAGAAAGGGCTAGCGGGATATCATCCTGTTATATCATATTATGATTGTTTTGAGAAAGTGTTGTCATCCGAGATTTATTATTATTGCTTGCTAGTTGATTATGCCATTGATATGAGTAAACATGAGACCTGAGAATTATTGCAAATGTGGTTAGTTATAATCTTTGCTGAAAACTTGAATGCTGGCTTTACATATTTACAACAACAAGAGCAAACAGAGTTTGTAAAAGTTTTTATTTATCTCTTTCAGTTTATCAACTGAATTTCTTGAGGACAAGCAAAGGTTTAAGCTTGGGGGAGTTGATACGTCTCCGTCGTATCTACTTTTCCAAACACTTTTGCCCTTGTTTTGGACTCTAACTTGCATGATTTGAATGGAACTAACCCGGACTGACGCTGTTTTCAGCAGAATTGCTATGATGTTATTTATGTGCAGAAACATAAGTTCTCGGAATGACCTGAAACTTCACGGAACAACTTTTCGGAAATAATAAAAAAATTGTTGCAAAAGATGAAGGCCAGGGGGCCCACCACCTGTCCACGAGGGTGGGGGCGCGCCTGCCCCCCTAGGGCGCGCCCCCTACCTCATGGGCCCCCTGGGGCTCCTCCGACGCCAACTCCAACTCTATATATTTGCTTTCAGGGAGAAAAAAATCAAGGAGAAGATATCATCACGTTTTACGATACGGAGCCGCCGCCAAGCCCTAAAACCTCTCGGGGGGCTGATCTGGAGTCCGTTCGGGGCTCCGGAGAGGGGGATTCGTCGCCGTCATCATCATCAACCATCCTCCATCACCAATTTCATGATGCTCACCGCCGTGCGTGAGTACTTCCATCATAGGCTTGCTAGACGGTGATGGGTTGGATGAGATCTATCATGTAATCGAGTTAGTTTTGTTAGGGTTTGATCCCTAGTATCCACTATGTTCTGAGATTGATGTTGCTATGACTTTGCTATGCTTAATGCTTGTCACTGGGGCCCAAGTGGCATGATTTCATATCTGAACCTATTATGTTTTCATTAGTATATGTGAGTTCTTGATCCTATCTTGCAAGTCTATAGTCACCTACTATGTGTTATGATCCAGCAACCCCGAAGTGACAATAATCGGGACCACTCCCGGTGATGACCCTAGTTTGAGGAGTTCATTTATTCACTATGTTTTAATGCTTTGGTCTGGTACTCTATTAAAAGGAGGCCTTAATATCCCTTAGTTTCCATTAGGACCCAGCTGCCACGGGAGGGTAGGACAAAAGATGTCATGCAAGTTCTTTTCCATAAGCATGTATGACTATATTCGGAATACATGCCTACATTACATTGATGAATTGGAGCTTGTTCTGTGTCACCCATGTTATGACTGTTACATGATGAACCGCATCCGGCATAATTATCCATCACCGATCCAATGCCTACGAGCTTTCCATATGCTGGTTTACGCTTATTTACTTTCCCGTTGCTACTGTTACAATCACTACAAAACACTAAAAATATTACTTTTGCTTTCATTACTCTTTTGTTACCGTTACTACTACTATCATATTACTTTGCTACTAAATACTTTGCTGCAGATATTAAGTTATCCATGTGTGGTTGAAATTGACAACTCAACTCTAATACTTGAGAATATTCTTTGGCTCCTGAGGGAGTCCTAGATTAGGGGGTGTCCGGATGGCCGGACTATGACCTTTGGCCGGACTCCTGGACTATGAAGATATAAGATTGAAGACTTTGTCACGTGTCCGGATGGGACTTTCCTTGGCGTGAAAGGCAAGCTTGGCGATACAGATATGTAGATCTCCTCCCATTGTAACCGACTCTATGTAACCCTAACCCTCTCCGATGTCTATATAAACCGGAGGGTTTTAGTCCGTAGGACGAATAACAATCATACCATAGGCTAGCTTCTAGGGTTTAGCCTCTCTGATCTCATGGTAGATCTACTCTTGTACTACCCATATCATCAATATTAATCAAGCAGAGTAGGGTTTTACCTCCATCGAGAGGGCCCAACCTGGTAAAAACATTGTGTCCCTTGTCTCCTGTTACCATCCGCCTAGATGCAGAGTTCGGGACCCCTACCCGAGATCCGCCGGTTTTGACACCGACATTGGTGCTTTCATTGAGAGTTCCTCCGTGTCGCCATCTTTAGGCCCGATGGCTCCTCCGATCATCAACAACGATGCGGTCCAGGTGAGACTTTTCTCCCGAACAGATCTTCGATTCGGCGGCTTTGCACTGCGGGCCAATTAAGCTGGCCATCCGGAGCAGATCAAAGCTACGCCCGCCATCAGGTCAGATTTGAAGTTTGAACTACACGGCCGACGTCCGCGGAGACTTGATCTTCGATGGGTTCGAGCCACAGCCAAGCGCCCGCCTTTGTCGCGATGGGCATGATCTAGCTCTCATCGCCGAACAGTGCCACGGAGGCGCACGTGTCCGCTCCGACCTCTGGCTCGGAGCCGACTGCGCCAATCGAGGATGGGTGGCTAGACACCGCCTCGGGGGCTGCAATCTCTACGGCGATCGAGCCGAACACCAGCCTTGTCCTTTGCGGAGCTCGTGACTCCAAGGTGCCGGACTTTTCTCCGGACTCTGAACCTTCCGCGCCCCTGCCAATCGAATCCGATTGGGCGCCGATCATGGAGTTCACCGCTGCGGACATCTTTCAGCACTCGCCCTTTGGCGACATCCTGAACTCACTGAAGTCTCTCTCTTTATCAGAAGAGCCCTGGCCGGATTATGGTCGGCAAGGTTGGGATGCGGACGACGAAGAAATTCAAAGCCCACCCACCACCCACTTTGTAGCCACTGTCGATGATTTAACCGACATGCTCGACTTCGACTCCGAAGACATCGACGGTATGGACGACGATATAGGAGACGAACAGGAACCAGTGCCTATAGGCCACTTGACAACCACCCCATCTCACGATGTATACATGGTGGATACACCTAAAGGAAACGACGACGAGGAACAAAGGGACGCAACGAGGGATCGTTCCCTCGAAAAGCAATCAAAGCGGCGGCGTAAGCGCCGCTCCAAACCCCACCTCGACAGAGAAAGTAGCCATACAGACCCAGCCATAGAGCAGGGCAAAACGACGGACGACGAACATGCCATCGAGCAACCGTCCGAACAGGGCAACTTGGATAAACAACCCGTCCCCGGCGAAGACAACAGTCCGGACGACCTCACGCCGGACAAGTTGCTGGAGCAGAAGAACCTCCAAAAACGGCTCGTCGCCACTGCGCGTAGCCTGAAAAAGCAGAAGCGGAAGATCAAAACAGCGGAAGATGCACTCAGAATTAGATGGCGCAAAGTACTCAACACCGCAGACAAATACGGCGACAGTCGCCACACAAAGAGCTATCCGAAGCGGTTTAAAATTACTGCCGAATTTGATGATGAGGCCTTAGAGCCTCCGCAATCAAAAATAAGGAAGCCACCGGTCGGACAAATGACCCCATGGCCAACACAAGTCGGCAAAGGATGCCGCACACAAGCCGCACGCGATCCGCACAAGGATTCAGATCAAAAGATGGCCCAGCCAGATCTATCTATGGGCCAAAAAGCAAGCTCTAGTAAGCAATGCAACACATCAAATATCCAACATCACGGTACGCCCAGATATAGGGGTACCGACACCCCTATGTTTCATCGATGAGGTGCCGGATCATGAATTTCAGCGGGATTCAAGCCCGTAAACATAGAGGCATATGATCAAGAACAGACCACTGAGTCTGGATTGAGGATTACATCCTCCACATACACATGGCTAGAGGAGATGACCTCCACGCCATAAAATACTTACCCCTCAAGCTCAAAGGGCCAGCCCAGCATTGGCTTAAAAGCCTTCCCGAAAACACCAATGGAAGTTGGGAAGAGCTCGAGGATGCTTTTCGCAAATTTTCAAGGGACCTATGTCCGACCTCCGGATGCGATTTATTTAAGTCACATAACTCAACAACCCGGAGAGTCAGCCCGAAATTTTGGAACAGATTCCTTACTAAAAAGAACCAAATAGTCGACTGTCCGGACGCCGAAGCCTTAGCAGCTTTCAAACACAACGTCCGAGACGAATGGCTCGCCAGACACCTCGGCCAAGAAAAGCCAAGAACAATGGCCGCATTAACAAGCCTCATGACCGCTTTTGTGCAGGAGAGGATAGCTGGTTGGCAAGATGCAGTACCAACGACCCAAGTACATCCGAAGTTAGGGATGGAAACGGGAAACCGCGACGCAGCAAGGACCAGCGCTGGACCAAGGGAAACAGCCCGAAGAGCACGGCAGTCAACGCCAGATTCAAAAGCTCTCGGCAGAATCAGAAAAAGCTGCCCCTCAAGGATAATAGGGATGAGCTATCTAACCTAAACAAAATCTTGGACAAGATATGTCAAATCCACAAGATTCTGGAAGCCTCGCAAACCATACCCACAGAGATTGTTGGGTCTTCAAGCAATCCGCAAACTCAACGCCCGAACACAAGGGCTCGACACACCAAGCGAGGACGAGGACGAACCCCACAAGCAGAGCACCGGAAAACAAAAGAATTTCCCACAAGAAGTCAAAACAGTAAACTCACTTCATGTGACAAAAGGGAAAAACATAGAGGCGCCTATAGAGATACGCGCCATACGGCCTATCCCAGAGGAGTCCCACCACTGGTTGTTACAACCAATCACCTTCGACCAACAGGATTACTCTAGAAGTATCCGGAACGCAGGCTGGACTGCCTTGGTATCAGATCCGATAATTGACGGACTCCACTTTACACAAGTCCTAATGGACGGCGGCAGTGATTTAAACCTGCTATATCAGGACACAATCCGCAAAATGGGGATAGACCCAACAACAATTCGCCATAGCAACACTTCCTTTCAAGGGGTAACGCCAGGCCCAGATGCCCATTGTACAGGCTCTCTCCTGCTAGAAGTTATGTTCGGCTCACCCGACAACTTCCGCCGCGAAAAGCTAACCTTACACATCGCCCCATTTACAAGTAGCTATCAAACACTACTGGGACGCGAAGCTTTCGCCCGCTTTACCGCAATACCGCATTATGCATCCCTTATACTTAAAATGCCCGGTCCACGAGGCATCATCTCATTAAAGGGAAATATCGAGTGTTCCTCGAGCGCGGAAGATTGTGCGGCTGCCTTAACAGCCACACACTAAACCGGCTTCACTAATCAAAGCACCTAAAACAGGTCGTTCAGACCCCGGACATGGCTAGACGAGTCCGGCGTAAACATACAAGGGCTTACTAGCCGCATACCCCCGTTCAAGGGGCTCCGCGCATGTACAACATGCATAATAAAGCTCAATTTTATTCATTTTTAAATTGTACTTTGTTTATTTAATATAACGTACATTTTCGCATGATCTTTTCAACTAAGTTCCTCTCTTTACAGATGAACACCGTATACACCCGCCCGGATACGCACAACGGAGACACAGCGCAGACGCAGAGGGACCCGCTCCAAGGATTCTTTTCAGATTAAGACCCTCGTAAACCTTTTTTACTGTCTCTTGTTGATACACATCCCCCGGTTTCTTGATATAACCGAGGTGGAGGCTGGCATCTTGGCATTGGCCACGTCAGGATTTTGCGCGTACCTGGACACCAGGAGCTTATTACTAAGGGCGTTGTTCAGCCCGCTTTCATAAAGACCGAATACCTTAGGGAGTGTTCGCGTCGCGAGTTTGGCCTTATATGCATCAGCTCGAATCATGTCTTTGGTCAAATGTTGGGTTTGCCCGCCCTGTGTTTTGCTGCCTTACGCCCGCTTATCGGCTAAGGCGGCACCAGAGAACTATCTGCGATTGTGCCCGGTTCGCCAAAGCGAGCACCTCATTAGAGAAAGCCGAAAACTGACTGTCATGATATAGCATGAGACGAGTCAACCACTCGATGACCCATCAGAATCTTTATGATTCCTCCGCATTAACGGCGGTCGCTTTCGGTCAGCACACACGCCCCGATTGGGCGAAGCGTGGTGCCCCTAGGGGCTATATAGTAGCCCCACTGTCAAACTCCTATGGCTAAGTGAAAGTGATAAAGCATTATAGTCCGCTTGCCTAGTTCGCTGCTCTATCACCTCCTTTATAGGACCAAGACGTTAGATCAAGTGTGAAAATGCGCCTCATAACACCCCGCATTATATGCGTAATGGCTGTCAAGACTGCCATCTTTCAAAGTTATATACACATATACATTAACGGCCGACAGAGGTATTTTAATTTTGCAGCACAAGTATAAAAAGCTTTTATATTCCATCGAAACATTGTTTTACAATAATACATGTTATTCGAACATGATATCCTTCGAGCACTGCGTCTCTATTAAACGAGCACCCTTCAGAACTTCCTGAAAATAGTGCTCGGCAGGTACTCGTCTCCCGTCTGAATCTTGGCATGCAACGTTGGTGGCCTTCATCTCCGCCTAGTATGTCTTGACGGGCAAGAGCCATCTGTGCACCCTCTATGCATGCTGACCTCTTCATTGCATTGATATGCGGCACCGCACCAAGGAACTGTTGCACCAAACCAAAATAACTCTTCGGCTCGGGCCTTTCTGGCCACAGATGACTCACGACATCCTTCATGGCGAGTCTGGATAACCTATTCAGCTCCGCCCATTCAGCCAAACGCTCGATTAATGGAAGTGGGCGCTCTGGATTGTGGAACTGCGACCAAAAAAGCTTTTCCACTTCGTGATCCTGTTGATCTCGGAAGTGTTCGGCCGCGTCCGCGGCACTTGCCGCCAAGTCTAGATAAGTATCCGCGGCACTCCACAGCCGGTCCAACTGAGCATATTTAGGATCCACGAACTTCATCCGCAGCATAAAGGGCTTTCCAGCCGCGATATCTCCGTCCTAACGTAGCTCCTGCTTCATGGCTCTCATTGCAGAGCGAGCATCCTTGGCCTCGGTAGTGGCCTTCTCCAGGTCCTTTTGTTCTGCCCGATCTTCTTTTTCAAGAAGCTTGCAGCGGTCGGCATCATCCTTCAACTTCACAGCCATCTCGGCCATTTCCTTCCTGCTTCGGTAGTGAGCAGCCTGTTCGGCTTTCAGCTCTTCGGCCGCCTTTAAGGCAGCCGCATTACTTTTCTCGCCTGCTCCTTGGCTCGGGCGAAGTTCCGCCAAGGTTCTCCATGGCAGCGCACCGCTCGCATCAAGCATACATGTTGTAAGGCATCGCATCAAGCCCCTTACCAGGTGTCCGCGGAGAAATTGCATACCTTGTGACTCGTCAAGCCGCTTGTTAACAAGCGTGATGTCGGCATCTGCCACGTCAAGTTGTCGCTTTAGCTCGGCAAATTCATAAGTCCAGCTAGCCACCGGACACTTTGCCACCTACGTAGGAACAGCGACATGTTATACCTGGGACTATGATCCTCGGCGCGCCGTCATTTTTGACAACGCACCGAGTCTCAGGGGCTACTATCTATACAGGGCGCATCTTTTATATGCGGAACTGTCAAAAGGTACTGAAAGTGCTAGTTATCGACTAGAGGGGGGGTGAATAGGCGATTTTTAGGAAAGTCTTCAAAACACGGATGTTTCAAAGACAAACAATAGAAAAGACCTAATTGATATGCAGCGGAAGATAAACTACAACAAGCAAACCATAGTCTAGTATGCAATAACGTGAAAGTACAAGACTAATAGCAGCTTGGTAGTAGGATCAAGATGGAAGATAGTGAGAAGCCAATCAACAAAAGTAGTCAAGCAATGAAGTCAAACAGGTATGACAAATAGGCAATGACTTCACGAAGACAAACTCAAAGTAAGGTGAGGGAGAAGATAGAACCACCACTTGTTGAAGACACAGATTTGTTGGACCAGTTCCAGCTTGTCGTGACAACTGTACATCCGGTTAGGGAGGCTGAGATTCAACTCAAGACCGCGTCTTCACCTTATTCCCTTGAGCTAAGGACACAGTCCTCGCCCAATCACTCTGTAAGTCTTCAAGGTAGACTTCAACCTTCACAGATCGCTCATCGGCAATCCACAATGACTCTTGGATGCTCAAGACGCGACGCCTAACCGGCCGGAGGATTCACAGCCCTCAAGTGTAATAAGTCTTCGTGTCACATGCATGTAAAGACTTCAGGATGCCTAACACTCTTTGGCTCGGGTGTTTGGGCTTTATCCTCGCAAGGATTTCTCTCTCAAAGGCTTCGAGGTGGGTTGCTCTCAAACGACAAAAGTTGTGTACTAACTCCGAGCAGACACCAATTTATGGTGTAGGGGTGGGCTATTTATAGCCACTAGGCAACCCGACCTGTTATGTCCAAATGACCCTGGTCACTAAGGAACCGACACGTGTTCCAACGGTCGATTTCAAACACACACGGCAACTTTACTTGGGCTACAAGCAAAGCTGACTCATCCATCTCTGGATAAGTTTTGCTCTCATTGTCTTCGTCAAGACATAGGATTTGGGTTGAGCATCACTTGACCATTCCGACTATGATCACTTGGAGCCCACTTAACAAAGACGGTGGTTCCTATGACTCAACAAAGAAGAAAAGGAAACAACGAAACGACACATTCTTCAAGGCTCCATAGTCTTCACTCAATGTCTTCTCATGTCATAGTCTTCAATGTGAATATCTTCACATACCACCATAGTCGCCAATGTCTTCATACATTTTTAGGGTCATCTCCGTAGGTAAACCGAATCAATGGGGGACACCACCTGCATTATCCTGCAATTCTCACAAACGCATTAGTCCCTCAACCACATTTGTCGTCAATACTCTGAAACCAACTAGAGGTGGCACTAGATGCACTTACAATCTCCCCATTTTTGGTGATTGATGACAAACTGGTTGAAGTTTTCAATGGGGATAAAGTATGTGAAATTGTTAAAGGATAGGGAATTGTCTTCATAAGTGGCAAAGGCTCCCCCTGAAGATGTGCATATAAGTAGTTTGCTTTTGGAATGCAAATGCACATGGCAGGTTGTACTTGTGGAGATCCTCTTCAACTTATGAAGATAATTCATCATGCATGAAATGATATAACTAAGAGAATGACATGCATAATGAAAAATGGACGTCTGCAGAATGATCTAAGTGCGGAAGTTATCGTCGCACATGCGGAATTTATCATCGCACCAGAGTAAAGCAAATAAGTAGCAGACGACCATCGAGTTTAAGTGTTACAACTCAAAGAACCAAATGTATCAAAAGCGAGAGTTGTAAACACTAGGCAAAATATTATGCAACCGCCCTTATGAACCCGCTTGAAGACTATCAAACTCATATGCTTCTCCCCTTTGTCAGTAAGGACCAAAAAGGTTTGAAGACATAGAGCGCCTACTCGTCCTCTTCGAAGTAGATGATGCAGCAGGATGTCATTGTTGGTTGGCGGTGCGATTTAACTTGGTGCAAAGGTCGATCGCGCGTAAGTAGGGGGGTGAAGTAGCATCATCTTCATCATTGATCACTCCGCATTGACAGCTGCAGCGAAGAAGAATAGTCGAGTCTTCAAGTGATGGAGTTCGTCGAGGACTGCATTCCGTGGAGGAGTGGAGTCAAACTTGAAGCGTTCGATGAAGCCATCGCCTTGAAGATCTGCTTCAAAGACCGAAAGCGAGGGTCAAACTCTTCCATGATTGCCGATGTGTCTCGTGAGTGACAAAGGCGTTCTTGGTGGCAAGGTTTCGAATGCGATTGACGTCCACCAAGAGGCTTTGCATTTGTCGCTTGAGCCAGGAGTGATGCTTATCTTGTTTCAGATGTAGTGCCACAAGAAGTTCTCGGTTATTCAGGACGCGAGAGCGCTTCCTAGGCCTTTGTGCAATAGTGCTCTCAGTAGCTTCAGTTTGTGCACGGCGAGGCAGACGAGTGTTCCCAGCCAGAGGATAGACACGAGATACTGCTGGGACGCCTTCCATGGGTTGAGAGAAGCTATGGTGATCTGCATTCTGAAGACAAAGTGGCGTTTTGGCAGGCTCAAGGTATATGGCTTCAACTGACATATCAACCTCTGGTAGAAAGATCAGATGATTGCGAGCAGAGGGCTGATAGTTGATAGCAGAGTGCATCTTGATGAGGCGCATGACCCATGGAGCATAAAATTTCAGACCAAACAGATCTGATCCAGACGCAGCTAATTGTCGAATGAAGAATTCTTGCGTATTGAAGCTGATGCCATTGAGGATGTAAAAGACCAATGTCTTCATGGCTCCTTCAAGTTTTGCAGATGATGAATGCCCTGTGATAGGCCATAGATTTCGCCTGATGATGTGATATATTGTACGAGGCAGATACTCAAGGTCATCAACAAAGAAGTCCTGAGGGTATTCAGCGTCATGTGGCAGTGACTTCATCATGCTCAACATCTGACTCATGTTGGGTTCTGGCTTATGAAATATGCTCTCCAGTGCATCGCGGTGGAGTTGACAACCAGGTTCAAGCAGCTCTCCGGGAGTGGGTAGGCCTATGAGCTCAATGACGTCAAGAGCTTTGGCTTCATGATGAACATTTCCTGTCATCCACTCGAGAACCCATGTCTTCATATCTCTGTAGTAGCCACGGATGTGGAGGGTAGCATAGAATTGAAGCACAAGTTCTTCATTCCAGGTGTTCTTTATGAACGGCCGAGCGCACCTGCATCACGAAAGCAATCAAGTGCTTCTTCTAAGCACGGCAGTCCGGCAATGGCTCCAGTCTCGAGGCGCATATGAGGGAAAATGCGCCCTTGATCATACAGAACGCATGAGTAATAGCTTCGTTGCTGATAGCTCCAGAAACGGTCAGATGATATCCTTGGCCTTGTGTAGGGGTTCTTTGCTCTGTCAAAGAAAGTGTTGTGGGCTTTGAAGCCATTTGCGTTGAAAGAACCTGCCTGGAAACCTTGGCAGTCTTGGCTTCGGCTTCTGGACCTGAGGCCTATGCGCAATATGATATTCAAACTGAGGACCAGAGGCATGAGGCGGAGGGACTAGAACAGGCCATCTTACTGTGATTAGCTGACCATAGTTGTATGCTTGCTCAATTGTGTAGGGCCTTCGTGGCGGAACTGAAGCAGTGGCAACAACTGAGGCTTCAGGCTGCTCAGCAGATGCTTCGGGAGCAGTTGCCTCATTGGCTTCAGGCACATTTCCTTCATTGGCTTCAGGAGCTGTTGGTGCAGGCTCCACATTTGCTTCAGCCATGACCACGTCATTGGCTTCATTGGTGTTGGAGGTCGCAGCCTCAATGTTTTCAACCTCCACTTGAGGAGCTGGAGGGTCGGGCACTAGCACGTTGATATCAGGAATAACTTCTTCAATTACAGGGGGTGTAGGGACACGTTCTTCTTCTTCTTTGGTGTCTTCGGCTGATGCAGCCGGATTGTCTTCAGCAGCTTTGGCTTCAGACTCGGAGACATCCACAGTTGGAGTGGCTTCTGAAAACACTTGACGTGCAACAGGTTGGTGGTGCACTTCTCCTTCTGGAACGCTCGAGAGAGGTACTTGAGGCCTTTGAACTTTGCGAAGCCTGCGAAATGCTGGCGACGCCTTTGGAGATGGGGTTGTCTGGGCCTCAAAGTCTTCCTATTCTTCTTGTTGTTGTTGTTGGGGAGTGACTTGTTGTTGGGGAGTACTTGGGGAGTCTTCTTGTTGCGGGCGATCAGCCCATGAAGCATCCTGAGCAATTGGCGTCAGAGGACGACCAATGCTGATGATTTCGCTGTTCGTACGAATAGGCGATGATACCACATTGTACTCGATTTGAGGAAGAACTTCATCATCTTCAACATTGTCATGGTGACCAATGTCTTCAGCAGTGATGGGATCAACTGCTGGAATCTCTGCAGCTTCAGGAGCCTCTGTGGAAGCAGGCTTATGAACAGTCATGCGTAGTTCTTGGGTTGCAGATGCAGGACGAACCACTGAAATGGGCTCAACAACCAAGGGCTCTGTGGGAGCAGCTTGATTCTTCTTGGTCTTGAGCTTCTTCTTGGAGGGAGCAGCATTAGAGGCTTCAGGAAGTTTCCTTTTTCTGGCTTCAACCTCGGCAGCCCTCGTCTTCTTCTGTTCAGAAGCGGTTGGCCGGACCTTTGGCTTCGAGCCAGTCATGCTGCTTGGGAAGACTATGCGGGGTTCTTCCTGCCTTGAAGGTGCAGCTTGGTCAGTTGAAAACTTCTTCCTCTTTGCAGCCATTCTGGGGTCAATGCCGGACGGCCAAGAGCCTTGCGCTTCTCAAATTTCATTGTAGGCAAGCACACACTTGTCACCAGACTCTTCATGCGCCACGAGCCTCCGCTTCTTCTCGCTTCTTGAGAAAGGCTTCTTTGAGCTTGTGCAGCATGACCTTGAAGTTTTGACATCTTGCACGCTGAGTGCAGCCGTATGCTTCTTGAACTGAGCTTTTTCATAGTCGATTTTGTTCTTCAGTTCAACAATGCACTGAGCAAGAGCTAGCTCAGAAGCAATGGCGCCATTGAAGGAGACGCTGAGGCCGATAGGAAGTTGCAGATCTTCAAACCTGATGTTTGGGGTGTCAAACCACTCATCAATGAAGTGATGGATGATTGCCACATCAAAGAGAGGCAAATTGTTGAAGATTTCTGCTTCTTATTTGCTCTTGATAAGTTGCTCAAGGGCATCATCTGCAAGATCTTCATCACTGGACAGATCAATGTGCTCTTCACGCAGAATGGCAGCAGGAGTCAGTGTCAGTTCAGTATTCTTGACAATTTTCTTTCTCTTCTCCGTCTTCTTGGAGATACGGGATTGATCTTCAGACTGCACACTGGCTTCAGGAGGTGCAGTAGCCAGTGGCTTCACACGTGAAGATTTTGGATGAGCAGCTGACTTTGAAGCCTTGACTTTCTTTAGCTTCTGTGCCTTTGGAGCAGGAGCAGGAGCTGGAGCTGGGGGCTTCATCAGACTCAGCATCGTCATCAGAGTGATCCACTTTGGCACCTTGGACCAAGATGTAAGTGATGAGGCCATCAAGGTTTGAAAAGGGACCGATGACATTGGGTTCAGCATCACGTGAGCCGTCAGCACGGGGAGCAGAGGGACCAGGGTTGAAGTCTAATCCCAATGACTTCTTGTTTTCCTTGGCCGAAGCCTTTGCATGCTGGAAGTTGCGCTTGAAGAGATTATCGTCACGACACCAGAGCAATGACGTTGGGTCGGCATTTTCAGGCCGAGGTCCACGGACCATACAAGGATAGAAACCTTGTGCAATAGCTTCAGCCATGTTCTTGGGTGGAAGGCCTCGAAAGAGAATATCACCCCAAGGGCTTCTGATAGCATTCTTCTCGGCATATTCCTGGGTCACGAAATTGTACTTGAACCATTGTTCAACCAAATATTGACGAATCCATTGGATTCGCGTCTTGCGCCGATTGTAATTCTCTTCGGATCTGTCTTGTAAAGCTCGCAAGGTCATCAGCAGATCTTTTGAGGTTCCCCACGACGCCGTCGCCGCCTTTCCCGACTGATTTATCTGCAGCCATGAACTTCAAACTGAATGGCTTCAATACGTTCAAAGGCTTCAAAGGCTTGCGTTTGCTGGACAAACAGGAACTGTGACAGCATTAGAGATGCGAGGGAAGGGGAAGAGGTCATATGCATTCTCAGAAGATTTTGAAGATAAATCAGTTTGAAGACATTGACCTCATGATGCAAAGACATTCACTTATACGCTGAGAGTTGGTTCCAGATTAATCTAACTAGTTGTGAAGCTTAAGTGAATATACTAGGCAGTATGAGATGCAGACATAATAGATCTAACATAGTATGGGCAGAAACCAATTTTGGTAAGTAAGATGAATCTTGAAGATCAAAAAGATGGTAAAAATAGAGTTATATTTACCACTCGAAGAACTGCTAGACAGGAAGAAACAGGAGGCCGAGCAGTTCAATCCACCGTGCCCTAACTTGGCGACGGAGGACACCTACGGCGGCGGCGGAGATGACGATGTTCGCGGCCGGCGTGAGGACGGCGTCGGAGAAGTCGCGGCAGCTAAGCGCTTCGTCGCCGGCGTCGTCGAGAGCTAGCGGTGGCGCTAGGGTTTTGACGAGGTGGAGAGGTGGAAGAAGATTTTCTTTACCGCATGAGTCATGTATTTATAAGGAGGTGTGCGGCACAGTGCAATTACGCAGGTGCCCCTGGCGGTTCACATCTGAGGGGCACGTGGCAGTCATGCAACATACTCTGAGTTGTCCCACGTTCCCACGCCCGCCAGGTTTGTCGGATGGTCGTTCCGGCTTCTCCGGATTTCAACAGTAAGGATGAATCATTTAAAACAGACTTAAAGTTTGTCTCTGTGTCTTCTGCTGACAAGGACGCAGAGAAGACATTCGACAGTTTCAATAGAATGCATATGATTTGGACAGATAGAGTTTGAGATAGAAAGCATAGAGAGATTAGGGTCCGATCACATTCACTTAGTTCAAAAGATTCAACTTGGAAGACATAGCTATAAGTGAATGTTGTAGAGGACAGAACAATATATATATATATATATATATATATATATATATATATATATATATATATATATATATATATATATATATATATATATATATATATATATATCGACAACAACAAATCAACATAATGAAGAAAATCATGAAGATAGGTTGAAGTTGAAGACAAATCAAATGCGAAGATATTGCGAAATAACGCCATGAGTGAAACACTTCAAACAAAGAAATTTGGTGGTGGCGTTACCCACCGTATAGGAAGTATTAGACCCAGGACACGGTGCACAATTATCGTGGCGCTCTGAAGTCAAATTCCACGTTAATGTATTCACACTCAGAATGTAAGTCTTCATTGATTGAAGATATACGTTACTTTGTGTGTTGCACATCTAAGTCATCAACATGCATAAGTGTTAGGATGTGTGCTTGATCACATGACATTTGAGGATTCCAAGATATTTAGCTCACACCGTAACTTGCAAAACCTTTTCTCATCCAAGGGCTTTGTGAATATATCTGCCAGTTGCTCTTCAGTGTTGACGTGAATGATGTCAATATCTTTCTTCATGACATGTTCCCTGAGAAAATGATGACGAATTTCAATGTGCTTTGTCTTCGAGTGCTGGACTGGATTGTTGGCAATCTTGATGGCGCTTTCGTTGTCGCAGAAGAGAGGTACTTGTGTCAGATTGATACCATAGTCCTTGAGAGTTTGCTTCATCCATAGAAGCTGAGCACAGCAAGATCCAGCAGCAATGTATTCAGATTCAGCAGTTGAGAGTGATACACAGTTCTGCTTCTTTGAAGACCAACAGATGAGTGATCATCCCAGAAAGTGACATGTGCCTGATGTAGACTTGCGATCCACCTTGTCACCAGCATAATCAGCATCCGAAAATCCAACCAAATCAAATTTTGAGCCCTTTGGATACCATAATCCGAGTGTTGGGGTGTGAGCCAAATATCGAAGAATTCGCTTCACAGCTAAGTGATGCGATTCCTTTGGTGCCGCTTGGAATCGAGCACACATGCAAACACTAAGCATAATATCTGGCCTAGATGCACATAGGTAAAGTAAGGAAACAATCATGGAGCGGTATACCTTTTGATCGAACTCTTTACCATTGTCGTCGGGACCCAGATGGTGTTTGGCTGGCATTGGCGTCGTGTATCCTTTGCACTCTTGCATTCCAAACTTCTTCAGACAATCTTGGAGGTATTTTTCTTTAGATATAAAGATGCCATTCCTTTGCTGATGAATTTGAAGACCAAGGAAGAACTTGAGCTCTCCCATCATGGACATCTGATATTGTTCTTGCATCATGTATCCAAACTCATCACTATACTTCCGGTTGGTGCAGCCGAAGATAATGTCATCCACATATATTTGGCATACAAACAGTTCACCATCATATGTCTTCGTGAAGAGTGTGGGATCAAGGGATCCAGGTTTGAAGCCTTTGCTCTTCAGGAAGTCTTTGATCGTATCATACCAGGCGCGAGGAGCTTGTTTGAGGCCATACAGTGCTTTATTTAGCTTGTACACCATATCAGGATGTTTTGGATGTTCAAAGCCAGGTGGTTGAGCGACATATACTTCTTCTTCAATCTTGCCGTTGAGAAATGCACTCTTCACATCCATTTGATAGAGCAAGATGTTGTGGTGATTAGCATAGGCTAGTAGTATGCGAATAGCTCAAGCCTAGCTACAGGAGCAAATGTTTCATCGAAGTCAATTCCTTCAACTTGAGTATATCCTTGAGCCACAAGCCGTGCTTTGTTTCTGACGACTTGACCATGCTCATCTTGCTTGTTTCGATATATCCATTTGGTGCCAATAATGTTATGCTTGCGAGGGTCAGGGCGCTTGACAAGTTCCCAAATATTGTTTAGCTTGAACTGTTGAAGTTCTTCTTGCATAGCTTGTATCCATTCTGGTTCCATAAAGGCTTCAGCAACTTTCTTGGGTTCTGATATTGAAACAAAAGAAAAGTGCCCACAAAAATTTGCTAGTTGTGTTGCTCTTGAGCGAGTAAGCAGACCAGGTGCATTGATGCTATCGATTATCTTCTCAATCTATACTTCATTTGCAACTCGAGGATGAACTGGACGAAGACTTAGCTCATGCTGATCATTGTCATCATTGGGAGGATTGTCTTCAGGCTGAGCATTGTCTTCTGGTTGGTTAGGTGCAGAAATGATAAGTTCCTCTTTAGGTTGTGCTTCAGAAGGCATGATTTCACCAGTTCCCATTAGCTTGATAGACTCGCTGGGTGGAGCTTCGTCTAGTGTACTTGGCAGGAACTCTCTTTGTGAACCATTGGTTTCATCAAATCGCACGTCCACTGTTGCGATGATTTTGTAGAGATAAAGGTTGAAGACTATGTAGGAGTGCGAGTCCTTTCCGTAACCGAGCATCAAGCCTTCGTGAGCTTTGGGTTCAAATTTTGACTTGTGATGGGGATCCTTGATCAGCACTTAGCCCCAAATACTCTGAAGTAGCTGACATTTGGCTTCTTGCCAGTAAGGAGCTCATAGGATGTTTTATTCAAAATCTTATGGATGTAAACACGGTTGATGACGTGACATGCTGTATCAATAGCTTCGTGCCGAAACTTTCTTAGTGTCTTGTACTGCCGAGCATTGTTCGAGCCATCTCAATGAGGGTTCTGTTCTTGCGCCCACGATGCCATTTTGCCGAGGTGTGTATGGAGCAGAGAACTCATGAGTGATTCCCACGGTATCCAGATAAAGATCAAGTCCGGTGTTCTTGAATTCAAGATGTCGTTATCACTTCGATATGCTTGATCTTGACACCATAATTGTTCATTGCTCGATTGGCGAAGCGTCCAAGACATCTTGCACTTCAGTCTTGTAGAGAATTATGTGCACCCATGTGTATCTTGAGTAGTCATCAACAATGGCGAAGCCATAGAGACAAGCAGTTGTTGTGAGGGTAGAGTAATGAGTAGGGCCAAACAAATCCATGTGTAACAGCTCAAAGGGTTGAGATGTCGCCATGATTGTCTTCGAGGGTGCTTTGCCCTAGTCATCTTTCCAGCTTCGCAGCACCACACAAATGATCCTTCTTGAACTTGACACCTTCGATGCCTATGACATGCTTCTTCTTGGCGAGTGTGTGTAAGTTCCTCATTCCAAGATGCCCCACCTCCGATGCCAGAGCCAAGATTCGAAGCTTTTATGAGAAGACATACGGCTAGCTGTGGACCTGCTGAGAAATCTACCATGTATAGATCATCTTTCCTATACCCTTCAAAGATTAGAGACTTGTCAGATTCCATTAGTACAAGGCAACGATATTTTCCAAATATCACAATCATGTTCAAGTCACAAAGCATTGAGACAGACATCAAGTTGAAACCAAGGGACTCAACAAGCATCACTTTGTCCATGTGTTGATCCTTTGAGATTGCAACTCTACCTAGACCCAATACCTTGCTTTTACCAAAGGTCAAGAAATGTGATGTGACTCTTGTCCGATGGACGTAAGGTTGAGTCCATGAGAAGACTTGATCATCACCATATGATTAGTGCATCCACTGTCCATTATCCATTCTGAAGCATGAGGTGTCATACCCTACAGTACAGTTAGGGGGATAAGCTTCACCAAGAGCATTGTGAAGCATAAACATTTGACGGGCAAGTGGATTATTGAAGCTTAAATCAAGATTAGGACTGATAGGATGGATGGCAAGCGATTCAGGAACAAAATACATAGTGAGACCATTTGGGCATTTGATCTTGTGCCCTACAAGATGTTTTAGGTGCCCAGCAATAGCATCAGACGCCTTTGATTTTCGGCTGGAGACCCTTTCCTGCAAAAAAGAGTTAATTCTTCTTAACCACCCACATCTTCAGGGGTGGCTTAGAAGCAATGAGTCTAAGTGCAGCATCTGAGAATTTCGGCTTTGGAGCCCTAGCAAATAGCCTTGCAGGAGATGAATGATACTCATGTGAATAAGCAGAAAAGTTCTTAGTTCTATGAACGTAGCGGTTTGAGGACACATGAGTGTAGTCATGAGTGGTTCTTAGTCTTGAGTGGAAGCTTCATCACTTCTTGAGCTGGATCGTGAAGACTTTCTGAAGCCTTTCTTCCTAGTGAGCTTGTGACAGGTTCTCTTTTTGTAGTCTTGAGTGGAAGCTTCATCATTTCTTGAGCTGGATCGTGAAGACTTTCTGAAGCCTTTCTTCCTAGTGAACTTCTGGAACTTCTTCACAAGCATGGCAAGTTCCTTTCCAATGTCTTCAGGATCATCAGAACCGCAGTCAGATTCTTCTTCAAATGAGGAAACAACTTTTGCCTTCAGAGCGCGAGTTCGGCCATAGTTTGGACCATACATATCTCTTTTCTCAGATAGCTGGAGCTCATGTGTGTTGAGCCTCTCAAGTATATCAGACGGATCGAGTGTCTTGAAGTTAGGATGTTCTTCTATCATGAGGGCAAGGGTGTCAAAAGAGCCGTCAAGTGATCTTAGTAGTGTCTTGACGATTTCATGCTTGGTGACCTCAGTGGCGCCGAGAGCATGAAGCTCATTTGTGATGTCAGTGAGGCGATCAAACGTGAGCTGGACATTTTCATTGTCGTTTCTCTTGAAGCGGTTGAAGAGGTTGCAAAGAACACTGATTCTTTGATCTCTCTGGGTTGAGACGCCTTCGTTGACCTTGGATAGCCAGTCCCGCACTAGCTTCGACGCTTCGAAAGCACTCACACGCCATACTGCCTTTTGGTCGATGACCACGAGATGATGTTCTTTGCGGTGGAGTCCAGCTTGAATGAACTTCTTGACATCGATGAGGGTGACACCTTCACCAGATTTAGGAACGCCGTTCTTGACGACATACCAGAGGTCGACATCAATGGCTTCAAGATGCATGCGCATCTTATTCTTCCAGTTGGGATAGTCAGTTCCATCGAACACGGGGCAAGCAGCGGAGACCTTGATTATCCCTGCAGTCGACATAGCTAAAACTACAGGTGGTTAAACCGAATCACACAGAACAAGGGAGTACCTTGCTCTGATACCAATTGAAAGTGCTAGTTATCGACTAGAGGGGGGGTGAATAGGCGATTTTTATGAAAGTCTTCAAAACACGGATGTTTCAAAGACAAACAACAGAAATGACCTAATTGATATGCAGCGGAAGATAAACTACAACAAGCAAGCCATGGTCAAGTATGCGATAATGTGAACGGACAAGACTAATAGCAGCTATGTAGTAAGGATCAGGATGGAAGATAGTATGAAGCCAAACAACAATAGAAGTCAAGCAGTGAAGTCAAACAGATAAGACATATAAGCAATGACTTCACAAAGACAAACTTAGGGTAAAGGAGGGAAGGGATAGAACCAAATCACTAGTTGAAGACACAGATTTGTTGGACCAGTTCCATTCTTTGTGACAACTGTGACATCTGGTTAGGGAGGCTAAGATTCAACTCGAAGACCACGTCTTCACCTTATTCCCTTGAGCTAAGGACACACAGTCCTCGCCCAATCACTCTGGTAAGTCTTCAAGGTAGACTTCCGAACCTTCACAGACGACGCTCACCGCAATCCACAATGACTCTTGGATGCTCAGAACGCGACGCCTAACCGGCTGGAGGATTCACAGTCCTCAAGTGTAATAAGTATTCAGGTCACACAGACAGAAAGACTTCAGTGATGCCTAACACTCTTTGGCTCTGGGTGTTTTGGGCTTTATCCTCGCAAGGATTTCTCTGTCTCAAAGGCTTCGAGGTGGGTTGCTCTCAAACGACAAAAGCCGTGCACTAACTCTGAGCAGCCACCAATTTATGGTGTAGGGGCTGGGCTATTTATAGCCACTAGGCAACCCGACCTGTTATGTCCGAAATGACCCTGGGTCACTAAGGAACTGACACGTGTTCCAACGGTCAGATTTCAAACACACACGGCAACTTTACTTGGGCTACAAGCAAAGCTGACTCATCCAGCTCTGGATAAGTTTTGCTCTCATTGTCTTCGCTCGAAGACATAGGATTTGGGTTGAGCATCACTTCAGTCATTCTGACTATGATCACTTGGACCCCACTTAACAAAGACGGTGGTTCCTCGACTCAACAAAGAAGAAAAGGAAACAATGAAACAACACAGTCTTGGCGCCCATAGTCTTCACTCAAGTGTCTTCTCATGTCATAGTCTTCAATGTGAATATCTTCACATACCACCATTGTCTTCAATGTCTTCATACATTTTTAGGGGTCATCTCCGGTAGGTAAACCGAATCAATGAGGGACACTACCTGCGTTATCCTGCAATTCTCACAAACGCATTAGTCCCTCAACCACATTTGTCGTCAATACTCCAAAACCAACTAGGGGTGGCACTAGATGCACTTACAGTAGGGGGTGGGCTATTTATAGCCACTAGGCAACCCGACCTGTTATGTCCGAAATGACCCTGGGCCACTAAGGAACTGACACGTGTTCCAACGGTCAGATTTCAAACACACGCGGCAACTTTACTTGGGCTACAAGCAAAGGTGACTCATCCAGCTCTGGATAAGTTTTACTCTCATTGTCTTCGCTCGAAGACATAGGATTTGAGTTGAGCATCACTTGACCATTCGACTATGATCACTTGGACCCCACTTAACAAAGACGGTGGTTCCTATGACTCAACAAAGAATAAAAGGAAACAACGAAACGACACAGTCTTCACGCTCCATAGTCTTCACTCAATGTCTTCTCATGTCATAGTCTTCAATGTGAATATCTTCACATACCACCATAGTCGTCGATGTCTTCATACATTTTTAGGGTCATCTCCGTAGGTAAACCGAATCAATGGGGACAGCACCAAGTATCCTGCAATTCTCACAAACGCATTAGTCTCTCAACCACATTTGTCGTCAATACTCCAAAACCAACTAGGGGTGGCACTAGATGCACTTACAGGTACATCATTTCGCGTACCTCAAAACCTGTCAGTAAACTCCTGACGGCCTCGTGCAACCCGCTCTCCGCGGATGAAATCCTTTCAATCACTGCGCCCATCAATGCACGGTGTTATTCTGAGATAGATGCTCGCTCGAGCAGATCCTTCAGCTCCTCTGACCGTGCACCGGACGGTGTTGGACTTCTCCGATGGCCTTTTTCGAAGGCCGGACACAGAGGGCTTTGGGGAGCCATACGGCTGCTTTCTAGCCCTGCCGGATTCGGAGAAACCCTCCGTGATGACACCTCAGGGTCGCCCGCCTCACAAGGCGGTACGTCAGGGGGAGGCGTTCCGCTCTCCATCATCTCCGGACGAAGATCCCCTGAAGATGAGCTCTACTGAGAAGGGATGAGATCCGAACTACAAGGTAAAAATTCAGTTATCTTTCTCAGGAATAGAATAGGGATGTCTCTTATTTTAAAACTCCCCTCTCTACTTACGGATCGCTGGAGGGATGATCCCCTTGAGGGCACAGTGCGGCCGAGGCACCTCCCGACGCAGGACCCTTTGACGAAGATTTCTTCCCCCGCTTTGAGACCATGGTCTCCGGGTCTTCAGAGGCGGTCCTCTTCTTTCCCTGGACGGAGGGATTCTCGATTCCTCCTTTCCTGACAGCCTCCTTCGGGGAGACGGTAGCTTCCTTGTTCCCCCCTTCGCCTTCTTCCAAAGGCGCAACCTCCAGCATCCTGATTAACACGGGATCTGGCGTGGTCTCGGGGAGGGGGGCCGGACACCTGATTAGCTTTGCTTTCGCTATCCACTCCTATTTAAGGGACAGCTCTTTTAAGGGCAATTTTATGATGAATATACGGATAGCGTGTCCGGGTACAGGGCTACTTACTTGAGTATCCGGGTGATTGCAGCTCAGACCTGCATCCTCGGTTGAGTCCGGACACATTGCTTGTGATCCGAAGAACAATTTGTACATCTCCATGGACGTCGCGCCCGTAAAGTGTTGGAGAGCTCGTGGTCCCTCCGGATTAAACTCCCACAGGCGGAGGGGGCGGCCGTTTGCAGGGCAAAGTGCGGCGAATCAACATGACCTGCGTCACTACGGCCAGGTTGATGTCTCTTTCCAGGAGATCTTGAATGCGGCCCTGCAACAAGGGCACGTCCTTGGACGGCCCCCAGTCGAGCCCTTTATTGACCCATGACGCCAGCCGCGGGGGAGGACCCGAGCGAAAGGCAGGTGGCGCCACCCACTTGGTGCCCCTGGGAGCTGTGATATAAAACCACTCTCGTTGCCATAAGCTGAACTCCTCTTGAAAAGAGCCCTCGGGCCATGGAGCGTCAACATTCTTGCTTATAACAGCCCCTCCGCACTCCGCTTGCTGCCCCTTGATCATCTTCGGCTCCACTTTGAAGGTCTTAAGCCACAATCCAAAGTGAGGGGTAATGTGGAGGAAGGCTTCGCACACGACAATGAACGATGAGATGTGAGGATGGACTCCGGATCCAAGTCGTGAAATTCCAACCCATAATAAAACATGAGCCCCCTCACGAAGGGGTCCGTCGGGAAGCCTAGCCCCCGAAGGAAGTGAGACGCGAACACCACGCTCTCACCAGGCTTGGGAGTGGGAATAAGTTGCCCTTGAGCAGGCAGCCTATGTGAAATTTCGCCGGTTAAATACCTGGCATCTCTTAGCTTTAGCACGTCTTCTTCCGTAAAGGAGGAAGGCATCCACCGGCCTTGAAGGTTGGAGCCGGACATCATTGAAGGTCCGAAGCACCTGAATCTGGAGCTTCGGGTGTTGGAACTCGAGGCGAGGGGCGGATTCGATTGAGATTGAAAGAAAGGAGTAGAGCCTTGGTCTCTTTATAAAGAGGTTGAATACCAAGAGCATTCCCCGTGACCATTTGGGACTCACCTTCGATAGAGGAGACGTGCCAACGGGCACGATTGGGTTACCCACGCCCGTATTAATGAGAAACCCGGAATAAGGGGACACGATCTCTGCTTTGACAAGACGTGCCAAGGAAACCGCCTCGCTAAACGCTCTGAGGTGGGACAAGAAAACGATTCAATAAAGGCTTGGTCGTGGTGTGATGTCACATCTGCGAATACGCCAATCAGATTGGATTTGTGCAAATATTATTCTCTCTACGGTGGTATGTGGATCTTATTTTGCGAGCGGACACTATCCTTGTGTTCAAAATCTTCTATGAAGTATTCGAGGAGGAACCCGCCTTGCAATGCCAAGACAATCTGCCCCGAACTCGTTGTCATTGAAGCCTGGTTCGGGGCTCTTGAGGAGTCTGGATTAGGGGGTGTCCGGATGGCCGTACTATAACCTTTGGCCGGACTCCTGGACTATGAAGATACAAGATTGAAGACTTCGTCCCGTATCCGGATGGGACTTTCCTTGGCGTGGAAGGCAAGCTTGGCGATACGGATATGTAGATCTCCTCCCATTGTAACCGACTCTATGTAACCCTAACCCTCTCTGATGTCTATATAAACCGGAGGGTTTTAGTCCGTTGGACGAACAACAATCATACCATAGGCTAGCTTCTAGGGTTTAGCCTCTCTGATCTCGTGGTAGATCTACTCTTGTACTACCCATATCATCAATATTAATCAAGCAGGAGTAGGGTTTTACCTCCATCGAGAGGGCCCGAACTCAGGTAAAACATCGTGTCCCTTGTCTCCTGTTACCATCCGCCTAGACACACAGTTCGGGACCCCCTACCCGAGATCCGCCGGTTTTGACACCGACAGCTCCCCTTGTGTCGAATCAATAAATTTGGGTTGAATACTCTACCCTCAAAAGCTGTTGCGATCCCCTACACTTGTGGGTTATCAGCAGCATGGCATTCTCGTCCATAAGTTTCTCGACGATGACGCCGGTCCTCTTCAACAAGGCAGTGGTCTGCTCCTGCTGCTCCGCACTACCGACAATCTTCACCCTCAGCAGGTCGCTCTCGGCCCGGAGCTTTGCATTGCTCTCATTTAGTTGCCGGATGACGTCGGTAGACTGTTCAAACGAGGCTTTCAGGTCACCCTGCAACCTATCCCACCTGGAGATCTGATCCATCTGCCTAAGGACGAGGGCACGCATGCACCTGTAAGAGTCCTCGCCTGCCAGCGAGGCATTCTCCCAGGCCGCCGTGGCGCGGGAGGACATCTCTGCTGCACTCGCGGTGCGGCGGGACATCTCTTCTGCTTTCGCGGCGCGGCCGGACCAGTCTGTTGCATCGACAGCGCCGCGGGTCCTCCATGCTGCTTCGGCGGCACGGTGGGACCTCTCTGCTGCTACGGCCATGCGGCGGGACATGTTGGCTACTTTCATGGCGAGGCGGGACATCTCTCGTGCTCCCGCTTCCAGGCTCGCCTCTCCCTGGTGGCAATCTCTCGACCCAGAACTCACGCTGGCCATGGCGGATGCAAGGGAACGATGATGAATGACTTGTTTGTTTTTTACTTTTTGTGGATGAGGAGTTGAGGAGGAATGTGCAGTCATCTTGGAGTAGTAGTATTTATAACCGCGTAGTAATACACTCCTAAGTGGGAAATCGTTTAGGTTTTGATCGGTGTGAACAGGTTTGCAATTTGGAATGTGACGGGACGCGGCCTCCCTGTTCTTCTAAAAAAATTGTGACGGGACACATGCTCAAAATTTACTGTCGGTTATAAGTGTGGCACTATTCCCGGAAGGCGTCACGTGGGCACGTACGCCTTCTTGGGCGCGTACGTGGCGTTTGCACCATAGGGTGCACCGCAATAGGCAATGTCAGCACACGTCTTGTTCCAACAACTATGCGTGCTCGTTATTACCATCGCGCACGCTTCTTTTAATTATAATGGGTGTGCCCGTATAGTGCACACACATTGATCTATCTAACTATTCAGTTTGTTGTGGCTAATCGCAAACAGATCATCCATGTGAAGTGTATGCCATTGATACGTCTCCAACGTATCTATAATTTTTGATTGCTCCATGCTATATTATCTTCTGTTTTGGACATTATTGGGCTTTATTATTCACTTTTATATTATTTTTGGGACTAACCTATTAACCAGAGGCCCAACCCAGATTTGCTGTTTTTTGCCTATTTTCAGAATTTCGCAGAAAAAGAATATCAAACGGGGTCCAAACGGAATAAAACCTTCGGGAACGTGATTTTCAGAACGAACATGATCCAGGATACTTGGACCCTACGTCAAGAAACGAAGCAGGAAGCCACGAGGTAGGGGGCGCGCCCTCCACCCTTGTGGGCCCCATGTTGCTCCACCGACGTACTCCTTCCTCCTATATATACCTACGTACCCCCAAACGATCAGATACGGAGCCAAAAACCTAATTCCACCGCCGCAACGTTATGTACCCACGAGATCCCATCTTGGGGCCTGTTCGGAGCTCCACCGAGGGGCATCCATCACGGAGGGCTTCTACATCAACACCATAGCCTCTCCGATGAAGTGTGAGTAGTTTACCTCAGACCTTGGGTCCATAGTTAGTAGCTAGATGGCTTTCTCTCTCTTTTTGGATCTCAATACAATGTTCTCCCCCTCTCTCGTGGAGATCTATTCAATGTAATCTTCTTTGGCGGTGTGTTTGTTGAGACCGGTGAATTGTGGGTTTATGATCAAGTTTATCTATGAACAATATTTGAATCTTCTGAATTCTTTTATGTATGATTGGTTATCTTTGCAAGCCTCTTCGAATTATCAGTTTGGTTTGTCCTACTAGATTGATCTTTCTTGCAATGGGAGAAGTGCTTAGCTTTGGGTTCAATCATGCGGTGTCCTTTCCCAGTGACAGTAGGGGCAGCAAGTCATGTATAGTATTGTTGCCATCGAGGATAACAAGATGGGGTTTTTATCATATTGCATGAATTTATCCCTCTACATCATGTCATCTTGCTTAAGGCTTTACTCTGTTCTTATGAACTTAATACTCTAGATGCATGCTGGATAGCGGTCGATGTGTGGAGTAATAGTAGTAGATGCAGGCAGGAGTCGGTCTACTTGTCTCGGACGTGATGCCTATATACATGATCATACCTAGATATTCTCATAAGTATGCTCAATTTTGTCAATTGCTAAACAGTAATTTGTTCACCCACCGTAAAATACTTATGCTATTGAGAGAAGCCACTAGTGAAACCTATGGCCCCCGGGTCTATCGTCATCATATTAATATTCCAACACTTAGTTATTTCCGTTGCTTTTTACTTTGCTTTTATTTTACTTTGCATCTTTATCATAAAAATACCAAAAATATTATCCTATCATATCTATCAGATCTCACTCTCGTAAGTGATCGTGTAGGGATTGACAACCCCTTATCGTGTTGGCTACGAGGATTTATTTGTTTTGTGTAGGTACGAGGGACTCACGCGTAGCCTCCTACTAGATTGATACCTTGGTTCTCAAAAACTGAGGGAAATACTTACGCTACTTTGCTGCATCACCCTTTCCTCTTCAAAGGAAAACCAACGCAGTGCTCAAGAGGTAGCAAGAAGGATTTCTGGCACCGTTGCCGGGGAGGTCTACGCAAAAGTAAACATACCAAGTACCCATCACAAACCCTTATCTCCCGCATTACATTATTTGCCATTTGCTTCTCGTTTTCCTCTCCCCCACTTCACCCTTGTCGTTTTATTCGCCCCCTCTTTTCCGTTTGCTTGTCGTTATGGCTAGTCCCTTATCTACTCCTTTGTCCGCTGAGTTTGAAGTCTTTCACTTTAAAAAAAGACAAGGAGAAAACTTAAAAGATGCCTGGGTGAGAATAATGGAGTCTTACCATAATTGTACCTTTGAAGTGAACCTGAGAATTTTGCTTCGCAATTTTTATGTTGGATTAAATATGTCTCATAGACAACTCTTGGATTGCGTTGCCAAAGGCAATTTTATTGAAATTGATCCCCATATTGCACATGAAGTTATAGAAGGTATAGTGGGAACACTACCTCAACAAAAGGGGCCTCATCATACCCAGGAAGAGACTCAAGTTTTTAAAAAAAATTGCGAAGTAACTAAGATTTTACAGAAGTCTCTTGAACCTCTTAAGAACATTAGCGGAAATATTCACTGCATGAATATGTTGATTACTCTTTGCAATAAGCGGTTGGATTCTTTAGATCCAAAAATTTCAGAATATGAAGGGAAACGTAAAGAACCTCCTGGATTCGAGCTTGATTCCGCTAAAAAGTTGAAAACCAAATATGGCAACACATAGATCTATCCTTGCTTTTATGCTTAGCTAGGGGCGTTAAACGATAGCGCTTGTTGGGAGGCAACCCAATTTTATTTTTAGTTTTTTTCTTTTTGCTTATTTTTAGGAATAAATGTTTGATCTAGCCTCTGTTTAGATGTGTTTTTATGTTTTAATTAGTGTTTGTGCCAAGTTAAACCTATAGGATCTTCTTGGATGATAGTTATTGATCTTGCAGAAATTTCCAGAAACTTTCTGTTCACGAAAAAAATTGTTAAAAATCACCAGAACGTGATAAAATATTGATTCTAATTGCTTCTGATCAATAAACAAATTGTCTAGGTCGTCCAATTTTGTATTATTTTGTGGATTTCCAGAAGTTTGCATTAGTTACAGATTACTACAGACTGTTCTGTTTTTGACAGATTCTGTTTTTCGTGTGTTGTTTGCTTATTTTGATGAATCTATGGCTAGTAAAATAGTTTATAAACCATAGAGAAGTTGGAATACAGTAGGTTTAACACCAATATAAATAAAGAATGAGTTCATTACATTACCTTGAAGTGGTCTTTTGTTTTCTTTCGCTAACGGAGCTCACGAGATTTTCTGCTAAGTTTTGTGTTGTGAAGTTTTCAAGTTTTGGGTGAAAGATTTGATGGATTATGGAACAAGGAGTGGCAAGAACCTAAGCTTGGGGATGCCCATGGCACCCCCAAGATAATCTAAGGACACCAAAAAGCCAAAGCTTGGGGATGCCCCGGAAGGCATCCCCTCTTTCGTCTACTTCCATCGGTAACTTTACTTGGAGCTATATTTTTATTCACCACATGATATGTGTTTTTCTTGGAGTGTCTTGTATGATTTGAGTCTTTGTTTTTAGTTTACCACAATCATCCTTTCTGTACACACCTTTTGATAGAGACACACATGATTTGGAAATTATTAGAATACTATATGTGCTTCACTTATATCTTTTGAGTTATATAGTTTTTGCTCTAGTACTTCACTTATATCTTTTAGAGCATGGTGGTGGATTTGTTTTATAGAAACTATTGATCTCTCATGCTTCACTTAGATTATTTTGAGAGTCCTAAATAGCATGGTAATTTGCTTAATTAATCCTAATATGCTAGGTATCCAAGATTAGTAAAAACTTTCTTATGAGTGTTTTGAATACTAAGAGAAGTTTGATGCTTGATGATTGTTTTGAGACACGGAGGTAGTGATATTAAAGTCGTGCTAGTTGAGTAGTTGTGAATTTGAGAAAATCTTGTGTTGAAGTTTTCAAGTCCCGTAGCATGCACGTATGGTAAACGTTATGTAACAAATTTGAAACATGAGGTGTTCTTTGATTGTCTTCCTTATGAGTGGCGGTCGTGGACGAGCGATGGTCTTTTCCTACCAATCTATCCCCCTAGGAGCATGCGCGTAGTGCTTGGTTTTTGATGACTTGTAGATTTTTGCAATAAGTATGTGAGTTCTTTATGACTAATGTTGAGTCCATGGATTATACGCACTCTCACCTTTCCACCATTGCTAGCCTCTTCGGTACCGTGCATTGCCCTTTCTCACATTGAGAGTTGGTGCAAATTTCGTCGGTGCATCCAAACCCCGTGATATGATACGCTCTTTCACACATAAACCTCCTTATATCTTCCTCAAAACAGCCACCATACCTACCTATTATGGAATTTTCATAGCCATTCCGAGATATATTTCCATGCAACTTTCCACCATCCAGTTTATCATGACACGTTCATCATTTTCATATTGCTTTGCATGATCATGTAGTTGACATAGTATTCGTGGCAAAGCCACCGTTCATAATTCTTTCATACATGTCCCTCTTGGTTCATTGCATATCCCGGTACACCGCCGGAGGCATTCATATAGAGTCATACTTTGTTTTAGTATCGAGTTGTAATCATTGAGTTGTAAATAAATAGAAGTGTGATGATCATCATTTTCTAGAGCATTGTCCCAACTGAGGAATATAAAAAAGATAGAAAGGCCATAAAAAAATAGAAGGCCCAAAAAAATGAGAGAAAAGGAGAGAAGGGACAATGTTACTATCCTTTTACCACACTTGTGCTTCAAAGTAGCACCATAATCTTCATGATAGAGAGTCTCTTGTTTTGTCACTTTCATATACTAGTGGGAATTTTTCATTATAGAACTTGGCTTGTATATTCCAACAATGGGCCTCCTCAAGTGCCCTAGGTCTTCGTGAGCAAGTAAGTTGGATGCACACCCACTTAGTTTCTTTTGTTGAGATTTCATATATTTATAGCTCTAGTGCATCCGTTGCATGGCAATCACTACTCCTTGCATTAAAATCAATCGATGGGCATCTCCATAGCTCATTGATTAGCCTCGTTGATGTGAGACTTTCTCCTTTTTTTGTCTTCTCCACATAACCCCCATCATCAGATTCTATTCCACCCATAGTGCTATGTCCATGGCTCGCGCTCATGTATTGCGTGAAGGTTGAAAAAGTTTGAGATTACTAAAGTATGAAACAATTGCTTGGCTTGTCATCGGGGTTGTGCATGATGAGAGCATTCTTGTGTGACGAAGATGGAGCATGACTAAACTATATGATTTTGTAGGGATGAACTTTCTTTGGCCATGTTATTTTGAGAGGACATAATTGCTTAGTTAGTATGCTTGAAGTATTATTATTTTTATGTCAATATGAACTTTTATCTTGAATCTTTCGGATCTGAATATTCATACCACAATTAAGAAGAATTACATTGAAATTATGCCAAGTAGCACTCCGCATCAAAAATTCTGTTTTTATCATTTACCTACTCGAGGACGAGCAGGAATTAAGCTTGGGGATGCTTGATACGTCTCCAACGTATCTGTAATTTTTGATTGCTCCATGCTATATTATCTTCTGTTTTGGACATTATTGGGCTTTATTATTCAATTCTATATTATTTTTGGGACTAACCTATTAACGGAGGCCCAGCCCAGAATTGTTGTTTTTTGCCTATTTCATAGTTTCGCAGAAAAAGAATATCAAACGGAGTCCAAACGGAATGAAACCTTCGGGAACGTGATTTTCGAAACGAACATGATCCAGGAGACTTGGACCCTACGTCAAGAAACGAAGCAGGAAGCCACGAGGTAGGGGGCGCGCCTACCCCCCTAGGGCGCGCCCTCCACCCTCGTGGGACCCATGTTGCTCTAGCGACGTACTCCTTCCTCCTATATATACCTACATACCCCCAAACGATCAGATATGGAGCCAAAAACCTAATTCCACCGCCGCAGCCTTCTGTATCCACGAGATCCCATCTTGGGTCCTATTCCGGAGCTCCGTCGGAGGGGGCATCCATCACGGAGGGCTTCTACATCAACACCATAGCCTCTCCGATGAAGTGTGAGTAGTTTACCTCAGACCTTCGGGTCCATAGTTAGTAGCTAGATGGCTTTCTCTCTCTTTTTGGATCTCAATACAATGTTCTCCCCCTCTCTCGTGGAGATCTATTCGATGTAATCTTCTTTTGCGGTGTGTTTGTTGAGACCGATGAATCGTGGGTTTATGATCAAGTTTATCTATGAACAATATTTGAATCTTCTGAATTCTTTTATGTATGATTGGTTGTCTTTGCAAGTCTCTTCGAATTATCAGTTTGGTTTGGCCTACTAGATTGATCTTTCTTGCAATGGGAGAAGTGCTTAGCTTTGGGTTCAATCTTGCGGTGTCCTTTCCTAGTGACAGTAGGGGCAGCAAGGCACGTATAGTATTGTTGCCATCGAGGATAAAAATATGGGTTTTTTATCATATTGCATGAATTTATCCCTCTACAACATGTCATCTTGCTTAAGGCGTTACTCTGTTCTTATGAACTTAATACTCTAGATGCATGCTGGATAGCGGTCGATGTGTGGAGTAATAGTAGTAGATGCAGGCATGAGTCGGTCTACTTGTCTCGGACGTGATGCCTATATACATGATCATACCTAGATATTCTCATAACTATGCTCAATTCTGTCAATTGCTCAACAGTAATTTGTTCACCCACCGTAAAATACTTATGCTCTTGAGAGAAGCCACTAGTGAAACCTATGGCCCCCGGGTCTATCTTCATCATATTAATCTTACAACACTTAGTTATTTCCGTTGCTTTTTACTTTGCTTTTATTTTACTTTGCATCTTTATCATAAAAATACCAAAAATATTATCCTATCAGATCTCACTCTCGTAAGTGACCATGTAGGGATTGACAACCCCTTATCGCGTTGGTTGCGAGGATTTATTTGTTTTGTGTAGGTACGAGGGACTCGCACGTAGCCTCCTACTGGATTGATAGCTTGGTTCTCAAAAACTGGGGGAAATACTTACGCCACTTTGCTGCATCACCCTTTCCTCTTCGAGGGAAAACCAACGCATCGCTCAAGAGGTAGCAGCCATCAATCGCAGACACTTTGATCTGGCTTACCCGTTTCTGTTCTGTTGCCTAATCGCAAACAGATAATCCTTCTGAAGCGTATGCCCTCAATCACACACCTTGATCTGGCTGACCGTTTCTTTTGTGTTTCCTAATCACAAACAGTTCATCCGAGTGAACCGTATGTTGTATATGGCACACACCTTCATATGGCTGCCCGTTTCTTTTGTGTTGCCTAATCACAAACAGTTCATCCGAGTGAACTGTATGCTCTATATCGCACACGTCTTCATGAGGCTGCCCGTTTCTTTTGTTCCGCCTCATCGCAAACAGTTCATTGGACTGAACCGTATGCCCTAGATCGCACACGCAACTAAAATCTGAACCGTGTTTGATGCATCCTCCATTGCAAACATTTTGCACCTTTTTTGACGGGTTTTTTACATCCCCGTTTTGTGATTGATGCATCACACACAGCTTCGTGAAAGGGTCTCTGATCGTAATGTCGCGTTAGCAGCATCCTACAGTAGTGACGTGCATTACCGAGAGGTCCCAGAGATACCTCTCCGACAATCGGAGTGACAAATCCTAATCTCGATCTATGCCAACTCAACAACACCATCGAGACACACAGAGAGCATCTTTATAATCACCCGATTCGCCAGTGACGTTTGATAGCACATTAAGTGTTCCTCCGGTATTCGGGAGTTGCATAATCTCATAGCCATGGGAACATGTATAAGTTATGAAGAAAGTAATAGCAATAAACTAAACGATCATAGTGCTAAGCTAACGGATGGGTCAAGTCAATCACATCATTCTCTAATGATGTGATCCCGTTTATCAAATGACAACTCATGTCTATGGCTAGGAAACTTAACCATCTTTGATTAACGAGCTAGTCAAGTAGAGGCATACTAGTGACACTCTATTTGTCTATGTATTCACACATATACTAAGTTTCCGGTTAATACAATTCTAGCATGAATAATAAACATTTATAATGATATAAGAGATATAAATAACAACTTTATTATTGCCTCTAGGGCATATTTCCTTCACTAGGCCCATAGTTGGTTCATCGTAGTCGCAAGTCGACCCTTGACTTACAACTGGGCTCGTATTTTCGTAGTTGTACGAGTTTCATGTCCACCCTCAACTCGCGAATGGGCTCGTAGTTGTCCCACTTGCAAGTCCACTATTGACTCGCATATGTGAATGTATTTTGTTACTCATCCTAGTTGTAATTCCACCCTAGACTCGCAACTGGGCTTGCAGTTTGTTGTTGTCCTAGTTGCAAGTCCACACCTGACTCGCAATTGGTATCGTATTTTTTTGTAATTGTCTGAGTTGCAAGTCCGCACTTGACTCACAACTAGACTAGTATTTTGTTTTCATCACATTTGCAAGTCCACCCTTGACTCGCAATTGGGCTCATAGTTTCGTAGCTGTCCCAATTGCAAGTCCACCCTCGACTCGCAACTGGGCCCATAGTTTTTTGTTGTTGTCCAGTTGCAAGTCCACCCATTGACTCGCAACTAGGTTGTTTGTTTACATCACAGTTGCAAGTCCACCCTTGACTCGCAACTGGCATTGCATTTTTGTGTACTTGTCCCAGTTGCAAGTCCACCATCGACTCGCAACTAGGCCCATAGTTTGTTTTTCATGTCAGCTGCAGGTATACGTCTGACTTGCAACCGAGAATGTAGTTTGTTTTTCATCCCAATTTGAAGTCCACTCTCCACTCGCAACTAGACTTGTAGTTGTTCCAGTTGCAACTCCGCCATCGAATTGCAACTGAGTTGCAACTCCGCCATCGAATTGCAACTGGTCTCGTAGTTTTGTGTGGTTGTCCTAGTTGTAAGTCCACCCTGGACTTGCAACAGAGCATGCATTTTGTTTTTCATCCCAATTGCATGTCCACGCTTGATTTGTAAATGGGCTCGAACTTTTTTTCCGCCTCAGTTTGCATGTCTACCCTCCTCGGCTTAAAACTAGCACCGACCCTTTTTTTGTTCTCCGCTCCTAGTTTCAAGCCCACCCTCTACTTGCAATAAGGCTTTTTTGACTTTTTTTATTTGTTGCCTTGGTCACAAGCACACCCACGTTTTTTCTTTTAGGTCGTCATTATTCTTCTCCCAAGTTGCGAGTCCACCACCGACTTGCAATTGGGATCCAAGTTTTTTTCTGACGCTATTACAAGTTCACATCAACTTGCAAGTGGGGTGAGTGACCAATTTTTATCTGACTTACAACTCCATGCCCGATATGCAACTGGGGCCCGCCCCATTTTTGTCCAAGTTACAAGTCCGCCCTAGACACGTAGTTGGGCCCGACCCATTTTTGTCCTTGTTGCAAGTCTACCCTCGACATGCAATTGCATGCCCCAACGAGATTACAATTAGTGGTAGGAGGGGGTTGTTGGCTGTTTCATCTTCACATTAAAAAATTATCCAAGGATTTTTTTATTTTTAATAAGAAGTCATGGAAATTTTCCAAAATTATGAATTTTGAAAAAACCCCGCTTTTCATGTGTTAGTTTAGAAAAATAATCAAGATCTTTTTCCAAATTTGTGGAAATTTTTAATTTTAGAAATATATTTTTTACTTTTCTGTGTTTCCAATCATTTTGTTTGTTTTTTCTTTCTTTCTATTTCCTTCTTTATTATCTTTTATCATTATCCTATTACATTTTATTTTCTTAATTTATCTTTTTAGTTTTTCTTCTGATTGTCAGTTTTTTTATTCATCGCTACTTAAAAATGATCATAGTGTATTTTTCAAAAGTATTCACCATGTTTTAAAATGTACATCACATATTTTTAGAAATGTTCAAAGCATTTTAAAACATGTTCACAGTGTTTTAAAATATATTCACTGTGTTATATGAAATTTTTGTTACATTTTAAAGAATATTTCAGGATGTTTTACAAGTCTTTATTCATGTGTTTCAAAAAATTCACCGCATTGAAAAAGTATATTGCATATTTATAATATGGTCATTTTTTTACTTTATAAAAATTTCCATCATGATTTTCAAAAATCATTCACATTGTCCTAAAAAAACATCCACCTCGTTCCACAATTTGTTCACCGATTTTTTTGTAAAAAAATGCTTACTCTGTCACTCAAGTGCTTTTTACCATGTTAAAGTGATCCCTAGTATTGGACTTTTGTGTCCATTGACAAAAGAAGTCAACGCACTAGTTGATCGCTGATACAAAATCCTGTAGCACAGCTCGCGTTACTGTAGATGGCACTGTAGCACTGCGAGTCAGATGGCACCATGCATCAGCGACACGGCGCAGCCTTGCAGCGCAGAAAATTGATTTTTACTCTAACCCGGTTTGTGCATGCGTGCAGCGACAAGGGTCTGGCGGCACATCTTTTTCTACGGATTTTTCAGTAGTATCTTTTTCTACGGATTTTTGCATAGTGGACAAACAAAAAAAAAAGCAACGAGAAAATGATAACAAACAAACAAACAATATAATTGTGGGACTTTTATTTATCCGCTTACGTGGGATGATGTCATGTTAGATGTGAGATTTTATCTCACATCTAGATATGAGAAGTGCATGGATGAATCCGGATACATATGAACCCACTTTCGAAAACACATTTTCCAATGTGACTTTTTTCTGAAAAAGGTGCGCGTGGACATCTCCATATTCTATGTATGTGTAGAAAATTTCACAGAAAAATAATATTTTTTGTATCATATGCAAAAAGATAAAATTTTGTGCCGTGAAACGCTATTTAGAAGCAGTAAAAATTGTCTTTTTTACTGAAACAAAACAAAAATACTTTTTTACACAAAACTTTGTGCCGTGGACATACCTTTGCCAACATGTATGTATAATTTTTTTAGAATTTTTTAACATTACAAAACGCATAAAAAGTACATTTTTGAAAAGCAGGTGCAGATGCCCCCGTGTGCAGATCGTCCACTCTCGTCTAGATGTGGTACAGTTACACCCACAATTGTGCGAGTAGTAGTAATTCTGCTAAGAACGGACCTATAGGAAATCTTGTTTGGACAAACGCATTTAAAACATGTTTGCATGCAACTTGACGCATGGAGATAACTCATCTTCCTATAAGGTGTACTTGAAAATGATATTTAATAGATGAAAAAATCTTACTAGAAATTTTAATGTAATTTTAATGAGTTTTCAGTGTATTTTAGGAAAGTTCTAATGCAGTTACAAAAATCGTTCAACTATTTTTCATAAATGTTCACGTATGTAAAAAAGTGTTTATGCCTTTGCACTAGAAGTGTTCATGTATTTGCAATTATTAATTTTTTTGTATTCTAAGAAAACGATAAAGGAATGGAAAAGAAAAAGGAAACAAAAAAAATGAAGAAAAGGCCCGAAAAGAAAATTGAAAAACTATCGAAACATAGTCAAAAAATACCGAAGAGTGACCCACCAGAGGACATTCAATTTATCAAGTGGTCAGCTTGGTAAGCTATAACAAAAAAGGACATTGGATTTGTGACCAAGCAGAGAAAAATCAGAGAGCAACTTACTAGGGGGTGTTTGTTTTTAGGGACTTATTGGTTTAGGGACTTAAAAAAGTCCCTATAAGTCCCACCTAAACCAAACACTAGGGACTTATTGGAATTTATTATGATGATTTGGGACTTATCAAATAAGACTCTCAGATAGGAGCTTATTGGGACTTATTCGCTCCAGGCTCGTTCCCCGCACGCCCCATCACCGCCTCGTCGCCGCCCCGCCTCTCGCCCGTCGCCGCCCGCCTCGGTTCGCCGCCCGTCGCCGCCCGCCTCTCGCCCGTCGCCGCCCGCCTCGGTTTGCCGCCCGTCGCCGCCCGCCTCGATTCGCCGCCCGTCGCCGCCTCGCCTCGGTTCGCCGCCCCGTCGCCGCCCCGCCTCTCGCCCCGTCGCCGCCCCACCTCGATTCGCCGCCCCGCCTCGGTTCGTTCTGCCTCGGTTCGTTGCAACGGTGCCTCCAATCGCCGGACAGGCCCTCTCCTGAGCCTCGTTGCAGCGATGTAACATGGGCTTATAAGTCCCTGTAAACAAACAGGTAAGGACTCGGGACTTATAAGTCACTGTAAACAAACAGGTAGGGATTTATGACTTATAAGTTAGGACTTAAAAAAGTCGTAGGACTTATGAAACAAACAGGGCCTAAAGGATGCCCCTTGCAGGAGCTCCGCTCGGGTTACTTTTGTGGGCTAAGAGCGCGCCAAGTTATGCGCCCGGCTGTCGCCACGTGACGCATGCCGGGTGCTCCCTCAAAATTTTGTTTTCTTAGTCTTATATATAGGTTTTCGGATTTTAGATGAGTTATTTTTGGTTTTTTGGCTTTTCGGTTTACACATGCTTTTCCCCAGGTTTTGGAGAGAAACATTTATGAAAATAACCTTTTTTGCATGAAAGAATTGTGCTTCCAATTTTGCTTTTCGTGAAGGCACAGATTTGCTTTCACGAGAAGCACAGTTGTGATTCCCGGAAAGGGAAAAATCGTGAATTTTTTTGCTTCATTTTTTCTTTGCTTTTACGAGAAGCACAAATTTGCTTCTCATGTAGACACATATATGCTTCCGCGAGAAGCACTACTGCACTTGTCGAAAAGGGAAAAAATTGGAAGCACAGATTTTTTATTGCAGAGGCATAGATTTGTTTTCGCAAGAAGCACAATTGTGATTTTCAGGGGAAAAAATCATGTTTTTTTTTGCACGAAATTGCTTTGTGCGAGGCACATATTTGCTTCGGCGAGAAGCACAACTGTTCTTCCTAAAAAAAAGAGGAAATCTTGATTTTCTTTCACCTTTTTCTTGTGCTTCCACGATAAGCTGACATTTGCATCTGGAGGCACAAAACTGTGCTGCTCAAAAAGGGGAAAAGTGAAAAAAAAGTGGTTTTAGATCTGATTTTTTTCTTCCATCTTTTTTGTGAAAAATAGTCGAAATCTATTAACATTGAATCTAGTTTCAAAGATCTCGATGCAAGAAATCCAATGTTGAAAACGGTTCAGAATTTAGGCTCACGGTTAAGGGAGATAAAAGATTTTGAATAAATGAACCTACCAGAAAAGGGAAAGCTGTCAAACCTATAGAGTTTTTGGTTAAAAAAACGAAATATCATGTTGTGACAACTGGCGCACATACAATGGTGACTTGTTAGCGCCTCAGAAGGTGAGAGTGACATTTGCAAGAGGTACCCCTTAGTTAATGGTTTCGGAAAAACCATGACCAACCTGTCCATGCCGGTTGGGAGCTCCTCCTGGCGCTTTAGGTGCCGGTATGATCTACAACGCCGACATCTTGCTGAGGCAGTCACCGTATTTGGGTCGGCCTAGCGCGGACACAGGCCTTCAACGCTTTTATTTCTAATTTTCATTATTTTTTTACTTTTTCTTCTATTTCGAAATAGTTTGAATATTATATATGATATAAAAGTCACTTTATATACAAACTTGAAAATGTTAATCATGCATTTAAAAAAATTAAATGGGTATATAAAAATGTTTTCAATATATCCAAAAAATGTATGAAAAACATAAAACGTGTATTGAAAAAATAGACATTAAAAATAAGTTTTTAAAAATTTAATCATGTATATGAACAATGTTAAACCCAGATATAGAAAATGTTGCTAATGCATAAAAATGTAGAATGTGTATGAAAAAGTAGACATGAAAAATATTTTTCAAAAATGTTAATCATGTTTTCCAAAATGTTAAGCAGGTATATACAAAATGTTCCTGGTGTATAAGATGAATGTTCAGTGTGTACAGAAAAACTAGACTTCAAAAATTATAAGCTGTCAAAATGTTAATCACGTTTTTGTATAGTGTTAAATGTGTATAAAAAATATTCCTGGTGTATACGGAAATGTACAAATGTGTATGAAAAAAGTAGACATAAAAAACATATGTTGGAAAAAATGTTAATTATATGTACTTAAAAATGTTCATATATTTTTTTTTGAGTCTAAACACACTTTATTTATTACTCAAAGATGTTCATAGGAATACAAGAGATGTTTGGAGGGTTTAACAGCCATACATGGCGCCCAAAATCCAAACCAAAAGCATGCTTAGCGAGACTATGTGCCTCAACATTCGTTGCCCTGCCCTAAAAAATGAAGGTGCAATCATCAACATTATGTCTTTGATTCCACTATCTCTCTAATGGTACTAGCATAGACACCACCAGTGCAGTTTTTAATGTCATTCACAACTTCTTGACAGTCGCTTGCTATTAGGATTCTAGCAAGACCAAGATCCATCGCAAGATCAAGCGCTCCGCGACAAGCCAAAGCTTCCA
Organism: Aegilops longissima; assembly: GCA_021605205.1. NCBI lineage: Eukaryota > Viridiplantae > Streptophyta > Magnoliopsida > Poales > Poaceae > Aegilops > Aegilops longissima. The sequence goes on from CM038681.1 coordinate 89,188,703, forward strand.
AAGTCGCCGGGTCCAAAATTCCTTCGATCTTGATGGCCGAGGCTCCCAAAAAAGATCCCGAAGAACTTCTGCATACAGCACTAAAATGAACCAAAGTTACCGTCTCTGGAAACTGCCCATCTACTCGGAATTTTGCTATCCCTTCCAACGGAGCTACCCATCTTGGCAGAACTGGTTCGGCCCCTGCGACCACCCTTGGATTCTTCTTCGTCTTGCAATCTTCCAGCTCTCGAATATATTTCAGAATGAAATTTTATGTCGAAAGCGGACTCTGAAAAATATGTTCTGGAGTGCCTGTCGCCTCTCATACCAAATGGCCCACAATGTTGTGGCAACAAGGATGAAATCATGAGAAGATAGCATATCCTGGATCGCAAACAGCCACCGCTTCGCATCTGGTTCTATAGTACTATTCAAGGCCTCGACAAGATCCTGATCATGAAGAGCCCAAACGCATCTTGCAACCGTGCAGTGAAGCAAGGAGTTTTGCCACGAATCTTCCGCTCCACATAAACCACAACAAGTGGTCGTTGACATATTTCGATGATGCAAAACATCCGCTGTCGGTTTCGATTGCTGGGCTCATCTCCATAGGAAAATTTTAAGTTTCGGGGGAACTTCTACCCTCCACATCGCCTTCCATGATAGCTTCTCTCTGTTAGTGTTAAGAAGAATCCGCTCGCCCCTCCAGCCAAGCCTCTCTTCTCATCTTTGTTTCAACCAACATGCGATATGAAGATCTGACCGAGAAAACGCCTCGTCTTTCATGTACCCACGACCAGAAATCATCAACCTGCCGCGTACACAGAGGGATAGAGTATATGGCTGCGGCATCCGTTGGCAGAAAAACTTCATTTATCAACACTCGATTCCACTCGGCTCCGGGTAAAATTAAGTCGCTCACCTCTTGAGGAGGATGCGCAACCCTGCTCGTGATTGGCCTCATGTTCGAGGGCCTCGGCAGCCAATTATGTTGCCAGATGTTGAAGGAAATATGCCCTAGAGGCAATAATAAAGTTACTATTTATTTCCTTATTTCATGATAAATGTTTATTGTTCATGCTAGAATTGTATTAACCGGAAACATAATACATGTGTGAATACATAGACAAACAGAGTGTCACTAGTATGCCTCTACTAGACTAGCTTGTTAATCAAAGATGGTTAAGTTTCCTAACCATAGACAAAGGAGTTGTCATTTGATTAACAAGGTCACGTCATTAGTTGAATGATCTGATTGACATGACCCATTCCATTAGCTTAGCACCCGATCGTTTAGTATGTTGCTATTGCTTTTATCCATGACTTATACATGTTCCTATAACTATGAGATTATGCAACTCCGTTTACGGAGGAACACTTTGGGTACTACCAAACGTCACAACGTAATCGGGTGATTATAAAGGAGTACTACAGGTGTCTCCAAAGGCGATGTTGGGTTGGCGTATTTGAGATTAGGATTTGTCACTCCGATTGTCGGAGAGGTATCTCTGGGCCCTCTCGGTAATGCACATCACTAAGCCTTGCAAGCATTACAACTAATGAGTTAGCTGTGAGATGATGTATTACGGAACGAGTAAAGAGACTTGCCAAGATGCGAGATTGAACTAGGTATTGGATACCGACGATCGAATCTCGGGCAAGTAACATACCGATGACAAAGGGAACAACATATGTTGTTATGCGGTTTGACCGATAAAGATCTTCGTAGAATATGTAGGAGCCAATATGGGCATCCAGGTCCCGCTATTGGTTATTGACCGGAGACGTGTCTCGGTCATGTCTACATTGTTCTCGAACCGTAGGGTCCGCACGCTTAAGGTTTCGATGACGGTTATATTATGAGTTTGTGTATTTTGATGTACGAAGGAGTTCGGAGTCCGGATGTGATCACGGACATGACGAGGAGTCTCGAAATGGTCGAGACATAAATATTGATATATTGGGCGGCTCTATTCGGACACGGAAAGGTTCGGAAGTTTCGGAGAAAACGGAGTGCCGGAGGGTTACCGAACCCCGGGAAGTAATGGGCCTTATTGGGCCAAGAGGGAGAGAGAGGCCGCACCAGAGGTGGCGCCCCCATGGGGAGTCCGAATAGGACAAGGAGGGGGCGCGCCCCCCTCTCTCCCTCTCCCTCTCTTTCCTTCCCCTTCCTCCTTCCTAGTTGGACTAGGAAAGGGAGTCCTACTCCCACTAGGAGGAGGACTCCCCCCTCTTGGCGCGCCTCCTAGGGCGGCCGGCCCTCCCCTTGCTCCTTTATATACGGGGCGGGGGCACCCTAGAACACACAAGTTGATCCTTGAGATCGTTCCTTAGCCGTGTGCGGTGCCCCCTCCACCATATTCCACCTCGGTCATATCGTAGCGGTGCTTAGGCGAAGCCTGCGTCGGTAGAACATCAAGATCGTCCACCACGTCGTCTTGTGACGAACTCTCTCTCCGGAGCTTTGCTTGGGATCGAGCCCGAGGAGCGTCACCGAGCTGTCGTGTGTCAAGAACTCGAAGGCGCCGAGTAACGGCGCTGGGATCGGTTGGATCGCGAGGAGAGCGTCGACTACTTCCTCTACGTTGTGATCGCTTCGCTTGGTCTCACGAGGGTACGTGAGACAACACTCTCCCTCTCGCTGCTATGCATCACCATGATCTTGCGTGTGCGTAGGAAATTTTTTGAAATTACTACGTTCCCCAACAGTGGTATCAGAGCCTAGGTTTTTATGGTTTGATGTTTTGCACGAGTAGAACACAAGTGAGTTGTGGGCGATACAAGTCATACTGCCTACCAGCATGTCATACTTTGGTTCAGCGGTATTGTGAGATGAAGCGCCCCGGACCGCATTACGCGTTACGCTTACGCGAGACTGGTTTCACCGTTACGAGCACTCGTGCTTAAAGGTGGCTGGCGGGTGTCTGTCTCTCTTACTTTAGTTGAACCGAGTGTGGCTACGCCCGGTCCTTGAGAAGGTTAAAACAGAGTCTATTTGACGAAGTATCGTTGTGGTCTTGATGCGTAGGTGAGATTGGTTCTTGCTTAAGCCCGTAGCAGCCACGTAAAATTTGCAACAACAAAGTAGAGGACGTCTAACTTGTTTTTGCAGGGCATGTTGTGATGTGATATGGTCAAGACGTGATGCTATATTTTATTGTATGAGATGATCATGTTTTGTAACCGGTTATCGGCAATCTGGCTGGAGCCATATGGTTGTCGCTTTATTGTATGAAATGCAACGCATACAGTAATTGCTTTACTTTATCACTAAGCGGTAGCGATAGTCGAGAAGCAATAGATGGCGTAAATGACAACGATGCTACGATGGAGATCAAGGTGTCGCGCGGTGGCGATGGTGATCACGACGGTGCTTCGAGATGGAGATCACAAGCACAAGATGATGATGGACATATCATATCACTTATATTGATTGCATGTGATGTTTATCCTTTATGCATCTTATTTTGCTTTGATTGACGGTAGCATTTTAAGATGATCTCTCACTAAAATTATCAAGTAGTGTTCTCCACGAGTATGCACCGTTGCCAAAGTTAAATCGTGCCGAGACACCACGTGATGATCGGGTGTGATAAGCTCTCGTCCATCTACAACAGTGCAAGCCAGTTTTGCACACGCAGAATACTCAGTTATACTTGACGAGCCTAGCATATGCAGATATGGCCTCGGAACACGGAGACCGAAAGGTCGGCGTGAATCATATAGTAGATATGATCAACATAAGATGTTCACCATTGAAAACTACTCCATCTCACGTGATGATCGGTTATGGTTTAGTTGATTTGGATCACGTGATCACTTAGATGACTAGAGAGATGTCTGTCTAAGTGGGAGTTCTTAAGTAATATGATTAATTGAACTTAAATTTATCATGAACTTAGTACTGATAGTATCTTGCTTGTCTATGTTTGTTTATAGATAGATGGCTCGTCTTTGTTGTTCCGTTGAATTTTAATGCGTTCCTTGAGAAAGCAAAGTTGAAAAATGATGGTAGCAATTACGGACTGGGTCCGTAACTCGAGGATTATCCTCGTTGCTGCACGTAAGAGTTACGTCTGGATGCACCGCTAGGTGCCAGACCTCTTGCCGATGTAACCGACGGCGTTAAGAACGTCTGGCGTAACAAAGTTGATGACTACTCTATAGTTCGTGTGCCATGCTTTACGGCTTAGAACCGGGTCTTCAACGACGTTTTGAGCGTCATGGAGCATATGAGATGTTCCAGAGTTGAAGTTGATATTTCAACAGAATGCCCGGATTGAGAGATATGAAGTCTCCAATAAGTTCTATAGCTGCAAGATGGAAGAGAATGGGTCATCGGTGAGCACATACTCGTAATGTCAGGTATTACAATCACTTGACTCAACTGGAGTTAATCTTCCGGATGATTGTGTCATTGATGTAATTCTTCAATCACCGCCACCAAGCTACAAAGGCTTCGTGATGAACTATAATATGCAAGGGTTAGTAAAGACTATGCTCGAGCTCTTCGCAATGCTAAAGGCTGCGGAGGTAGAAATCAAGAAGGAGCATCAAGTGTTGATGGTCAATAAGACCACTAGTTTCAAGAAGAAAGGCAAAGGGAAGAAGAAGGAACTTCAAGAAGAACAGCAAACAAGTTGCTGCTCAGAGAAGAAACCCAAGTCTGGACCTAAACCTGAAACCGAGTGCTTCTCTGCAAGCAGACTGGTCATTTGAAGCGGAACTGCCCCAAGTATTTGGCGGATAAGAAGGATGGCAAGGTGAACAAAGGTATATGTGATATACATGTTATTGATGTGTACCTTACTAGAGCTCGCAGATAGCACTGGGTATTTGATACTGGTTACATTGCTAATATTTGCAACTCAAAGCAGGGACTACGGATTAAGCGAACACCGGCAAAGGATGAGGTGACGATGCGGCGTGGGAAATGGTTCCAAAGTCGATGTAATCGCGGTCGGCACGCTACCTCTACATCTACCTTCGGGATTAGTTTTAGACCTAAATAATTGTTATTTGGTGCCGGCGTTGAGCATGAACATTATATCTGGATCTTGTTTGATGCGAGGCGGTTATTCATTTAAATCGAGAGAATAATGGTTGTTCTATTTATATGAATAATATCTTTTATGGTCATGCACCCTTGAAGAGTGGTCTATTTTAATGAATCTCGATAGTAGTGATACACATATTCATAATGTTGAAACCAAAAATGCAGAGTTGATAATGATAGTGCAACTTATTTGTGGCACTTGCCGTTTAGGTCATATCGGTATAAAGCGCATGAAGAAACTCCATCTTGATGGACTTTTGGAGTCACTTGATTATGAATCACTTGGCACTTGCGAACCGTGCCTCATGGGCAAGATGACTAAAACCTCGTTCTCGGTACTATGGAGAGAGCAACAGATTTGTTGGAAATCATACATACAGATGTATGTGGTCCGATGAATGTTGAGGCTCGTGGCGGATATCGTTATTTTCTCACCTTCACAGATGATTTAAGCAGATATGGGTATATCTACTTAATGAAACATAAGTCTGAAACATTTGAAAAGTTCAAAGAATTTCAGAGTGAAGTTGAAAATCATCGTAATAAGAAAATAAAGTTTCTACGATCTGATCGTGGAGGCGAATATTTGAGTTCTGAGTTTGGTCTACATTTGAAACAATGCGGAATAGTTTCGCAACTCACGCCACCGGAACACCACAGCGCAATGGTGTGTCGAGCGTCGTGTCGCACTTTACTAGATATGGTGCGATCTATGATGTCTCTTACAGATCTACCGCTATCGTTTTGGGGTTATGCTCTTGAGGCGGCCGCATTCACGCTGAATAGAACACCGTCAAAATCCGTTGAGGCGACACCTTATGAACTATGGTTTAGCAAGAAACCAAAGTTGTCGTTTCTTAAAGTTTGGGGATGCGATGCTTATGTGAAAAAGCTTCAACCTGATAAGCTCGAACCTAAATCGAGAAATGTGTCTTCATAGGATACCCAAAGGAGACAGTTGGGTACACCTTCTATCACAGATCCGAAGGCAAGACATTTGTTGCTAAGAATGGATCCTTTCTAGAGAAGGAGTTTCTCTCGAAAGAAGTGAGTGGGAGGAAAGTAGAACTTGATGAGGTAATGTACCTTCTCCCTTATTTGAAAGTAGTTTATCACGAAACCGGTTTCTGCGACATCTACACCAAATAGTGAGGAAGTTGATGATGTTGATCATGAAACTTCAGATCAAGTTACTTCAGAACCTCGTAGATCAACGAGTAAGATCCGCACTGTGAGTGGTACGGTAATCCTGTTCGGAAGTCATGCTACTAGATCATGATGAACCTACGAACTATGAAGAAGCGATGGTGAGCCCAGATTCCATAAAATGGCTTGAGGCCATGAAATCTGAGATGGGATCCATGTATGAAAACAAAGTGTGGACTTTGGTTGACTTGCCCGAGGGTCGGCAAGCAATAGAAAACAAGTGGATCTTCAAGAAGAAGACCGACGTGACGGTAATATTACGTCTACAAAGCTCGACTTATGCAAAGGGTTTCGACAAGTTCAAGGGATTGACTACGATGAGACCTTCTCACCGTGGCGATGCTTAAGTCTGTCCGAATCATGTTAGCAATTGCCGCATTTTATGATTATGAAATTTGGCAAATGGATGTAAAGACTGCATTCTGAATGGATTTACGGAAGAAGAGTTGTATATGATGCAACCAGAAGGTTTTATCGATCCAAAGGGAGCTAACAAAGTGTGCAAGCTCCAGCGATCCATTTATGGACTGGTGCAAGCATCTCGGAGTTGGAATAAGCGCTTTGATAGTGTGATCAAAGCATTTGGGTTTATCTGAGACTTTTGGAGAAGCTTGTATTTACAAGAAAGTGAGTGGGAGCTCTGTAGCATTTCGATATTATATGTAGATGACATATTACTAATCGGAAATGATATAGAATTTCTGGATAGCATAAAGGGATACTTGAATAAGAGTTTTTCGATGAAGGACCTCGGTGAAGCTGCTTACATATTGGGCATCAAAATCTATAGAGATAGATCAAGGCGCTTAATTGGACTTTCACAAAGCACATACCTTGACAAAATTTTGAAGAAGTTCAAAATGGATCAAGCAAAGAAAGGGTTCTTGCCTGTGTTACAAGGTGTGAAGTTGAGTAAGACTCAATGCCCGACCACCGCAGAAGATAGAGAGAAAATGAAAGATGTTCCTATGCCTCAGCCATAGGCTCTATCATGTATGCAATGCTGTGTACCAGACCTGATGTGTGCCTTGCTATAAGCTTAGCAGGAGGTACCAAAGTAATCCAGAGTGGATCATTTGGACAGCGGTCAAGAACATCTGAAATACGAAAAGGACTAAGGATATGTTTCTCGATATGGAGGTGACAAAGAGCTCATCGTAAACAGTTACGTTGATGCAAGCTTTGACACTGATCCGGACGATTCTAAATCGCAAACCGGATACGTATTTACACTAAGCGGAGGAGCTGTCGGTTGGTGCAGTTCTAAACAAAGCGTCGTGGCGGGATCTACATGTGAAGCGGAATACATAGCTTCCGGAAGCAGCTAATGAAGGAGTTGCTTTAGGATGAAGGAGTTCATATCCGATCTAGGTGTCATACCTAGTGCATCGGGTCCAATGAAAATCTTTTGTGACAATCTCTAGGAGCAATTGCTTTAGCAAAGGAATCCAGATTTCACAAGAGAACCAAACACATCAAGAGACTAGTATGCGCTTCAATTCCATCCGGGACTTAGTCATAGCAGGTGGGAGACATAGAGATTTGCAAGATACATACGGTCCCACCGGAGTAGGACTCCTCCTTTCCTAGTAGGAGTAGGAGAGAAGGAGGGGAAGGGAGGAAGAGTGCGGCCCCTCCTAGTCAATTCGGACTAGGCCTTGAGGCGCGGCCTGCCCTAGGCAGCCCTCTCTCTTTCCGCAGGCCCAATAAGGCCCAATACTTCTCCCCGCGAATTCCGTAACTCTCCGGTACTCGAAAATACGAATCATTCGGAACCTTTCCGAACTTCAATATAGTCGTCCAATATATCGATCTTTACGTCTCGACCATTTCGAGACTCCTCGTCATGTCCCCGATCTCATCCGGACTCGAACTCCTTGGTACATCAAAACTCATAAACTCATAATATAACTGCATCATCGAAACCTTAAGCGTGCGGACCCTACGGGTTCGAGAACTATGTAGACATGACCTAGAACTATTCTTGGTCAATAACCAATAGCGGAACCTGGATGCCCATATTGGCTCCTACATATTCTACAAAGATCTTTATCGGTCAAACCGCATAACAACATACTTTGTTCCTTTGTCATCGGTATGTTACTTGCCCGAGATTCGATCGTCGGCATCCAATACCTAGTTCAATCTCGTTACCGCAAGTCTCTTTACTCGTTCCGTAATACATCATCTACGCAACTAACTTATTAGTTGCAATGCTTGCAAGGCTTATATGATGTGTATTACCGAGAAGGCCTAGAATACCTCTCCGACAATCGGAGTGACAAAACCTAATCTCAAATCGCCAACCCAACATGTACCTTTGGAGACACCTGTAGTACTCCTTTATAATCACCCGATTCGTTGTGACGTTTGGTAGTACCAAAGTGTTCCTCCGTAAACGGAGTTGCATAATCTCATAGTTACAGGAACATGTATAAGTCATGAAGAAAGCAATAGCAACATACTAAACGATCAAGTGCTAGGCTAACGGAATGGGTCATGTCAATCAGATCATTCTCCTAATGATGTGATCCCGTTAATCAAATGACAACTCATGTCTATGGTTAGGAAACATAACCATCTTCGATTAACGAGCTAGTCAAGTAGAGGCATACTAGTGACTATATGTTTGTCTATGTATTCACACATGTATTATGTTTCCTATTAATACAATTCTAGCATGAATAATAAACATTTATCATGATATAAGGAAATAAATAATAACTTTATTATTGCCTCTAGGGCATATTTCCTTCAGTCTCCCACTTGCACTAGAGTCAATAATCTAGTTCACATCGCTATGTGATTTAACATCAATAGTTCACATCTATATGTGGTTAACACCCATAGTTCACATCGACATGTGACCAACACCCAAAGGGTTTACTAGAGTGAGTAATCTAGTTCACATCGCCATGTGATTAACACCCAAAGAGTACTAAGGTGTGATCATGTTTTGCTTGTGAGATAATTTTAGTCAACGGGTCTGTCACATTCAGAGCCGTAAGTATTTTGCAAATTTCTATGTCTACAATGCTCTGCACGGAGCTACTCTAGCTAATTGCTCCCACTTTCAATATGTATCCAGATTGAGACTCGAGTCATCTAGATTAGTGTTAAAACTTGCATCGGCGTAACCCTTACTGACGAACCCTTTTTTTCACTTCCATAATCGAGAAACATATCCTTATTCCACTAAGGATAATTTTGACCGCTGTCAATTGATCTACTCCTAGATCACTATTGCACTCCTTGCCAAGCTTAGTGGTAGGGTATGCAATAGATCTGTACACAACATGACATACTTTATAGAACCTATGGCTGATGCATAGGGATGACTTTCATTCTCTTTCTATCTTCTGCCGTGGTCGGGTTTTTAGTCTTACTCAATCTCACACCTTGTAACACAGGCAAGAACTCTTTTCTTTGACTGCTCCATTTTGAACTACTTCAAAATCTTGTCAAGTATGTATTCATTGAAAAACTTATCAAGCGCCTTGATCTATCTCTATAGATCTTGATGCTCAATATATAAGCAGCTTCACCGAGGTCTTTCTTTGAAAAACTCTTTTCAAACACTCCTTTATGCTTTGCAGAATAATTCTACATTATTTCCGATCAACAATATGTCATTCACATATACTTATCAGAAATGTTGTAGTGCTCCCACTCACTTTCTTGTAAATATAGGCTTCACCGCAAGTCTGTATAAAACTATATGCTTTGATCAAAGCGTTTATTCCAACTCCGAGATGCTTGCACCAGTCCATAGATGGATTGCTGGAGCTTGCACATTTTGTTAGCTCCATTAGGATTGACAAAACCTTCTGGTTGCATCATATACAACTCTTCTTTAATAAATCCATTAAAGAATGTAGTTTTGACATCCATTTGCCGATTTCATAAAATGTGGCGATTGCTAACATGATTCGACAGACATAAGCATCGCTACGCTTGAGTAAATCTCATTGTAGTCAACACCTTGAACTTGTCGAAAACCTTTCTGCGACAAGTCGAGCTTTGTAGATAGTAATACTACTATCAAGATCATCTTCCTCTTGAAGATCCATTTATATAATATGGCTTGCCGATCATCGGGCAACTCCATCAAAGTCCACACTTTGTTCTCATATATGGATCCCATCTCAGATTTCATGGTCTCAAACCATTTTATGGAATCTGGGCTCATCATCGCTTCCTCATAGTTCGTAGGTTCATCATGGTCTAGTAACATGACTTCTAGAATAGGATTACCGTACCACTCAGTGCGGATCTTACTCTGAAGACCTACGAGGTTTGGTAACAACTTGATCTGAAGTTTCATGATCATCATCATTAGCTTCCTCACTAATTGGTGTAGGAATCACTTGGAACTGATTTCGTGATGAACTACTTTCCAATTAGGAGAAGGTACAATTACCTTATCAAGTTCTACTTTCCTCCCACTCACTTCTTTCGAGAGAAACTTCTTCTCTAGAAAGGATCCATCTTAGCAACAAATATCTTGCTTTCGGATCTGTGATAGAAGGTGTACCCAATAGTTACCTTTGGGTATTCTATGAAGACGATTTCTCGATTTGGGTTCGAGCTTATCGGTGAAAACTTTTTCACATAAGCATCACAACTCCAAACTTTAAGAAACGATTAGGTTTCTTCGCTAAACCATAGTTCATACGGTGTCATCTCAGCGGTTTAGATGGTGCCCTATTAAACGTGAATGCAGCTGTCTCTAATGCATAACCCCAAAGCGATAGTGGTAAATCGGTAAGATACATCATAGATCGCACCATATCAAAATAAAATACGATTCTGACGTTCGGACACACCATAACGTTGTGGTGTTCCGGTGGCGTGAGCTGTGAAACTATTCCACATTGTTTTCATTGAAGACCAAACTCAGAACTCAAATATTCATCTCCACGATCAGATCGCGAAACTTTATTTTCTTGTTGCGATGATTTTCCACTTCACTCTGAAATTCTTTGAACCTTTCAATTATTTCAGACTTATGTTTCATCAAGTAGATATACCCATATCTGCTCAAATCATCTGTGAAGGTCAGAAAATAACGATACACGCCGCGAGCCTTAACACTCATCGGATCGCATACATCGGTATGTATGATTTCCAACAAATCAGTAGCTTGTTCCATTGTTCCGGAGAACGGAGTTTTAGTCATCTTGCCCAAAAGGCACGGTTCGCAAGCATCAAATGATTCATAATCAAGTGATTCCAAAAGTCCATCAGCATGGAGTTTTCTTCATGCGCTTTACACCAATATGACCTAAACGGCAGTGCTACAAATAAGTTGCACTATCATTATTAACTTTGCATCTTTTGGTTTCAATATTATGAATATGTGTATCACTATGATCGAGATCTAATGAACCATTTTCATTGGGTGTGTAACCATATAAGGTTTTATTCATGTAAGCAGAACAACAATTTATTCTCTTACTTAAATGAATAACGTATTGCAATAAACATGATCAAATCATATTTATGCTCAACACCAAATAACACTTATTTAGGTTCCACACTAATCCCGAAAGTATAGGGAGTGTGCGATGATGATCATATCAATCTTGGAACTACTTCCAACACTCATCGTCACTTCCCTTCAACTAGTCTCTGCTTATTCAGAACTCCTGTTTGAGTTACTAATCTTAGCAACCGAACAGTATCAAATACTCGGGGCTACTATAAACACTAGTAAGGCACACATCAATAACATGTATATCAAATATAACCTTGTTTACTTTGCCATCCTTCTTATCCACCAAATATTCAGGGTAGTTACGCTTCCGGTGACCAGTTCCATTGCAGCAAAAGTACTCGGTCTCGTGCTTAGGTCTAGACTTGGGCTTATTTACTCGAGCATCAACTTGCTTGCCGTTCCTTTTGAAGTTCCCTTCTTCCCTTTGCCATTTTCCTTGAGACTAGTGGTCTTGTCAACCATCAACACTTGATGTTTTTCTTGATTTCTACCTTCGCGATTTTAGCATCACGAAGAGCTTGGGAATCACTTTTGTCATCCCTTGCATATTATAGTTCATCACGAAGTTCTAGTAACTTAGTGATGGTGACTAGAGAATTCTGTCAATTACTATCTTATCTGGGAGATTAACTCCCACTTGATTCAAGCGATTGAAGTACCCAGACAATCTGAGCACATGCTCACTAGTTGAGCGATTCTCCTCCATCTTTTAGCTATAGAACTTGTTGGAGACTTCATATCTCTCAACTCGGTATTTGCTTGAAATATTAACTTCAACTCCTGGAACATCGCATATGGTCCATGACGTTCAAAACGTCTTTGAAGTCCCGATTCTAAGCCGTTTAAGCATGGTGCACTAAACTATCAAGTAGTCATCATATTGAGCTAGCCAAACGTTCATAACGTGCGCATCTGCTCCTGCAATAGGTCTGTCACCTAGCGGTGCATCAAGGACATAATTCTTACGTGCAGCAATGAGGATAAACCTCAGATCACGGATCCAATCCGCAATATTGCTACTAACATTTTTCAATACAATTTTCTCTAGGAACACATATAAAAAAACAGGGAAGCAACAACGAGCTATTGATCTACAACATAATCTGCAAAATACTACGGGACTAAGTTCATGATAAATTAAAGTTCAATTAATCATATTACTTAAGAACTCCCACTTAGATGACATCTCTCTAGTCATCTAAGTGATCACGTGATCCAAATCAACTAAACCATAACCGATCATCACGTGAGATGGAGTAGTTTTCAATGGTGAACATCTTATGTTGATCATATCTACTATATAATTCACGCTCGACCTTTCGGTCTCCGTGTTCCGAGGCCATATCTGCATATGCTAGGCTCGTCAAGTATAACCTGAGTATTCTGCGTGTGCAAAACTGGCTTGCACCCGTTGTAGATGGACGTAGAGCTTATCACACCCGATCATCACGTGGTGTCTCGGCACGACGAACTTTGGCAACGGTGCATACTCAGGGAGAACACTACTTGATAATTTTAGTGAGAGATCATCTTAAAATGCTACCGTCAATCAAAGCAAGATAAGATGCATAAAGGATAAACATCACATGCAATCAATATAAGTGATATGATATGGTCATCATCATCTTGTGCTTGTGATCTCCATCGCCGAAGCACCGTCATGATCACCATCGTCATCGGCGCGACACCTTGATCTCCATCGTAGCATCGTTGTCGTCTCGCCAACTATTGCTTCTCGACTATCGCTCTCGCTTAGTGATAAAGTAAAGCAATTACATGGCTTTGCATTTCATACAATAAGCGACAACCATATGGCTCCTGCCATTTGCCGATAACTTCGGTTACAAAACATGATCATCTCATACAATAAAATATAGCATCACGTCTTGACCACATCACATCACAACATGCCCTGCAAAAACAAGTTAGGCGTCCTCTACTTTGTTGTTGCAAGTTTTCCGTGGCTGCTACGGGCTGAGCAAGAACCGTTCTTACCTCGCATCAAAACCACAGCGATAGTTTGTCAAGTTGGTGCTGTTTTAACCTTCGCAAGGACCGGCGTAGCCACACTTCAGTTCAACTAAAGTGAGAGAGAGAGACACCCGCCGGTCACCTTTAAGCAACTAGTGCTCGAAGCGGTGAAACCAGTCTCGCGTAAGCGTACGCGTAATGTCGGTCCGGGCCGCTTCATCTCACAATACCGCCGAACCAAAGTATGACATGTTGGTAAGCAGTATGACTTATATCGCCCACAACTCACTTGTGTTCTACTCGTGCATATGACATCAACGCATAAAACCAGGCTCGGATGCCATTTGTTGGGGAGCGTAGTAATTTCAAAAATTTCCTACGAACACGCAAGACCATGGTGATGGCATAGCAACGAGAGGGAGAGTGTCTGTCCACGTACCCTCGTAGACCGTAAGCGGAAGCGTTATAACAACGCGGTTGATGTAGTCGTACGTCTTCACGATCCGACCGATCCAAGCACCGAACGTCACGGCACCTCCGAGTTCTGCACACGTTCAGCTCGATGGCGATCCCGGACTCGATCCAGCAAAGTGTCGGGATGAGTTCCGTCGACCTGACGGCGTGGTGGCGATGATGATGCTCCACCGGCGAGGGCTTCGCTTAAGCTCCGCGACGATATGACTTCTCCGGCGCGGGCTTCGCCTAAGCTCATGACGATATGACCGAAGTGGAATATGGTGGAATGGGGCACCGCTTGCAGCTAAGGAACGATCCGTAGATCAACTTGTGTGTCATGGGTGCCCCCCCCTCGTATATAAAGGAGCAAGGAGGAGGTGGCGGCCAAGGGAGGAGGCGCGACAAGGGGAGTCCTACTCCCACCGAGTAGGACTCCTCCTTTCCTAGTAGGAGTAGGAGAGAAGGAGGGAAGGGAGGAAGGGTGCGGCCTCCCCTAGTCCATTCGGACTAGGCCTTGGGAAGCGCCGGCCTGCCCTAGGCAGCCCTCTCTCTTTCCTTGAGGCCCAATAAGGCCCAATACTTCTCCCGGCGAATTCCCGTAACTCTCGGTACTCGAAAAATACCTGAATCATTGGAACCTTTCCGAACTTGAATATAGTCGTCCAATATATCGATCTTTACGTCTCGACCATTTGAGACTCCTCGTCATGTCCCGATCTCATCCGGGACTCCGAACTCCTTGGTACATCAAAACTCATAAACTCATAATATAAGCATCGCCGAAACCTTAGCGTGCGGACCCTACGGGTTCGAGAACTATGTAGACATGACCTAGAACTATTCTTGGTCAATAACCAATAAGCGGAACCTGGATGCCCATATTGGCTCCTACATATTCTACAAAGATCTTTATCGGTCAAACCGCATAACAACATACTTTGTTCCCTTTGTCATCGGTATGTTACTTGCGAGATTCGATCGTCGGCATCAATACCTAGTTCAATCTAGTTACCGGCAAGTCTCTTTACTCGTTCCGTAATACATCATCTACGCAACTAACTTATTAGTTGCAATGCTTCACAAGGCTTATATGATGTGTTTACCGAGAAGGCCCGAAGATACCTCTCCAGACAATCGGATGACAAAACCTAATCTCGAAATCGCCAACCCAACATGTACCTTTGGAGACACCTGTAGTACTCCTTTATAATCACCCGATTCGTTGTGGCGTTTGGTAGTACCAAAGTGTTCCTCCGGTAAGCAGGAGTTGCATAATCTCATAGTTACGAGAACATGTATAAGTCATGAAGAAAGCAATAGAACATACTAAGCGATCAAGTGCTAGGCTAACGGAATGGGTCATGTCAATCAGATCATTCTCCTAATGATGTGATCCCGTTAATCAAATGACAACTCATGTCTATGGTTAGGAAACATAACCATCTTCGATTAACGAGCTAGTCAAGTAGAGGCATACTAGTGACTATATGTTTGTCTATCTATTCACACATGTATTATGTTTCCTGTTAATACAATTCTAGCATGAATAATAAACATTTATCATGATATAAGGAAATAAATAATAAATTTATTATTGCCTCTAGGGCATATTTCCTTCAAATCAAAGATGGTTAAGTTTCCTAACCATAGACAAAGGAGTTGTCATTTGATTAACAAGGTCACATCATTAGTTGAATCATCTGATTGACATGACCCATTCCATTAGCTTAGCACCCGATCGTTTAGTATGTTGCTATTGCTTTTATCCATGACTTATACATGTTCCTATAACTATGAGATTATGCAACTCCTGCTTACCGAGGAACACTTTGGTACTACCAAACGTCACAACGTAATCGGGTGATTATAAAGGAGTACTACAGTGTGTCTCCAAAGGCAGATGTTGGATTGGCGATTTTGAGATTAGGATTTGTCACTCCGATTGTCGGAGAGGTATCTCGGGCCTCTCTCGTAATGCACATCACTAAGCCTTGCAAGCATTACAACTAATGAGTTAGCTGTGAGATGATGTATTACGGAACGAGTAAAGAGACTTGCCAAGAATTTAGATTGAACTAGGTATTGATACCCACGATCGAATCTCGGCAAGTAACATACCGATGACAAAGGGAACAACATATGTTGTTATGCGGTCCGACCGATAAAGATCTTCATAGAATATGTAGGAGCCAATATGGGCATCCAGGTCCCGCTTATTGGTTATTGACCGAGACGGTGTCGGCCATGTCACATTGTTCTCGAACCGTAGGGTCCGCACGCTTAAGGTTTCATGACGGTTATATTATGAGTTTGTGTATTTTGATGTACCGAAGGAGTTCGGAGTCCCGGATGTGATCACGGACATGACGAGGAGTCTCGAAATGGTCGAGACATAAATATTGATATATTGGACGGCTATATTCGGACACCGGAAAGGTTCCGGAAGTTTCCGGAGAAAACCGGAGTGCCGGAGGGGTTACCGGAACCCCCCGGGGAAGTAATGGGCCTTATTGGGCCAAGAGGGGAGAGAGAGGGCCGCACCAGGAGGTGGCGCGCGCCCCCCCATGGGGAGTCCGAATAGGACAAGGAGGGGGGGCGCGGCCCCTTTCCTCTCCCTCTCCCTCTCTTTCCTTCCCCTTCCTCCTTCCTAGTTGGACTAGGAAAGGGGAGTCCTACTCCCACTAGGAGGAGGACTCCCCCTCCCTTGGCGCGCCTCCTAGGGCCGGCCGGCCCTCCCCCTTGCTCCTTTATATACGGGGGCAGGGGGGCACCCTAGAACACACAAGTTGATCCTTGAGATCGTTCCTTAGCCGTGTGCGGTGCCCCCCTCCACCATATTCCACCTCGGTCATATCGTAGCGGTGCTTAGGCGAAGCCCTGCGTCGGTAGAACATCAAGATCGTCCACGCCTGCCGTCGTCTGATGGAACTCTCTCCCCCGAGCTTTGCTGGATCGAGCACGAGGAGTGTCACCGAGCTGTACGTGTGTCAAGAACTTCGGGCGCCTGAGTAACGGCGCTGGGATCGGTTGGATCGCGAGGAGAACGTACGACTACTTCCTCTATGTTGTGATCGCTTTGAAGGAAATATGCCCTAGAGGCAATAATAAAGTTATTATTTATTTCCTTATATCATGATAAATGTTTATTATTCATGCTAGAATTGTATTAACCGGAAACATAATACATGTGTGAATATATAGACAAACAGTATGTCACTAGTATGCCTCTACTTGACTAGCTTGTTAATCAAAGATGGTTATGTTTCCTAACCATGAACAAGGAGTTGTTATTTGATTAACAAGGTCACATCATTAGTTGAATGATCTGATTGACATGACCCATTCAGTTAGCTTAACACTTGATCGTTTAGTATGTTAATGCTTTCTTCATGACCCATACATGTTCCTATAACTATGAGATTATGCAACTCCGTTTACGGAGGAACACTTTGGTACTACCAAACGTCACAACGAATCGGGTGATTATAAAGGAGTACTACAGGTGTCTCCAAAGGTACTTGTTGGGTTGGCGTATTTGAGATTAGGTTTTGTCACTCCGATTGTCGGAGAGGTATCTCGAGCCTTCTCGGTAATGCACATCACTTAAGCCTTGCAAGCATTACAACTAATGAGTTAGTTGTGAGATGATGTATTACGGAACGAGTAAAGAGACTTACCGTAACGAGATTGAACTAGGTATTGGATACCGACGATCGAATCTCGGGTAAGTAACATACCGATGACAAAGGAACAACGATGTCGTTATGCGGTTTGACCGATAAAGATCTTCGTAGAATATGTAGGAACCAATATGGGCATCCAGGTTCCGCTATTGGTTATTGACCGAGAATGGTTCTAGGTCATGTCTACATAGCTCTCGAACCCGTAGGGTCCGCACGCTTAACGTTTCGATGACAGTTCATTATGAGTTTATAAGTATTGATGCACCGAAGTTTGTTCGGAGTCCCGGATGTGATCACGGACATGACGAGGAGTCTCGAAATGGTCGAGACATAAAGATTGATATATTGGAAGCCTATGTTTGGACTTGAATGGTTCCGAGTGAAAGCAGGATATTACTGGGAACACCGGGGTTACGGAACCCCGGGGTATATGGGCCTTCATGGGCCTCAAGGGAGAAGGAGAAGGGCCGGCCAGGTGGGCTGCGCCCCCCCCCCTCTGGTCCGAATAGGACAAGGAGAGGGGCGCCTTCCCTCTTTCCCCTCCCAATCCTACTCCAACTAGGAAGGGGGAGTCCTACTCCGGTGGGAGTAGGACTCCTCCTGCGCGCCCCTTGGCCGCCACCTCCCCTTGTCTCCTTTATATCTGAGGCAGGGGCACCCCATGACACACAAGTTGATCTACGGATCTTTCCTTAGCCGTGTGCGGTGCCCCTTCCACCATATTCCACTTGGTCATATCGTCATGAGCTTAGGCGAAGCCTGCGCGGAGAAGTCATATCGTCAGCGGAGCTTAGGCGAAGCTCTGCGTCGGTGGAGCATCAACATCGTCCCACGCCGTCGTCGTCGACGGAACTCATCCCGACACTTTGCTGGATCGAGTCCGGGATCGTCATCGAGCTGAGCGTGTGCGTAACTCGGAGGTGCCGTCGTTCGGTGCTTGGATCGGTCGGATCGTGGAGACGTCGACTACATCAACCGCGTTGTCATAACGCTTCCGCTTTCGGTCTCACGAGGGTACGGGACGGACACTCTCCCTCTTGCTATGCCATCACCATGGTCTTGCGTGATCGTAGGAAATTTTTGAAATTACTACGTTCCCCAACAATGGCATCCGAGCCAGGTTTTATGCGTTGATGTCATGTGCACGAGTAGAACACAAGTGAGTTGTGGGCGATACAAGTCATACTGCCTACCAGCATGTCATACTTTGGTTCAGCGGTATTGTGAGATGAAGCGGCCCGGACCGACATTACGCGTGACGCTTCGCGAGACTGGTTTCACCGCTCCGAGCACTCGTTGCTTAAAGGTGACCGGCGGTGTCTGTCTCTCACTTTAGTTGAATCGAGTGTGGCTACGCCCGTCCTTGAGAAGGTTAAACGGAGTCTATTTGACGAAGTATCGTTGTGGTTTTGATGCGTAGGTAAGAACGGTTCTTGCTCAGCCCGTAGCAGCCACGTAAAACTTGCAACAACAAAGTAGAGGACGTCTAACTTGTTTTTGCAGGGCATGTTGTGATGTGATATGGTCAAGGCGTGATGCTATATTTTATTGTATGAGATGATCATGTTTTGTAACCGAGTTATCGGCAATCGGCAGGAGCCATATGGTTGTCGCTTTATTGTATGAAATGCAACGCCATGTAATTGCTTTACTTTATCACTAAGGAGTAGCGATAGTCGTAGAAGCAATAGTTGGCGAGACGACAACGATGCTACGATGGAGATCAAGGTGTCGCGCCGGTGACGATGGTGATCATGATTTGTGCTTGGCGATGGAGATCACAAGCACAAGATGATGATGACCATATCATATCACTTATATTGATTGCATGTGATGTTTATCCTTTATGCATCTTATCTTGCTTTGATTGACGGTAGCATTATAAGATGATCTCTCACTAAAATTATCAAGAAGTGTTCTCCACAGTATGCACCGTTGCGAAAGTTCTTCGTCTTTGAGACACCACGTGATGATCGGGTGTGATAGGCTCTACGTTCAAATACAACGGGTGCAAAACAGTTGCGCACGCGAATACTCAAGTTAAACTTGACGAGCCTAGCATATAACAGATATGGCCTCGGAACACGAGACCGAAGGTCGGCGTGAATCATATAGTAGATATGATCAACATAGTGATGTTCACCATTGAAACTACTCCATCTCACGTGATGATCGGACATGGTTTAGTTGATTTGGATCACGTGATCACTTAGATGACTAGAGAGATGTCTGCCTAAGTGGGAGGTTTTAATATGATTAATCAAACTTAAATTTATCATGAACTTAGTACCGATAGTATTTTGCTTGTCTATGTTTGATGTAGATAGATGGCTCGTCTTTGTTGTTCCGTTGAATTTTAATGCGTTCCTTGAGAAAGCAAAGTTGAAAGATGATGGTAGCAATTACGGACTGGGTCCGTAACGAGGATTATCCTCATTGCTGCACGAAAAATTACGCCCCGAAGCAGCGCTTGGGTGACGAGCCTGCTGCGAGATCTTGAGCGAAGTTGTGAGCGTCGCAAAGCGGCTGATGACTACTCAATAGTTCAGTGTGCCATGCTTTACGGCTTAGAACCGGGTCTTCAACGACGTTTTGAGCGTCATGGAGCATATGAGATGTTCCAGAGTTGAAGTTAATATTTCAAGCAAATGCCCGGATTGAGAGATATGAAGTCTCCAATAAGTTCTATAGCTGCAAGATGGAGGAGAATAGTTACATCGGTGAGCACATAAATGTCAGGTATAACAATCACTTAATTCAGCTGGGAGTTAATCTTCCGGATGATAGTGTCATTGATGAAATTCTCCAATCACGCCACCAAGCTACAAGAGCTTCGTGATGAACTATAATATGCAAGGGATGACTAAGACAATTCTGAGCTCTTCGCAATGCTAAAAGCTGCGGAGGTAGAAATCAAGAAAGAGCATCAAGTGTTGATGGTCAACAAGACCACTAGTTTCAAGAAAAGGGCAAAGGGAAGAAGAAGGAAACTTCAAAAGAACAGCAAGAAAGTTGCTGATCAAGAGAAGAAACCCAAGTCTGGACCTAAGCCCTAAACTCGAGTGTTTTACTTTGCAAGCGATCGACACCGAAGCGGAACTGCCCCAAGTATTTGGCGGATAAAAGGATGGCAAGGTGAACAAAGGTATATATGATATACATGTTATTGATGTGTACCTTACTAATACTCGCAGAGTACACAGGTATTTGATACTGGTTACATTGCTAATATTTGCAACTCAAACAGAACTACGGATTGCGAAGATTGGCTAAGGACGAGGTGACAATGCGCGTTGGAAATGGTTCCAAAGTCGATGTGATCGCGGTCGGCACGCTACCTCTACATCTACCTTCGGGATTAGTTTTAGACCTAAATAATTGTTATTTGGTGCCAGCGTTGAGCATGAACATTATATCTGGATCTTGTTTATTGCGAGACGGTTATTCATTTAAATCAGAGAATAATGGTTGTTCTATTTATATGAGTAATATCTTTTATGGTCATGCACCCTTGAAGAATGGTCTATTCTTGTTGAATCTCGACAAGAGTGATACACATATTCATAATGTTGAAACCAAAAGATGCAGAGTTGATAATGATAGTGCAACTTATTTGTGGCACTGCCGTTTAGGTCATATCGATTGTAAAACGCATGAAGAAACTCCATACCGATGGGCTTCGGAATCACTTGATTATGAATCACTTGGTACTTGCGAACCGTGCCTCATGGGCAAGATGACCAAAACGCCGTTCTCCTAACTATGGAGCGAGCAACTGATTTGTTGGAAATCATACATACCGATGTTTGTGGTCCAATGAATGTTGAGGCACGCTTGGCGGTATCGTTATTTTCTCACCTTCACAGATGATTTGAGCAGATATGGGTATATCTACTTAATGAAACACAAATCTGAAACATTTGAAAAGTTCAAAGAATTTCAGAGTGAAGTGGAAAATCATCGTAACAAGAAAATAAAGTTTCTACGATCTGATCGTGGAGGAGAATATTTGAGTTACGAGTTTGGTTTACATTTGAAACAATGTGGAATAGTTTCAGCAACTCACGCCACCGGAACACCACAGAAATGGTGTGTCCGAGCGTCGTGTCGTACTTTACTAGATATGGTGCGATCTATGATGTCTATTTCGATTTACCGCTATCGTTTTGGGGTTATGCTTTAGAGATGGCGCATTCACGTTGAATAGGACACCGTCAAAATCCGTTGAAACGACGCCTTATGAACTGTGGTTTGGCAAGAAACCAAAGTTGTCGTTTCTTAAAGTTTGGGGATGCGATGCTTATGTAAAGAAACTTCAACCAGATAAGCTCGAACCCAAATCGGAAAATGTGTCTTCATAGGATACCCAAAGGAGATGTTGGGTACACCTTCTATCACAGATCTGAAGGCAAGATTTTCGTTGCTAAATTCGGATCCTTTCTAGAGAAGGAGTTTCTCTCGAAAGAAGTGAGTGGGAGGAAAGTAGAACTTGATGAGATAATCAGATCTGCTCCCTTATTGGAAAGTAGTTCATCACAAGAAATGGTTCTGTGACAACTACACCAATTAGTGAAGAAACTAATGATGATGATCATGAAGCTTCAGATCAAGTTACTCTCAACCTCGTGAGGTCAACCAGAGTAAAATCGCACTGAGTGGTGCGGTAATCCTATTCGGAAGTCATGTTACTTGACCATGGCGAACCTACGAACTATGAAGAAGCGATGGTGAGCCCAGATTCGCAAAATGGCTGGAAGCCATGAAATCTGAGATGGGATCCATGTATGAGAACAAAGTATGGACTTTGGTTGACTTGCCCGATGATCGGCAAGCCATTGAAAATAAATGGATCTTTAAGAAGAAGACTGACGCCGATGGTAATGTAACTGTCTACAAAGCTCGACTTGTTGCAAAAGGTTTTCGACAAGTTCAAGGGGTTGACTACGATGAGATTTTCTCACCCGTAGCGATGCTTAAGTCTGTCCGAATCATGTTAGCAATTGCCGCATTTTATGATTATGAAATTTGGCAAATGGATGTAAAAACCGCATTCTTGAATGGATTTCTAGAAGAAGAGTTGTATATGATGCAACCAGAAGGTTTTGTCGATCCAAAGGGTGCTAACAAAGTGTGCAAGCTCCAACGATCAATTTATGGTGCAGTGCAAGCCTCTCGGAGTTGGAATAAACGCTTTGATAGTGTGATCAAAGCATATGGGTTTGTACAGACTTTTGGAGAAGCCTCTGATTTACAAGAAAGTGAGTGGGAGCTCAGAGCATTTCGATATTATATGTTGACGACATATTATTGATTGGAAATGATATAGAATTTCTGGATAGCATAAAAGGATACTTGAATAAAAGTTTTTCAATGAAAGACCTCGGTGAAGCTGCTTACATATTGGGCATCAAGATCTATAGAGATAGATCAAGGCGCTTAATTGGACTTTCACAAAGCACATACCTTGATAAAGTTTTGAAAAAGTTCAAAATGGATCGTGCAAAGAAAGGTTTTTACCTGTTTGCAAGGTGTAAGATTGAGTCGGACTCAATGCCCGACCACAGCAGAAGATAGAGAGAAAATGAAAGATGTTCCTATGCTTCAGCCATAGGCTCTATCATGTATGCAATGCTTGTGTACCAGACCGACGTATGCTTAGCTGTAAGCTTGGCAGGAAGGTACCAAAGTAATCCAGAGTGGATCATCGGACAGCGGTCAAGAACATCTGAAATACCGAAAAGGACTAAGGATATGTTTCTCGATATGGAGGTGACAAAGAGCTAGTCGTAAATGGTTACGTCGATGCAAGCTTTGACACTGATCCGGACGATTCTAAATCGCAAACCGGATACGTGTTTTTATTAAGCGGTGGAGCTGTCGGTTGGTGCAGTTCTAAACAAAGCGTCGTGGCGGGATCTACATGTGAAGCGGAGTACATAGCTGCTTCAAGCAGCGAATGAAGGAGTCTGGATGAAAGAGTTCATTTCCGATCTAGGTGTCATACCTAGTGCATCGGGACCGATGAAGATCTTCTGTGACAATCTCGGTGCAATTGCCTTGGCAAAGGAATCCAGATTTCACAAGAGGACCAAACACATCAAGAGACGCTTCAATTCCATTCGGGACCAAGTCCAAGTGGGAGACATAGAGATTTGCAAAATACATACGGATCTGAATGTTGCAGACCGTTGACTAAGCCTCTTCCACGAGCAAAACATGATCAGCACCAAGACTCCATGGGTGTGAGGATCATTACTTTGTAATCTAGATTATTGACTCTAGTGCAAGTGGGAGATGAAGGAAATATGCCCTAGAGGCAATAATAAAGTTATTATTTATTTCCTTATATCATGATAAATGTTTATTATTCATGCTAGAATTTTATTAACCGGAAACATAATACATGTGTGAATATATAGACAAACAAGTATGTCACTAGTATGCCTCTACTTGACTAGCTTGTTAATCAAAGATGGTTATGTTTCCTAACCATGAACAAGGAGTTGTTATTTGATTAACAAGGTCACATCATTAGTTGAATGATCTGATTGACATGACCCATTCAGTTAGCTTAACACTTGATCGTTTAGTATGTTAATGCTTTCTTCATGACCCATACATGTTACTATAACTATGAGATTATGCAACTCCGTTTACGGAGGAACACTTTGGTACTACCAAACGTCACAACGTGAATCGGGTGATTATAAAGGAGTACTACAGTGTCTCCAAAGGTACTTGTTGGGTTGGCGATTTTGAGATTAGGTTTTGTCACTCCGATTGTCGGAGAGGTATCTCCAGGCCTTCTCGGTAATGCACATCACTTAAGCCTTGCAAGCATTACAACTAATGAGTTAGTTGTGAGATGATGTATTACGGAACGAGTAAAGAGACTTACCGTAACGAGATTGAACTAGGTATTGGATACCGACGATCGAATCTCGGGTAAGTAACATACCGATGACAAAGGGAACAACGTATGTCGTTATGCGGTTTGACCGATAAAGATCTTCGTAGAATATGTAGGAACCAATATGGGCATCCAGGTTCCGCTATTGGTTATTGACCGAGAATGGTTCTAGGTCATGTCTACATAGCTCTCGAACCCGTAGGGTCCGCACGCTAACGCTTCGATGACAGCTTCATTATGAGTTTATAAGTATTGATGCACCAAGTTTGTTCGAGTCCGGATGTGATCACGGACATGACGAGGAGTCTCGAAATGGTCGAGACATAAAGATTGATATATTGGAAGCCTATGTTTGGACTTGAATGGTTCCGAGTGAAAGCAGGATATTCGAACACCGGGGTTACTGGAACCCCGGGGGTATATGGGCCTTCATGGGCCTCAAGGAGAAGGAGAAGGGCCGGCCAGGTGGGCTGCACGCCCCCTCCCCTCTCTGGTCCGAATAGGACAAGGAGAGGGGGCGCCCTTCCCTCTTTCCCCTCCCAATCCTACTCCAACTAGGAAGGGGGAGTCCTACTCCGGTGGGAGTAGGACTCCTCCTTGCGCGCCTCCCCTTGGCCGCCACCTCCCCTTGTCTCGTTTATATCTGGGGCAGGGGCACCCATGACACACAAGTTGATCTACGGATCTTTCCTTAGCCGTGTCGGTGCCCCTTCCACCATATTCCACTTCGGTCATATCGTCATGAGCTTAGGCGAAGCCTCGCGCGGAGAAGTCATATCGTCGCGGAGCTTAGGCGAAGCTCTGCGTCGGTGGAGCATCAACATCGTCACCACACCGTCGTCTTGACGGAACTCATCCCGACACTTTGCTGGATCGAGTCCGGGATCGCCATCGAGCTGAACGTGTGCGTAACTCGGAGGTGCCGTCGCTCGGTGCTTGGATCGGTCGGATCGTGGAGACGTCGACTACATCAACAGCGTTGTCATAACGCTTCCGCTTTCGGTCTCACGAGGGTACGTGGGCGGACACTCTCCCCTCTCGTTGCTATGCCATCACCATGGTCTTGCGTGATCGTAGGAAATTTTTTGAAATTACTACGTTCCCCAACACGCTTCCGCTTCGGTCTACGAGGGTACGTAGACAACACTCTCCCCTCTCGTTGCTATGCATCACCATGATCTTGCGTGTGCGTAGGAATTTTTTTGAAATTACTACGTTCCCCAACAGGTGGTATGCCCATCTCCAATTCGTCGGATCAAACCCTGAGTAAGGACCTCCCTACCATCGATGATAGCTCGCCAGATTTGTGACGGAGCCGTTCCCAGATCGGCTCACAGAAAATCCCCTGAAGGGTAATACTTGGCCTTCAAAACGCGAGCATTAAGTGAGTCAGGATCCATCAGGATTCGCCATGCCTGTCTAGCCAAGAGGGCGAGATTAAAAAGCTCTATATCTCGAAAACCCAAGCCTCCACAATATTTTGGTTGTGTCATTGTGCTCCACGATACCCAGCTTGGTTTCCGTTTTCCCTCCTTACTGCCCCACCGTAACTTCCCCGATCGAGTATTTATGTGTTCACATAGTCCCTGTGGCAGCCTAAAGCATGACATAGAATAAATCGGGATTGACTGAGCAACGGATTTTATAAGAATTTCCTTTCCTCCCGCAGACAAGAGCTTTTCCATCCATCCCTTGACCTTGTTCCACACTGCCCTTAAGAATTTGAAGGCTCCATTCTTCTGCTTTCCACATCGATGGCATACCCAGATATTTATCGAGAGGGATTCATTTGCAATATTCAAAACATTCTTTACCTCAGCTTTTAGAGTTGCAGGCACCCTTGCTAAAAAAGATTGAGGATTTTGCTAGGTTTATCCTTTGTCCAGATGCATTGCAAGAGTCCTCCATCAAGACCGACAACTCATTTGCTCCAAGAGAACGGCTTTGACAAACAGCAAAGGCTATCATCAAGAAATAACAAGTGGCTTACCGGCGGAGACGCTTGTGCAACTCAATTCGGTGAGGTGCGATGATTCATTTTGGGTTTTAAAGAGGCACGAAAGGCCCTCCGCTGCTAGAAAAAACAGGTATGGAGAAATAGGTTCTCCTTGACGGATTCCTCTAGATGGTGAAAATTGCTCAAGCTTACCACCATTAAACATAATAGAGAATTTCACCGATGTGACCATCCTCATGACCGAAGCCACCCACGTAGGCGCAAATCCCATCTTGATCATGATAGCTTCCAAATAATTCCATTCAACATGGTCGTATGCCTTCATCATATCCAATTTAACAGCACAGAATCTGTTTCGTTTAGCTTTGTTCCTCTTCATAAAATGTAAACATTCATAAGCAGCAATGATGTTGTCTGTGATTAACCGCCCGGGGACGAAAGCAAACTGCTCTTCAGAGATGATATTAGGGAGTATCTTTTTCAGTCTGTTAGATAGAACCTTCGAAGCAATTTTATAAAGTACATTGCACAAACTTATCGGTCTGAATTGAGAAAGATTAGTGGGGTCCTTTACCTTTGGAATCAAAACAAGAAAAGTCTCATTAATCACCTCAGGACTCTCCTCCCCACGAAGGATGCGTAGAACAACGTTGGTCACTTCCGTACCACACAGTTCCCAGTGCCTTTGGAAGAAATGCGCTGGATATCCGTCAGGCCCAGGGGCCTTGGTAGGATACATCTAAAAAAGGGCATTTTTCACCTCTTCACCCGTATAAGGAGCCGTAAGCCCCGCATTCATCGCATGCGTAACTTTGACCGGGACCGAGTTGATCACTTTATCCATACCACTGGTGCCCCCTGATCTGAACAAGTTTTTATAAAATTCAGTAGTGATCGAAGCCATCTCCGCTGGTCGGTTGTTACCGATCCGTCCGGACGCTCAAGAGACTTTATGGTATTCTTACTACGACGCATGCTAGCTCGCTTTGGAAGAATTTGGTGTTCTTGTCCCCATCCTAAGCCAATCCACTGGAACGCTGCCGCTGTTTGATCTCTTCCATGTGATACAACTCGACGAGACGGTCAGATAATTTTATCTCTGCATGTGATGGCGCTACTCTTTGGGGGTCACTTTGCAAACCGCCAACTCTTTTTCAACTTCTTTATCTCTTTCAAGACGCAGCCAATTGTTGCTCCGCTCCACTACTTCAAAGGCGCCGACAGATTGCAAAGTTTGCTACTAATCTGCTCAATACCATACCATCGGCTGAACTTTCCACATTGCCTCGAGAGAAGAGCCAAAATCTTCTTGCTTCTCCCGAATACCTCATAACGAAACAGTCTTGAGACCGTCTCATTGTGGGGTGGGTGGCTCTAGTTGCAGCCGATCGGACAATGATCCGCCGCCGCCTGTTTCATGGTTCAACTTTGCAAGTGGAAAGATTGTACACCACTCCGTGTTGCTAGGGCATGATCCGGCGTACCCTACAAGATCCGCCCCGCTGTTTTCTTTTCAAAGGTCCATCTTTTTCCATTATATCCTAGGTCAAGAAGAGCACATATATCCACCGCATCCCTAAGCCTTGGATTTGTGAACGCCTCGTTGTCCCGCTCCTATATGCTCATGAGTGTGAAGGACTTCGTTGAAGTCTCCTATACACAGCCATGGCAGAGAACTCGCTGCCACGAGCGACTTGAGAAGGTCCCAAGTCTTGTATCTCTCCGCGACTTGTGCTTCGCCATACACACAAGTCAGACGCCATTCCTCATGATTTGGGACGGAAACGGTTGCATCAATGTGGTACTCAGAATAACCAAAAACATCAAGCTTTATTCCATCATTCCAGAACATACCCATGCCTCCACTACGGCCAACACTACTAACTGCATAAGCATAATTAAAACCTAAAGTACCAGCAAGGTTTTCAACACGTGCTTTTGATATTTGCGTTTCCACTATGCATAGCACCGTCGGGCAAATTTCTTCGCGATCTCATGGCTCATGAATTGTCGAGGCTTTGCCCGCACCCCGAAAATTCCAACATATGATACTCATTGCTCCCGGCGGTACTCCTCACGGGAGCCCGCCGATACATAATTGTCTGCCACGTTACCTTTCATCCTGTTATCACTTGTTGCTTCACCACTTCCTACTGCAATACTATCCGGGCTCCTGCCTTTGCCATCGCCTTTCTTTGGCCTCTTTACTTCTTTCCTCGAAGACACATACACCGGTGGTGGAGGAGGCACACCCTTTGGATTTTCCACCGCCACAAGTGCTATTACCATCCCTTCTGCAATTTTCCCTCCTCCTAAAACATCAGCCGACCCTGAACTAGGAGCTATGGTGTTGTCCACCGAGAAACGTTTGAGCGACGTCCCTGCAGTCTCATTATTCACCTCCACCATTGTGCTTTTAGTCACTTTTTCCGGATCAAGACATTCCGGTGTACTCCCCTTCTGCTTTTGAACTTGCACCTGAATTTTCTCACTTTTCTGCGGATTGGGCTCATCATTTTCCCTTTCTTCTTCCCTTGGTCTCCCATCGACCCGAAGCGGCTCTGAGGGTTTATGGTGGGCGGCGTTAAATCGCCACTTTGGTTCGGGTTGTCTTGATCCTCCCTCCCACCCCCCCCGTTGCATAGCCTCCTCTACCTCTCTGCGAGGTAGTTCCTCGCCCTGCTGTTCGGCCCCTTACATTTTCTGCCAACACAAAATCGCCCACTCAAAAGTTGTTTCATCGTGCACTCCATCTCCACACTCCTCATGCCAATGACCAAATTCCCCACAGTGGTAGCAGAAGATAGGAAGTTTCTCATACTTAACTTGATATTTGACCCTCTCCCCACCTTTCTTTCCTGTCACAAATCTTTTGATTTTTGCATTTACATCAATCTTGATCCTGACTCTTACGAATTCACCAAAGAAGCCAGCAGGCAATTTCAGCTGCACCTCCATTACCTCACCAATTCGTGACGCCAACCCCTTCACAGCCGGCTCAATCAGAAAATTATCCGGCAGGCGGTGGATCTGAGCCCATACCTCAATCTTATCCAGCTTGAACGAGTCCGGATTTTTGAACCCATCATATTCCTCTAGAATCACATCTTGGTCTCGGAATAGCCATGGGCCATCAATCATAGCTTTTTTCCAATCTGCAAGACAACCAAATTGTGTCGTAAACAGGTTCTCCTTGATCCTCCTCCATACAACCGTTTTGGCCGGGTTCCAGGCCGCTCTCATGTCACCGTACAGTGCATTAGGGCTGAATGTTTTTGGCGTGTGCACCCTCGCGATTGCCAGCCACTTCGCCGGCTCCATATGATTTGGGAGTTCTTCCTCCCAGACAAAATCGTCCTCTTCTTCTTCCTGCAAGGTGAGACGAGCAAGTAGATCCTCTGCCGTCTCCTTCATCTTCTCCCTCTGAGATCCTCTTCCATCCGCCATAGCCACAATCCGATCTGAGGAAAAACCCTAGCGCTTCCAGGGAAAAAAACAAAACTGGACCCCCGTCCAACGCCGCGAAGATCACAAGGACCCTCCTTTGTCAGCCCGAGGCGGGAGAGAGCAACCGTCCACGAGAGTTGCGTCGAGAGATAGGATTCCGGTGGAGATCGCCGGAAGACGTCGAAACCCTAGGTTCAAGCCCTAGGGGAGTTTCTCGAGACCTGCCCCCACCTCGATGTGCACCACACCTAATATATATATATATATATATATATATATATATATATATATATATATATATATATATATATATATATATATATATATATATGTTCATATATGGAAAACCCGGTTTGGGAAACCGGAAACGGCTAGCTGGGCCTGCCCAAACTTATGCGCGCGGATCGCTAGGCAGCGATCCGCGCGCCAGGAGCTCCCAGCTTATGGCGTCCATCCAAATTAAGCCCAGGGCCCATGACAACCAAGTCCAAGATACTTGTCCTGTGCGTAGTTCTAAAAAAAAAAAAAACTTGTCCTGTGGGTGTGATAGAGAGAGCGACCGACGGACGCCACCACCAGAGCCGAGCCGAGCCGGCGGCGGGGGCAGCTTGGTCGACGCCACGCCCGCGATGGGGGCGGGGGGATCCTGGCGCTGGGCCGTGGGCGCGGTCTGCGGGGGTCTGGTCTACTACCACTGCGCGGTGCGGCGGGCGAGCGCGGTGTCCCTCGCCGCCGACGTGCTCCTCGTCCTCCTCTGCTCCCTCTCCATCCTCGGCCTCCTCTTCCGCCACCTGCACATCTCGTGAGTGCCTCCCTCGCCTCTCGTCTTTTCCGTGCTTCAGCTCCGCTCTTTTTTTTTTCTACAGCGTGTTTGGTAGGAGTAGTTTAAGGGGAAAGGGAGGAATTAGACTTGGGAAGTGGTTTATTAGTCCCAATCCCACGTTTGGTTTGGGGTGGGAACTTGACAGGGAATTAGTTTCCTTTGTTTGGTTGGTGGGTCTAGGAATTGGAGTTGTTCAGATACGCTTTGAGTCGCCGCAAACTGAATCGGCTGTATTGTCTAGGTCTGCAACTTCACATGTCAGCGCGTTTGGCAATATTTGAGAAGGGGAATATGAGTTCAGTGTAGGAAGTTGTATTGAGATTAGACTTGGGATGAGTCGTTTTATTTTCAATCTCCGGTTTGGTGCATGATAGGAATTATGTGTCAGAATTTGAGAAGAATTTTTATTCCCTTGTTTGGTTCATGGGAATTGACGAGGGACTAGACCAGGGAAGTGAACATATGTTATGATGGAGGGTTAAGATTGACTCACTAAAACAATTCCCTCTCAAATCCCAGCTCCTACCCTGTTAATAAAACGGTGGGAGTTGGGGTCTCAAGTCCCATCCTTACTCCTTTACAAATTCCCAATCCCCTTAACCAAACAATAGATTTGAAGTCTCGTAGCCCTTTAATTCCCATTCCCTGACTCTAATTACCCCCAACCAAACACGCGATGGCCAGTGTACACCCGTGCACTTGCTGCAATTGATCTTGTGTTTGCTGAAAGGCAAGCCATTTCAGCTTCCTCCACTATTCAGGCCAACTAACCTGAGGCAGCAAATAATTTCCAATCAGATCATCAAAAAACAGTCCCAGGTAGTAAGAATTGAAGCAAGGCATTGATCATCAAAACACAGGCCCATGTAGTAGGAAATGAAGCAATACATGGAGCATATTATTTTCCAAGAGTATTAACATGAACTGAAAATGCAACATACCTCCAAAACCGAACTACTGGTGCACCGTATAAAACAAGACGATATAAAATAAATTGCCATGTGTCAAAAGTTGCAAACAATGAGTTTAAAAGCAAACAACTAGTGGTCCTGAACTAAAAAACAAAACTGCGAGTGTAGACTTCTAAATCTGGACATCCACTTATTTTTTGGCTGCCTCGAGCTCCTGGCGAACAAACACCACTTTGTAATCATCACACAAGTTGATGAAAAGTTTTTCTTTCCAGCATCATCCCCAATGAAATGAACAGCAATAACAACTTCTTCAGTACTGAGATCTTTAAGATTTTGGAGAATATCAAGTAATTTGGTTCTATTGGCTGATGTTTGCTCATGTACTTCAGCTCCATGCATAAATGCCCTCTGTAAACCATTAATGTTTTTTGCATTCTCCTGCTCTGCTTCCAAGAAATTCGCAATTGGATTGGACATGCTTATAAGACCCGACTCAAGTGCATTATCATTAGGGTATGTTCTCTTACAACCAGGCCTAGAACCACCGGATGGGTGTGTTCTCATGTGTTTCAGGAGGATTCTCCTTGGCTGGTTGGCTAGTAGGTTCTGCATCTACTGTTGATCCACCTTCTACAATTTCTTCTTCTCCAGGACCTTTAACACTCCCTCCTTTAGCCATATCACTAGCATAGACCTCACATAGCTTGTCAAAATTAACCATAGGTT
Source organism: Aegilops longissima (assembly GCA_021605205.1). Classification (NCBI taxonomy): domain Eukaryota; kingdom Viridiplantae; phylum Streptophyta; class Magnoliopsida; order Poales; family Poaceae; genus Aegilops; species Aegilops longissima. The sequence goes on from CM038681.1 coordinate 89,221,331, forward strand.
TCATGTTTAGAGGACCTGCTCCCTCACAGGACTACAAAAAAGAGCATAAATTTCCATTAGAAACTAAACTGTAATGAAAAAAGATGAAACAGAGCAGCTTGCTTTACATATTGAATGAACATATTTTACCTTCGCCCAGCCCATATACGTCTCTCTATCTCCAGTTACCATCTTCCTCTCGTCATCCCATCCAAACCCACTGCTATTTAGCATAATTTCTAGAACATAGTAAAGCTGCTCCTTCAAAATCTTAACTATAGACTTGATATGTGGATCTGCTTTAAGATCAGCGTGTGGTAGTACTTTAGCCATTTCCTTTTCAATGTAGGTAAGATATCTGGACTTGTGACCGGTATCCATTTTCCAAGAAGAATCATTCATTTCATATAGAATGCCAATAAGTAACTTCTCCTCCGCTGTCCATGTTCTTTTGTCTCTCTTTTTGGATGTCAATTTGCTCTCCTTTAGCCTGGTATTCTGCTAGTTTCAATATGACAATAAAATGTGTGTGTACGAACAGTAAAGTATATAGATGCTCATAAAGGAAATATGATGTTTAGGTTATTGCTCTTCAGTATGTGCCTTCCGAGCTACAGTTGGTGGGTTTCTTTGCGAAGGCCCAGACTAGAGTGCAGCATGGGTTTATCTCTTCAAACCCAATGTTGTGGATCCACCCTAAGTTTTTTTTTGTGTGTGTGTGGGGGGGTAGTTAGATTATGTTTACATGTACAGCTGTACATTTGCCCTGTTATATAAGGGGTTTCCTGCATATTTACCACATGTACATTGTATATATCTTTGGCCCCCTAGAAATACAAGTTGCATGTTTCCTAACACTTATATCACCACTTCTACTTATGGAATAGAATGCTAAGTCCTCTTTTGACTTAGGAATGAATACCAAGTTGTCCAAAATTTCCAAATGGTAGAAACATGTGTAGACCCTTCAGCCTATGCTTTTGGCAATTATCCAAGGGGCAATAAGAAGAATGCACATATGATCCATCCCTGCTTCATGGGATTCTGTTTCCTGATATTATAATTTGGAAAAATAAAACTGTCCTATCAAACCATTTATATTATCATGTCAAACCAATGCAGCTTAAGGGTGTGTTCTGTAACCCTCCAACTCCTCAACTCTTCTGCCCAACTCTCCAACTCAGCTTCGCGTCCAAAAAATGGAGTTGAGGAAACATTCGGGGGCACAGCTTCTCCATCGTTAGCACTGGCCTGGGTTGGCAGCCCATTTGCCTTGGACGTGGCCTGGCTCGGAAGGATATCAACCTGGGCTTTCAGCCCAACAATCAAGGAAACGGGCGGCTGATCCCAGCTATCATGTAGACGACGACGGAGCAGAGAGAGGACGACGAGGTTGGACAGTGTGTGCAGTGTATAATCGGCTGGAGGAGCTCAGCTCCAATGGATCCAGTGACGCACGGGTGGAGAGGTCGGCCTTGACGGCGCCCTTGCACGCGGAGCATGTCGTGCCCGTGACCCGCACGTGCGGGAGGAGCAGGCTGGGCCGCGCCAGGTAGATCGAGGGCAAGCGGTGGCGAGGACAAAGGCGAGTTGGGGCATGGAAAAAGGCGAGCGGGCTGACGTGACCATGCAAGGACGGCAGGGTGGTGGGCGGGGGTGGTGCCGTGGTGCAGCTCGAGCAGGGGCTCGTCACGGCTGGGAATTGTGGGGTGGGGGAAGGGGGAGGAGAAGAGGGGATGGGTGAGAATCTTTTTTACCTGAATGGGAGAGAAAGGGGGGGGGGAGAGAATCGGTAAGAGTTTTCACTTGCCGGTGGCATGGCGCTGTAATTTCTGCCGACTCTTACTTTGCTGTTTTGGAGGAGTTCGGTTTTCCCATCTTCCCCAACTCCTCAAATTTTGCACTAAAACGATCGCCAGCTTCTCATTATCAACACCAGGACTTAGGCGGTTCGGCCCAGCTCCGGACCCAGAGTTGGAGAAGCTGGCAGCTGGAGATTTAGCGAACGCGCCCTGAAGTGTCTGATGGTCCTCCTCCCTGGAAGGATGAATTCCGTACTACTTTACTTTGTTAGAAACTAGTCTGCAATGTCCAAGCAACAATAGTCCCTACTCAGTAAGCTCGTCCACATTTCCGAGACTTGTACCAATTTGGGTTAATTATGCATTTTTTTGGAAGTCCTACCTTTTTAATTATTTATTCACTAATGGCTTCTTAACTAACGAATTGTATGTACTGTTGTAGTTGGCAGTTTGTTCACACTAACAATTCAGATAAGGAAATGGTCATGTTTATTTTGGATGGTAAAGATCATGTTTCTGTTTTGTTCTTTTCTTGTACATCTTCATAATCTGTTTTTTGCCTCCATCACCATGATCCTCGGTGACGGATTGACGGCCCGGTGGGGCTCTGAGGTTGCGATGGCTATGGTACACTCGCACGGACGACAACCGCGCATGGCAAGGGCTTGACTTGCAGTTCACCCCAGAGGAGCGCGCGCTGTTCTTTGCCTCCACCACCATGATCCTCGGTGACGGATTGACGGCCCGGTTCTGGGACGACTGCTGGCTCCAGGGGCATGCCATCCGCGAGATCGCCCCTGCGCTTTACCAGTGCATACCCAAACGGAGGCGCAAAGCGAGAACGGTGGCGGAGGCCCTAACAGACAATGCTTGGGCACGCGACATCCAGGGGGTGGTTGGGATACATGAAATTGGGCAATACCTGAGGCTTTGGCAGGCCGTGCAGCGCATCACTCTCGCGAATGTACCTGACCAAGTGCTCTGGAGGTGGACGGCCAGTGGCACTTACACGGCGCAGTCCTGCTACGCTGCGACCTTTCATGGATCCACAAAATGCCCCTCATGGAAGCTGACATGGAAGAGCTGGGCACCACCCAGAGTCAGATTCTTCCATTGGCTAGCCAGCCAGGACCGATGCTGGACAGCAGAGCGGCTGGCCCGTCGTGGCCTGCAACACCACCCCAGATGCCTCCTCTGCGATCAAGAGCCGGAGACCATCCATCACCTGCTTCTGACCTGCCCTTTCGCGCAGCAAGCCTGGCACGCCACCCTGGACTGGACGCGCATCCCAGCACAGCCACCACACAATGAGCCATCAATTACAGACTGGTGGCAGCGAACGAAGGGAGAGACACCGCACGCACTGCGCAAAGGACTGCAGTCCATAGCCATGCTAGTCCCTTGGATAATCTGGAAGCAGCGCAATGAATGCGTCTTGGAAAACACGCGGCCATCGATAGAAGCATTAGTGGATAGGATTAAAACGGTAGCCAAATGCTGGGCACAAGCCGGGGCAAAGGGGCTCAGGGTAGTCCTGCCCACATCCTGGGACGTCCACTGATCGAGAGCACAATCTTTGTAACCCCAGCCTCCTAGGAGGAATGTACTATCCCTTCTCTTCAATGCAATGAAACGCAAAGATCTTTGCGTTTTCTCAAAAAAAAAAAATCTGTTTTTTCAATAATGGATATGTCACCGATGATGTCAATCATATTCTTCAGTTAGTGATGACTCCTGATGTTCATCGTTATTGTTATCCTAGTTGTTTCAAAGTAACTCATTTTGCTGCAAATGGTTCTGCATGTAGGGTGCCTGTGGATCCACTTGAGTGGCAGATTTCTCAAGAGATGGCAAATAGTATAGTTGCGTCCTTGGCTAACACAATTGGAGCTGCGGAGTCTGTATTGAGGGTGGCTGCAACTGGACATGACAAGAAACTCTTGTTCAAGGTATTCTCAGAACCCGACTTCATTTGTTCTCTCTTGAGGAACTATTGAGGCAGAGAAGTAATCATCTTCGGCCAGTTTTTGTATGCTAACAGTTCTTGCTTGTTAATATCCTGTCGAGATTCTCTGTGAAAATGACAGTTTTGCACGTTTCCAAATGTGTTCTTGCAATACAAAGGGCACAGAGAAAAGAGATCAAATTTCTCTCCTCATTCTAATGCAGCTTCTGATGTTTGACCCATCAGCTATGTGCTATAGGGCTTTCATACATGTTGTCTAGCTCACGGTGAGATCTGCATCCTTGCATTGCAGGTGGTTCTTACTCTGTATTTCCTAGCAGCTTTGGGAAGGGTCGTCTCAGGCGCTGCGATTGCTTATGCTGGTAATTCGACCACACTGCTTGATGCTGTATTACTTGTGCATGCTTCAAATCTGCTGGCGTAACACCTTCTGCATTTCCGTTTGTTGTCTTTGCCAGCTCTGTGCGTCTTCTCCCTCTACATGTTCGCGCAAAGCACCGACCAGTTTGATCAGCTCCCTTGGGTTCCTTTAGGAAGAGACTCGCTGGGCGGCTCCCAGGATACCACATGATTTCTTCATGTACATGTCTTGCCGATCCTTTTTTTCCCTTCATTGTTCGAATTCTGTATATGGCCATGGAGGCCAATAGCTTGAACCGTAGCCAGTGTTGTTTTGAGATGAACACTGGTGCGCCACGTGTGCAGCCATGTGCGTTCCCTTTTTTTAAAGGGGAGATGAATGTGACATTAATAAAAAAGAAGAGGGCATTCACACAAGCATAGTAGGGTGAGCAGCTAGAGATTGTTATCTCCCTGAGTTAGTCTCTTCGATACAAAATAAGTGCCGTGGTTTTAGTTCAAATTTGAACTAAAAAACTAAAACCACATCACTTATTTTGGATTGGAGGGGGTGTCACTTAAGGGGAAATGGCAGTCCAAAATACACCATGATGGTTCAACAAGTAGTAGCAATGCAATTTTACCCTTTGAAATTGTTAGATGTAAAACGAGAGAGACAAGAGACAGAGATGTAAAAGTGAACAGTTATTCTCTTTATTGATGATGTGATCATATATACTCCCTCCGTCCCAAAATAAGACACTTATTTTGGGACGGAGGGAGTATATACAGAGAGACGCATGTCCGGTGAATCGATGCGGCAGTTGCCAAAGCAGCTGCCTGCGGTCGGCGCGTTGGAGTTGCTCTAATAACTCAAGCTCCACAAGCATGAAGCGATGAAGATGATACCCAAGAAGGACCTCGTACCAGACCTTGCTTTGGCATAGTTATTTTTATCATTTTGCACAAACCTATTAACTCAGTATCCAGTGTATGTTGCTGTTTCCTACATGTTTTTGGACTTTCACGAAAATCAATTTTGTGGAGCTCTGGAAATTCCCCCAAAAAAATCCAAATAATATTTTCATCGAGAAGCTTCCGGAAGACATGGACCCCACTTGGTGGGAGTCCTATGGGCCCCAAACAGCCAGGGTGGTTGCACGGTACAGACGCGTGGGCTTCTCGTGGCTCTGCTACATCGCCTCTCTACGACTTTATTTTTCGTTCTTCATGAAAACCCTAAATATCGGGGAATCTTTCTGTTTTTGCCGCATGACCTCTCTGTTACGAAGTGATCCAATCTGAAGGCCTTTTCCGGTACTCCGTCGGAGTGATACATCATCTCGGTGAACATCTCCATGAACTTGAAGGTCAGCATGATTGCTCGGGAGTTGTTTCCTTTGGAGTGTAGATCCATAACAATAGCTAGTTGATTTTCTCTCCCTTGCTTCTCAATACATAGATCGCATGAGTTTTCATACATGATTGTGATTCATCTGATATAATATGTTGGTGTGTTTGTTGCGATGTGATAAATTGTCACTTTATGATCAGATCTATCAATGAATTCTTTTGAGATCAATTTGTTTCTTTGTTGCATAATTTTTATTCATATATGCTCTGCCATCTGTTTGTTGACATCATGAGTCGAGCGTTGCACGGCTTGCGTGGCACGCCCTAGCGGATTTCGCCCATGACCTGTGAGAATATCGTAACACGTACGCAGTGCATCCTCTTAAGACCGCAATAGCCACAAATGGATATGGTGTTGTGCTCTCGTCGACTTTGCACTGGATTTAATTGAAGCAAGTGAGCAGACTATTAATATCTAGATCAAACTATAGAGGGACAACATATGGATTATAGTTGGTGGATGGTTTAGTGTCATTTGCATGCATGGAAGAGTTTTCTCAAGCTCCATGTAGAAGCGCATACATGGATGAGTTTTCTCAATCTCCATGTAGAAGCCTCACGGGGCGACCAGGTCGAAATATGCTTTTTTTATAGTATAGTATATGAAGTTGTCATGTTAATAGCATAGTCAACAACCAGTTATATGAAGTTTAGTTTAGACATTACTTACATAGTTACATGCTTATAGCCAACGGGAGAGTTGGCGGCAGCCTCGGCGAGTGCATCTTCCTCGTCTTCAGCCCCTACAGTGGTGACCTCGGCGGCAAGCCATCCGGCTGCTCCAACACTAACCATGGTACCCCCTGAGATTGTCCAGATCTCTACACAGCCGCTCCCGCATCTGGCTGCTCCAGCACCAGCCACTGTACCCCCTGAAATTGTCCAGATCTTTGCACAGCCGATCCCGCATCCGTCTGCTCCCGTCGTTGTCCACCCTCCGCCTGCTGCTGCTCCAACCGCGGCGACGAACACCACACCGGAAAAGTGCAGACTCTAGGTCAACTGTTGTTCTGTGTTGGCTCAGGTACTGGATGCAGTTAGTAGGACTGCATGGATGGAGTAATTAGTACCAGTGGCAGGATTTGACTATTGTATCAAGAAGTCCTAATGTAGAGTTGACTATTTGGTAGCAGTTAGACGATTTGATCCTTAGCATCAATTGTCTGTTATGAAATCACTATCGTAACGTGGGATTGTCGTTCGTGATTCGGTGATGGTTGGTTGTGTATCGAAAACTGCATTTGTGGGACTGTCGTTCGTGATTCTTGATGTACGTACTATATGTGTGGGTGTTTGTGTTTATGTTGGGACCGGCTACATGCAAGTTGACTGGTTTTCCTTTTAGGGTCAGTTGACCGACCATATTTTGTATTCAGTCGATTCTCTAGCTGTATGCGATCGTTCGTACTAGCTCCTCCTTTGTGATGGGCTGCATAGGGCACTGCTCGTGATATGCCATCTCAAGCTGACAGAATACATCGGCCCGTGATTCACATAGTGATAGCTACTCACTTTTTCTCTATTTTATTTTGACTTCAGCGCCAAGCTGTAGCACATGGTGTGCACTGGACATTTATATTCATGCACAGGGCTCTTTCAGGTGTAGATCAGCAAGAGCTCGGTGATTTTTATGTGTACTTGAATAACATACTACTCCCTCCGTTCCAAAATAGATAACTCAACATTGTATTTGTACTTAAATAACATACTACCCCCTCCGTTCCAAAATAGATGACTCAACTTAGTACAAAGTTGAGTCATCTATTTTGGAACGGAGGGAGTACGTATGAATTTTACTTAAATTCTACGTACTAGTTCACTTGTACATGGCAGTGGGGCTAATATTTTAGGCAAAAATATTTGACTAATGTTTCTTCACACCATTGGAGCTAGCACATGGCAATTTGAACAGAGGAAAAAATGAATGACAAATTTCTTTCTAAGGAAAAATAAATCACGGGAGTGAATTGACCCTAAATTAAGCAAACATTAATTTAAAAGAAAATTAACATTATACAATTTTGTGTAAATAACATAACATGAAAACTTTTAATTTCTCTAGCCTTCTCTTTCCCCTACACTAGTACACTAAACTAAAAATAAAAAGAATAAAAATATAAGTTTTCCAAGAAAGAAAGAATTAGTGCCATTTGTATTACACATAAAGAAAAAAATTTATTAAAGAGATAATGAAAAATCATGGACAATTTATACAGAAATGCTGCTTTTTATAATATGCAAGAATAAACGATAATAGTGAAATTGCACACAACTTAAAGAGAAATTGTGTTTTTATAATATGCAAAATAACCATATACTAGTGGAATTTCTCTAATAAGAAGTTTCCTAAGAAATACTGAGTTAGTGGCATTGGTATTACCCTTAAAAAGGAAAGAAAATGAAATAAAAATTAAAACAAAATCAAAATAATCAATAGTGGTGTTCATATTACCCTTTAAGAAGAGATACAAAATGTAAAATAACAAAATAACAAAATGTTCACACAGTTTACACAGAAATTGTATGTTTTTCTAGAATATGCAAGAATAAGCATATAAAAAAATTATCTTTGCATGCCACTTGTTTGACTATAATATTGCTGGTCAACATAGAGGAATGTGTCATCAATGAGGCCAGTTGCTCGTGGCAGGAGATGAAGAGGAGATTGCATGGCTGATAGCTATCATTTGTAGATGGAGCACACTTGATGTTAAAATTAGTGATGTTGCTATGTAATCTTTTATATCTTCACAGTGAGTCTCAAAGTTGGGATTGTATATGCTAATATGTGATATATATATTTTCTAGAATTAATACTTGATATTGTCTTGCAGTACACATTTTTGATAAATATGGTGTTAAATTTTCGGAGGTATTGGCTCAATTCATGGCCATAAAATTTGATACCCGGTTATTCACTTTCTTTTCAGAATGATGTAAGCCAGAAATAAACTATAATGATGTAGACGAGAAATAAATGTACCGTGTTTAGTCTTACTAGAAAAGTGTGGACGTGTACTTCATGTCATCTAAGATGCACCACACATGGTGACAATAAATGTGTCCTTTTCGGTTTGCTTCTATGCATTATTTCCCTTTTATGTGAATACAACTTATCCATATAGTTCTTTTAGTACTCTAATTTGAAATCCACTGCATACAACAAAGACACCAGCTACAAACACGACGTATCGACGGTGCGCAGCATGACGCCGCGCGGGCGGGTGGACCCAACAAAGCAAGCCGAAACAAGTCAATGTGAGGCCTCAACTGGCCAGAACTAGCGCCGACACAGGTCCGGATAGGCCACCCCTCAAGGGCAGCTTTGAACCGTCCGATCTCTCTGTGGTAAAATCGGATAACCCACATGAACAACCAACCCACAACTTTCGATTTATTCTAGGAAATGAAAGCAGAAAATCTATCGCGGTGCTAAACCGGCATGGTCGACCATGACACTATCGGGTTGAAAGTATGGTTATGTCTTAGTCCGAGCAGAAAGGTAGGGTATCTGAGAGACAGTTGGGCGAAACGGCTGTTAGGTTGCTCTGCCCGGCCAAAGAACAATATGAGTAACGATCATCATTATCTCATTGGTAAACATATAGGGCGGATACAGACACATTATGAACATAATTACTTGCGGACCATTTGGAACAAGTTTTACATAAGAAACGAGCATGTTCGATGCAGATACAAACATCCATCAACAATTCCCCTAAATTTAGGATTGTATTATTTGCTTCTCTTCTTTTTATCTTCAAATAGTTCGTTTGACTTAAATTTTATGTTTCATACAGTTCGCTTAACTTGCAGGTTTAAGATGGTCTCTGCGCCAATTGGCACAATGAGTCATCTAGTATCATCAAGAGGGGGCCTTCCTTTCTAGTTGCTCGACTCAAAAGAATTTCTAGGTTAAGCATGCTTAGCCTGGGTAACTCAAGGATGGTGACCAACTGGAAAGTTGCCATCTTACAAAATATACTAAACATTAGATGGGTTGCCCACTAATGAAAAAAATCATTGTTGGGTGTCCCATCGAGTGCTTAGTATAACTTTGAAACCTTTTAGTTATGAAAATTGATACATCATGTACACATGAAACCAACAATAGAGCGTAACAAATTGCAACAAGAAGAAACAGATGAAACAATGACGCGCAGAGAAACCAACAAGAAGAAAATTACCACAGTGCACACGCAAAAAGCAGGAAGGTATCCAGAAATAAATCAAATGAGCAAACCTCGACACACCTGATACTAACCACGAGGGCAGACAATCCACCCAACCGTGCGTTCCCAGACACCACTAATGCAGGGGGCGACACAACATAGGGCAAGGGCGACGGGCGGCAGACGAGGTGGCCTCGGGCTCGCCCTTGATCTATGCATTGCGGAACCCTGAGCAGCGGGCTCCGTGGCTTTTTCGGTTGTTTTTGTGAGCCGGGTTGGATTGTGTGTTGAGAACAACGAACTTCGACATTATTCGTCCTCAAGGCTGAGGGATGTAGTCCAGGCTGCCAAACAAGATGTGTCTATCGAACCCGGTCGGGTGTACTTGGTGGGTCTTCTTCAGAGACCAGGTAGGACAGTTACTATTTTGCCTTATAGTTATATTCAATTAATCCTATTTATGCGCATAAAAAGTAACAAAAATAGTTCACCTGACTTTTCAGCTGCATTTGCCTTTTGTGCCAAGGGCACAACAGGTCATCTAGTACAGGTATGTCAAGATAGCAGTTCCATGAGAAAAGTAACTCCAATACCTAGTTGCACAGGGTAGCTATGTTCACATATAATTTTAGCCAAACCACTAAATAAAATTTTCTATATATACATATACAAATATGGAAGGAAACATAAATCACTTGAGAATATGAATTATATTGCTTCAGTTGGATTTTATTAGACCACTCATTTTTTCATATTTCTTTTGGTAATGGAAGCTTCTATTACCCATGGCCTTTACATCATATATAAGTAAACTTAAATCACTCAGTAATACAAATTATATTGCTTCAATTACTTTTGGCGCTATACACTTCATGGATACATATTTTTTAGGTAATATAGAACCTTCTATTATCACCCTCCCATGTGCCCTTAGCATCACATATTTTAACATGTGCTCAATCCATCATCACGTCCAATGGATTTAGTTAGATAACTACCGAAATTATCATACATAATGATAATTCTATAAAGTGGAACTGCATTAACATGTTTCACCATTTACGTACCTACTTTTGTTAAGGTCGGTTCGAATATAATTTTAATAGTAGTGTTGAACACATGCACATAAAAATTAAAAAATGAGTATATGTTCAACACAACAAAGTTTATAATTGTTTATCATGTACTCCCTTCCGTCCGGAATTAGTTGACTCAGATTTGTCTAGATACGGATGTATCTAGACACGAAAAACTGCCTAGACAAATCTAAATCAAGTACCCGAATTAGTTGACTCAGATTTGTCTAGATATGGATGTATCTAGACACTTTTTAGTGCTATATACATCTGTATCTAGACAAATCTAAATTAACTAATTTGGAATGGAGGGAGTATTCAGGAAATATGATTTAAAAAAAATCAAATGCAACAATAAAAAACTCAGATCTAGTTTTTCACCACCATTACTTATAATGAAGAGCAATTTTAGGACAACACTAACCCTTCTAATCCATGCATGCCTATTCTATCTTAGCAGAACATGTCTTTTGACCTCTTCAGTGCATGTGTTACCTTTGTGAACACTCTTATATTTGTAAATGTATACATATATCACCTTTGAGCCATACTACTATTGTTTCCAAAGAAACATGCATTATTGATAAACTCACTTATCCCAAAAAATACTTCACAATTTTTGTGTGCTGGTAATATTCCCATTTGGCCCCTAACGGCAATACCCCACCTTGTAATTTGTGCAACAATCCAAAAGTAGCCAGGATGAACACTTGAAATATGACTAAAAAGCATGTGCATATGAGTCAAAAGATTGATATTTTACTAAAATATTGGCAGCATAATATTTTTGTATTCTTTCCCAACAAATATTTTCTGCAGTGCACTTATTTTTGCATCATCAAACATCTGTTGCTTTTAACAGGGATAACTTCATAAGTTATAGGAATTACAAACAAACTTTAGTTTAGACATAAAAAGACTTATGTGGAGAGTGATGCAATCTTGAGGCATAAATGTCAGCTACAAAATGAGCACAAGACACTAGGGCAGTGCAATCTTCTGGCATCAATCATGTCCATGGCTATCCAAAGGGGTCAGCCGCTGACAAATCATGGATATGCTTGCCAATATCATAGTCTGCACTACGATATTTGCTCCTGAATTCAAACTGAACATCTCGGGAAGCTCTATTTTTCCACTTTTAGCAGCATGTGTTGATAATCCACTGATACACTGCTACCATATACATCAAATTCAATTTTGTTTAGCACCTTTGCATTCAAAATAAAGAACCTGGAAAAGTTAACTTGTTTATCATGGCCTACGAATGACTTAAACACCACTTTTTTGAGATGGGTCTCGAAGCATTCAATTGGATGTAGTGGGTCATACCGAGGCTCATTTCCATTATCCATCTCCTTGTGTTTGTGGAACTAGAAAATGAAAATCAGAAGTACATGTTAAAGTTGTTGCAAACTGGATGAGATAATATGTCAAGCAAATCAAACATTTAAAGCAGGGGAAGATAAGAACTCACAATTATGTAGAGCTTTTCCAGAAAGGGAAACCACCTGAGGATGTTAAGAACTGCGTCCAATTCAAGGCCAGAAGACCTGAGAGAGAAAACCTTCACAGTGCGCATGCAGTTTGCCAAGCTAATTGGGCTTATTTCCTGAATATAACATACAATCAACATTACAAAAAGTTATCACCATGCACCGCCAAATGCAATATTAGAGGATGATGTTGCTGCTGCTACCTGGGACACTAGTAGCTTGGAGAATACAGGCAAGAAAGGGCCCAATATCTCCAATTTAGGCACTCTAATTACCCGGATAGATACACAATCATAATCAAGGCAACCAAAAGGTAGTAGTAACCTCACAAGGCGAGGAGCATCCTCTATGACCAGTTCTGCTTTTTTACTAGCACTATCATGGAAACCGATGCTCCTAAGAGTTGGCGAGCTAACATGGAGGCAACCCACACCATGAACATCAGACATGTCTAAGCTCTCCAAGGCATGGCATCCAGAGAGCAATCTGTGGAAGCCGTCCACTGAGAAGGAAATGTAAAATAGGGTGAGCTGCTTGAGGAGGGGAAAGTTCAAGGATGACACAATCTTGTTGGGGAAAACACAATTGCAGATCTTGGCAATGAGGAGGGTGGCTGCAGAGCGAGTGCGTATGGCGGGAGCGGGTATGTCTGATGGAACCGATGGTAGCTGATATCGAGCTCCTGGAGGCCAGTGAGGGCTTGGGAGTTGAACCAGTCCTCCACCTGGGCGTATAGGTCACCAGCGAGGAGGTTACGGAAGTAGAATCGCCGAGCGGGGACAAGGTGTTTGGAGATTACCTTGGAGATGACAGCAGGGTGGACATAGGAGGTGGGGATGTGGACACCATGGGGTCGAGTGCGGACCTCGAGGTTGAGAGGTGTGGAGCGCCATAGATAGCGCCATCGGCGGAGAGGGCCGGTGTGCGACCGCCGTCCTTGGTGGGGAGGAGGGAGATTATGGTGCCGAGGATGTCGTCAGGTAGCCCGCTGATGAAATCATCGGGCGGTGTTATCCTGGCCCGTGGCTTCATGGGATTCTCGCTGGACCATGGCCGGCGGGCAAGGAGAAGGGCGATTTGGCCGCAATACTAGGTGCACTAGTCAGCACTCAGGGCCTCCCGGCAACATCGGCGCAATCACGCAATTGGGGAATGGTGGAGACGGGAGATCTGGATCCGAGACGGAGAGCTAGGGTCGGCGACCAGTTCTGCACAAATTGGCAATCCATATTTACTTTCCTCGTTTTCCTGTGGCCGCCAGCTGGCGTCGCCACTGACAACCCATTCTTTTTTTTGTGTTGACATTGCGACAATGCACCTTTTTTAAATTTCTTTCCTTTTTTTTCAACCCCAACGTCACAATTTCTTGTAACATATCTAAAATTTTCCCTTGTCTCTGTTAGGAATTAATTAGTGAATTAACTAGCACATGTCTACTGTTAATTAATGAGCAGTCATTAGGAAAGGGTGTGTCCAACCTCAAACAGTCATGTCCCTTCTTTCTCTATTGCTAGTAGGCACGTGTTCTGAAGGGATGCCTCCAAGCAGGCACATCCACATCTCAGCTTATTCTACATTACGCTGCACTCTCTACTAACTAATTGCTTCGCATTTGTCAGATCGATTATTTTCATCTCGTCGAACTGATCGTGTTTTCGTCGGAATGGGGCGTGTAATATATGGTTGGAAAGCTCTTGAAATACACATTACAAATATATAGAAAGTTTTTGCAAAATCATCACAGTTTAAGAGCAGTTTTGAAAAAACCGCTTTTTCAAAACCGAAAACGTGAATCGTATTTAGGACTCAATTTTGAAACGGTTTGTCGGAATTGAGAAAATAAGATGGCGTTCGAAAGCTAGTGAAAGTCCGCATCTTCCACATATCTATTTTTTTTTCTAATTCTATACGATTTAAAAGTAATTTAAAAAACGGTGAAATTCTAGGCGAAACGTATTTTCACGATTTTTTGCAAATGGTTTGTCAGATTGATACAAATGATACGGCGTTGAAAAGCTCTGGAAAATGCACAACTTTTTCGTATTGAAATGTTTTCTAATTCCTTACGTTTAAAAACGAATTCGAATACGGCCAAATTTGATTTCGAACGCATTTTTTTTAAGTTTGTTGAAATGAGGCAAATAATATACAGTTAGAAAGATATCAAAAATACGAAACTTAGTCATGTTGAACGTTTTCTCAAATTCGCAACCGCTGAAGAGTAATTTGAAATACGGTGAGACACGTCGTGCTGTTTTTCTGTCAGAAAAACAGAGTACTTGTACTGATCTACGTGTGCGTTTGTACTGATGTATTTTTCATAAAGTAATTTTGAAAGGTTCCAAAAAAAGAGTACTTGAACGCATGTCCATATGGTTTTGTACTGAGCGTATTTTCACAGACTAGACTCTGTTTTTTCTGTATGGTTATTCTCGTAACTTATCAACGGTTCACGGTATTATCGTCCCCGAACTTGCTTGATTTAGATCGTTGGACTGAATATTTTTTTAAGAAAATGTTTAAGGGTTGATCACTTGAACTCGTACTGATCTCCTTATGAGTTTGTACTGAGCGTGTTTCTATAGACTAGAATTTACTCTATTTTTTGGGTACGGTTTTCTTCCTAACTTCTCAACGATTTATGATATCATAGTCCCTGAACTTGCGCATGGTATATATCGTTGAACTGAATGACATTTTTTCAAAAAGAAAAGTTTTGTGTATCTTTTTTTTACTCAACATTTTTTTGCAACGGTGCTTTGGACTTCTCTAAATTTACTACTTGAACTTTTACCATTTGATTTTCTGTGGTTTTCTTTTTGTTTGTGCTTTTTCCCCAACCTCAACTGGGATGTCATGTTGAACTTACAACTTTTTTTTAATTATGAACTTATTGTGCTTTTACAATGTCAAAGCTAGCAAATAGTAGGACATTCACCCAATTTTTTAATCCAAACTGATTATTCTCTTTAATTTGAATTGATCATTCATTTTTTAGAATTCAATCTAATCATGGCTTTTTACCTCAAACTGATTTTTAAATTCGAACTAACCATTTTTTCATTTTGAACTGATCATTGTTTTTAATTTGTACTGATAATTGTTTTTTTATGTAAACCGTTTCTTTCATTCTTGCATGCACAACAAACGATCATCTATACCTTCTTTGAAGAAGTAACAATCATATCATCATAGACAGTAAAATTTTCCACACATATAATACATGTACATGAATGACATATACACCACACGGGCCGCACATTTTTCATAAATGAATGACATATACACCACACCGACTGCACATTTTCATATTATCCATAGCACCCACCGCAACACAAAAATCACGGGCCTATTTCCTGCACAACAAATGTTCAAGAACACCCACATGACAACAATAATGATCATCAGAAAATAAAGCACTTTCGCACAAGGGCACAAAATTTTTTCCACCAGTGCAAAGCTTGAACCGGCCAAACACTATTGTTCTCTAACACACATAGGAACTTATAGCAATTGGTCATTTGAATTAATAGCAATAGAAATTAGAAATGTGTACACGGATACAACTTTGCATCATCAAAATCTAGAGTTAGAAGACATATACATATGATGAGGTTTCTCGATGGAAAAATATGCATATGATGCGCATGTAGCAGCAGACAATCTGGTTTCGGTGTGCATTAAAAAATCTTCACAATAAAACTTCACTAAGAAGACAAAAGCTACATTTACTGAATCTGCAATAGCAATTAACAAAGAATTAATCTGCATGAACAACGACAAGCCTGAAGCTCATCAATACATCTCATAGAAATAACTAACACTACCACAAGGTTTAGAAAGATGTGTAGACACACAAAAGTTGCCACCATAGCATATGAAGTCACAACACTTTCCACAAAGTTTCACATGTTGTACAGGCACACAAGCTTCATAGCAACCACCTGTTGGCATACTTTCCTTAGTGGTGTCACTGCCTTTAGATTAAAAGGTAGGAGGAACATGGACATGGACATGCACGGTTCTGCATGTTGAACTCCTAGCAATCTCATGCCTTTGCAAGCCATTGAGTAGCTGAGAGGAGGGAGCTGCTCCACCGGCCACTGTGTATTGTGATGCTGGGCTACTAGAGCTGTGCATGGATAGGCTCGACGGTGAGTGCACAGGGGCGTTGGAAGAACAGGTAGGGCCTCCGGCGATGCCCGGAGCTGGCACGAGGCGCATCGGCCTTCTTCAACCGATGCTCCGTTGGCTTATGCCAGAAGTAGAACTTCCTAGCCTTCCAAACTAGTACTGGAGACAAGTACCAAAGAACAACATGCATCAGCATTTAGAAGGCATACAAGGGCTACACACTGCCGTGAGGTACCCAAAAACACAATAGTTTGTGCATCTTTTAACACAATGACATTTTATGGAACTACTTCTGCATTTAGACATCCTATGCTCTCATACAGATTAACACAACATCTTGTGTGCTAGAAAGAACATAGTAACATAAGTGAGTGAAATGCATTTTTTCTCTTTTAGGGATAAGCACAAATACCTTCGGGGCACAAATGCTAGCCATCAATAGTAGCTCAAAAGGCTATTTCTTCCTAAAAGAATCCTTCAATTTCTAAAACTAAGAGTGTATTTTCAATTGAACTTGCCTGGAAGTAAAATTTGTACTCTAGTTCCAGTACAAGTATGAAGTTGAAACAACAAAGAAACTGTGAAGCAAATAGCATCAGTGATCTTCTAACTGAAGCATCATACTGTACTGATTTTTTTGTTGTCAATGAACTTTTGCAATATAGGTACTAGAACTCACTGATGCTATTTACTCTTCATTTTTAATGGAATTTTGAGTACATGCTGAACATCAGTTTTTTAAACACATCAACAGTTGAAATGGATCAGTACATGATGAACAATGTCATTTTTCAGAAGCAAAACTTGCACTGAATCTGTTAAACTTCTTTTTTGCTGAGCTACTAATTTTTTAATATATAGCCACACTATTTTTTTGAACACACACATTGAACCGTTTCTGGGGTTCTTAATGAGCTGATGATAGAAAACACGTTGAACTCAAATTTGGGCTTACAGAACTACCAAAGGGTTCTTCTATGAACCTTTTTGTTATCTTTTTCTGAACTCCAAACCACAATTACAATTACAATACACACATGCACTACACAACAGTGTGTATGTTTTACTGTCCATAACAACAAATTAACCAAAAACAACTAATTTATTAAGGAAACAATTTTTAAGCTTAGTTTGAGCTTTGTTTCTTCAGATTTTTGAACTCATGCAGCAGGTATACCTGAACTTGCGCGACACATTTTGATTTAGTTGAAAGCAACTGATTTTTTAACTCCTGCGGCTAACATACTGTTGTTGCTCAACAACAAAACAGAGCTTGATTTATATCAGCAAAGCAAAAGTTTGCTGGAGATTTTGTTCCTCACATCTAGACAAATTTAAAAGTTATAACAAGAGATATTCTATCAGACGCAGAGCTTTTTAGTTACCCTGGTGATGAAATAGTAAGCCGTCTGGACTGAAAATCGCAGCAAACGTGAACTGAAAATAACACAAAAGGTGAACACCTTCAATCAATAAACTCTAGTGGATCGCGTAGCTCTTTCCTGCTGCCTCCTCTTGCAATTGAAAATTATTGCCATGTTAGAACTGAGGACCGAGGTAAATTTTTGGTGAAAGCCTGGCACAAATCACTTGATACAGACAAGCACATACCTCGCCCTTGTCCTCATGTACGGTCTGCACTTCGGGGTGTTTTTGTGAACGGCCATGAGTGGTGGCTGTAATGGCCTGTGGTGGTGGTTGTGGACGGCCAGCGTCGTCGTGTGAGTCTGGTGGGCCTCAAAGGCGAGCTGTCAAAGGAGGTTGTCGACAACGAGTTGTGCCGGGGAGCCATGGCGGTTCCAGAGACCAGGAGCTGTCAAAGGAGGCAGCCTCCCGAGCTGCGGCGTCGAACGGCTTGCGCTGTCTCGTTGAACGGCCCGGGGTGGCAACAATGAATGACTGGGGCGCTGCATCAATAAACTCTACTAGAAGGCGGCGGTGCGAGCGGTCCCCAACAAAGTACGGCGGCGGCGCGATCTGGGGTGCATGGGGCGGGGAAGTAGGAGGTTACAGCGCAAGGGGGAGGGAGGAGGCGGAGGCCAAGGGGCAGGGAGGGAGGCGGCGGGGGGAGGGCGGAGGCGGCGCGGGCGGGAGGGGCGGAGGCGGCGCTAGCTAGCGAGCAGGAGGGAGGCGCGCGGGCGGGAGGGCTGAGGCGCAACAAGGGCAAGGGGAGGGCAGCATGCGATGGGGAGGGCGGAGGCGTCGCACCGGCGAGGAGGGAGGTGTTGGGGATAGAACTACTGAGTGTGAACCGCCCTGGAGGGGCCGGTTTACCCTCGTCCATGATCCAGGCCCACGGAGGAGGCCCGGAGCCCAGAGGCGACTTAAGGTCCATTTATGTAAACCGCCTTAGTGTTGTAACTTGTGTTGTAAGACAAGAGAGAAGAGACCGAGCCGGACACTTGTATGAGCCGGATCGGGACTCTGTAGACCGGCCGGGCGTCAACCCGTGTATATAAGGGGACGACCCGGCGGCGGATTAAGGACACAGAATTCGAGGCTAAGGCGAAGCTATTGCTCCCTAGTCGCCGAAATCACATCAATCCCATCACAACTGGACGTAGGCTTTACCTTCATCGAAGGGGCCGAACCAGTATAACTCCCGTGTCTTGTGTCCGCTTTAACCCCTCTAGGTTAACCCGTACGATGGCCCTACGACTAAGTCCTTTCATGAGGACATCTGCCGTGAAAATTCCACGACAGTTGGCGCCCACCGTGGGGCTATCGCACGACGGTTTGATGATCTTAGAGGGCAAGTTCGAAGGACTCGAAGGCTTTGCTGTGGGCCGGATGACTAAGAGTCGTCGCGGCAAGCTCTACATCGACGATGCGGATCGGGCCCCGAGGCCGGCTCGCTTGAGTACGGATACCGGTCCCTTTGGCGGCATACACGTGTTCATCGGCAAGATCGGCAAGCCAGGGCTGGGCCGACATCCGCACCGACCTCGCCGAGACGGCTCAATGGGCGAGGAAGAGTCCTGCCACGCTAAACCGGGCGGTCAGCGTGCTTCGTGGGACTCGCCCACGGAGACTACAGGACGGATCAGCATCCGGTGGCGAAACCGTTGTCTACTCGGGCGACGAGTCGTCACCGAGAAACGGAGTCTCCGTACCACCGCAAGATGGCCGATCGGGGCTGTTCCGACGGTGAGAGTATTCGGACCCTTCGATCTACCCAACCGGTTGGGATCTTCATGGTCGGTACGCAGCGGCGCTTCACTCTTCGACCGCGGCGCCGGTCGCCGGTTCAACAGCGGTGATGGCAGCCGGGAAGGAGGCCCTATCGCCCGCCGACTCAAGTTTTGTCGAGCTTTTCGACGATTGGCTGTGCTCATGGCGAGGCTAATCCGCGGATCGGGACCTCGCGAACGTGGAGATTGCAAAGGTGAGGGAACAGATCACTAAAGCTAAAGCGGACTCGCAGCCACGGACGTGAGGATGGCGCGAACGGGCCGCTGGATGCACTGTGCTTATAGGCTCATGCCGGATTAGAGCGCGTCGCATGAAGTCATGAAAAGGAAGTACAGGTCCCGCTTACCTTCGGTTTTCGAGGAAGAGCTTTTCAATACCCTGTATGGGACCAAGAATCCGCCGCCGGTGGTAAACCGCCGGAAGCACTGGACGGCCGCGCGGTTCAGCCCGCAGATAGATCTGCTCGCCATCATACCGCGCGCGCTTCTGCATCGCGTGCAGACACCTCCGGTCATTACTCCAACCCGATGGATAACCTTGTGGCGGCCGCGCACGGTTGGAGGCGATTCCAATTGAAGGCGATTCACCACAAAGCGGTAGAGACACGCCGGGTTAAGGAGCTCTCAGACGGCCCGGCTTAGCGGAAGCATATTCATACAGATCGGGATCGGATCCACTCCACCCCCGCCGGCCGGAGTTATAGCCGGGCGCAGATGAACCGCCGTGTCAAGCAACGCGCAGCACGGTCCGCCGAGGCAACAACCCGGCCGGGGCTTCAAGACGCCAAGTGGTGGTGGACCGGGCCAGGCACGCAGGGAGGCCGAGTTAGCAGCGCAATATGAGGACCATCAGCTCGCGCCGGTTCGTCCGACCATCTTCGAGCCGGGGGTCACGTCCGGATCACTGGGGGTACCTTGTCTCGTCCCCGCTTTACGCAATGTGCGCTTGCCTAAGGACTTCAGAGGACCCCGCAAGGTGCCCAATTACACCGCGGATTTGGCTCCAGAAGCGTGGATAGAAAGCTATGAGATGGCCATGGAGATGATGGATGTGGACGAAGCTGCGTGTGCGAAGTATTTCACCATGATGTTGGAAGGGACGGCTCGTACTTGGTTGAAAAATTTCAAAGACACCTGTAAACAGCCTATGTCTGTGGTGGATTTGGCGGCTTGTGTCCAGGCAGAGGGAGAATCTACAACACATTGGGTGCGCCGTGTTTCAGAGGTCTTACATTCATCAGACCGGATCAACCCGGATTCTGCTATCTTAACCCTAGAGGCCAATTGCCGGTTCGAACCGTTGAAGTTGAAGCTGGGTCGCATGAAGCGTTTTTGCAATGACATGGGCACGCTCATGGGCGTTTTGGTAAAGTATGCTGACTCTGATAGTACCAAGGATCCCGAGTCCAAGGCGATTTAAGTAGGGAAGGGAAAGCGAATGGCAATTCCTGAAGCCAGCAGATCATTCGTGCAATGGAGGAACAAGCGCAAAGCAACGGTAACGGGCTTCAGAGTTAACACCAACGCTACAGACAAGAGTCAGCGCAAGGGTAAGCAATCAAACCGGGCGGTCACAATCCGGATCGTCTGAATTACATATTAAATCAACCTTGTCCAAGCATGGGACGAAGGAGGCACCGCAAACCACCTTTGGAAGGATTGTTATATTATGCAGAGTTCAAAACTCTAACTCTTTCCGGTATGATCAAGGGCCCGGGCGGTTCAGATCCGCCCGGATACGGTGGAGGAAATTCGCCCGTGATTCGTGGTAATCCGGCGGCAAGGCAATCGAGTAATCAGAACAATCAAAATAATCAGAGCCAAGGAGGTTACAATCAACAACAGCAGCAGTCGGGTTACCAAAGTAATCCAAAGCAATTAAACAGTGGACAGTATCATGTCTTTACCACTAGCTTGGACAGGCGGGACCGCAAACTTCAGCAGCGGGCGGTCAGTGTTGTTGAACCGGCCGCACCGCATTACCTGCGCTGGTCGAGCAACCTATTGTATGGAGCAGAGGATCATCCTCCCGAAGTTTACAATCCGGGTCACTGGCCCTAGTAGTGGCACCTCGTGGGAGGCTACAAGTTCACCAAGGTGCTTATGGATGGAGGAAGCAGATCAACATCCTGTACTACGAGACCTTCCGACGTATGGGATTGACGGATAGACATCTCAGCCGCCCAAAGACCGTATTTCACGGCGTGGTGCCCGCAAGTCGGCATACCCGGTCGGTAAGATAGCTCTGGAGGTGGCCTTTGGAGATGAACATGACTCCAGATCGGAAACATTGACGTTTGAGGTGGTGAAAATCCAAAGCCTTTACCACGCCCTGTTTAGGCGGCCGGCTTACGCTAAGTTTATGGCACGACCTTGTTATGTTTATTTGCAGCTGAAAATGCCGGGTCACAAAGGGACGATAACGGTTCACGGGAGCCACCGGATTGCTTTGGAATGCGAGGAAGGTGATGCGGCTTATGCAGAGTCGGTTTGTGCCACTGAAGAGTTAAAGTATTATAAAGACAATGTTGATCCGGCGGATATGACCCCTTTGAAGAAACCGACTACATAGCACGATCCGGATTTGAAGTTCAAATTGGCAGCTGAGACAAAACTTGTTGATTTTGTGCCCGGCGATTCGTCCAAGCAGTTCACCATCAGTGCCAACTTGGATCCTAAATAGGAAAGCGCGCTCATCGAGTTCATCCGTGAGAATCGGGACATTTTGCATGGAAGCCTTCCGACATGCCGTGTACCGAGGGAACTCGCTGAGCATACTCTTAATGTTGACCCCAAGCACAGACCGTAAAGCGCTTCTTCACGGTTCAATGAGGAAAGGCGCAAGGCCATTGAGAGGAAGTTGCTAGGCTCTTAGCGGCAGGGTTTATTGTCGAAGTCTTTCATCCAGAGTGGCTTGCTAATCCGGTGTTGGTCCTTAAGAAGAATGGCACTTGGCGATGTGTGTGGATTACACAGATCTTAACAAAGCTTGTCCAAAGAGATCCTTTCGCCTCCCCGCATTGAACAGATTATTGATGCTACGGCGGGTTGTGAGCGCTTGAGCTTTTTGATGCGTATTCCGGTTATCACCAGATTAAGATGGCGGTTAAGGACCAGGAGAAGACGCCGCTTATCACCCCTTTTGGAGCCTTCGCTATGTATCTATGCCTTTTGGGCTCAAGAGCGCCTAAGCAACTTATCAGCGTTAAGTCTAATTGCTTGCACGAACAGATCGGCCGTAACGCACGCTTATGTGGATGATATCGGGTGAAATCAAGGCGAAGGAAACGTTGATTGAGGATTTAAAGGAAACTTTTGACAACTTGCGGTGTACAAGATGATGCTCAACCCGGCCAAATGCGTCTTTGGTGTTCCGGCGGCAAGTTGTTGGGTTTCCTTGTGTCCAACAGGGGGATTGAAGCTAATCCGGAGAAGATTACAGCTATCACCTCCTTGGCTAAGCCAAAGTGTATCAACGATGTCCAACGTTTGGCAGGCCGGATTGCTGCGCTAAGCCGGTTTATCAGTCGCCTAGGAGAGAAGGCCATTCCTTTGTACCAGATGCTGAAGAAGACGGATCAGTTCGTTGGAGCTCAATCGCTGATGAGGCATTGGAGGACTTAAAGCGGCAGCTGGCCAACCCGCCAGCTTCTTGCCGCCCCATTGACAAGGAGCCGCCTCGTTATATGTTGTCGCTAATGCCGTGGCAGTCAGCGTGGCCATTGTGGTGGAGCGCAAGGAGGCAGGGAAGGAGTATCCGTTCAGCGCCGATTTATTACATCAACGAGGTTCTCATCGAGTCCAAACAAAGATATCCGCATTGGCGTAAGCTGGTATATGGAGTTTTTATGGCGTTTGCTGAAGCAGATTTCCAAGGGCACCCCATCACAGTGGTCTCAGCTCCTTTGGGCGATATCATACGTAACCGGAAGCGATCGGCGGATTGCTAAGTGGGCTATAGAACTTGGGCCGCCGGGTTTAAGGTATATGCCTCGACGGCAAGAAAATCTCGGCACTTGTGGATTTCATTAATGATTGGACGGAATTGCAAGCACCGAGGAAAAGCCGGATCATACCTATTGGACCATCCACTTTGATGGGTCCAGCAATTGAGGGCTCGGGGTCGGAGTCGATTAACTTCCCCACGAGGTGATAAGTTCTGTTACGTTCTTCGCTTAATGTTCCCATGTACTAACAATGCAGCTGAGTATGAAGCTTTGCTCCATGGTCTACGGATGGCTAAGGAGATGAATTTAAGCCGGGTCAAGTGCTTTGGTGACTCGGACTTGGTGGCCCAAAGAAGTATCGTGTACTTGGGATTCCAAAGATCCACTCATGGCTGCGCATCGTCGGGAGGTGGATATGGTTGCAGGACACTTTAAAGGATATCAGATGGACCATGTGGATCGCCGGAAGAACGAGGCGGCGGATGCTCTAAGCCGGCTGGGTTCTCAACGTAAACCGTCCCGCCTAATGTTTTCCTTGACGATCGCATAATCCGCCGCTTAAACTTCCCGATGAGGTCGATTTGGCTATTCCTGATCCGGAGGCTCACTTGGTGGCAGCCTTGCATGTCATTCCGGATTGACGCCCCTTATTTGGTATACATGAACCGGGCGAAGTTACCGAAGATGAAACGCTGGCCCGACAGATAGTTCGGGCGGTCTAAGTCTATGACCATACATAAGGGCGAAGTTGCATCGCTGCAGCGTGTCCGGCGCGTTCAGCGCCAGTGTGTCCCCGAGGAAGGCCGTGAGATATTGCGTGAGATCCATGAAGGGATTGTGGTCATCACGCCGTTCAAAATCCTTGGTGGCCAAAGCGCTGCGCCACGGTTTCTATTGGTTGACCGCCCATGCTGATGCGGAAGATCTGGTCGACGATGTGATGGCTGCCAAAAGTTCTCCAGCGTGCTCATGTGCCAGCCCAAGAATTGAGGATGATTCCAATTACTTGGCCGCTTATGCACTTGGGGTTGGATATGGTTGGACCTTTCAAACGGTCCAAGGACAAGAAGACCCACCTGTTGGTGGCGGTTGATAAATTTACCAAGTGGGTCGAGGCGAGCTCGTTAGCAAGTGTGATGCGCCACGGCGGTTCAGTTCATCAAAAGGTGATTTTCCGGTTTGGGTTTCCACAAGATCATTACGGACAATGGCACCAATTTGTCCAAGGGAGCTATGAAGGAATTTTGTGAACGAGAGCACATCCGGCTTGATGTTTCCTCCGTGGCCCACCCGCAATCCAATGGTCAAGCGGAACGAGCTAATCAGGAGATATTGAGAGGTATTAAGCCCCGGCTTATGGTTCCTTTAGTGAGGACGCCGGGTTGTTGGGTCGAGGAGCTGCCATCTGTGATATGGAGTATCAATACTACACCAAACAGATCCACTGGATACACGCCGTTCTTTATGGTCTATGGAGCGGAGGCGGTTCTTCCCTGCGATATACGTCATGACTCGCCCCGCGTGGCGGCTTATGTTGAAGCCGACAGTGAGGCATCCCGGCAGGACGATTTGGATCGACTGGATGAAGAACGAGATATGGCGGCTGCTCGTTCGGCGATTTACCAAAGAAGATCTTCGCTTGTATCACAGCCGGCGGGTTAGAACAAGAACCTTTCAGGAAGGAGACTTGGTGCTTCGGCTCATTCAAGACCAGACGGATATGCACAAGCTATCCCCACCTTGGGAAGGGCCCTTTGTGGTCAGTAAGAATCTATACAACGGGTCATACTATCTGATTGATGTTCGAGAGCGGAAAGACTCACGACGCCAGAAGAGGAGACCAACAGGCCGTGGAACATAGCTCATCTTCGGCCTTATTATACCCGAGCCATCGGTTCCACTTATGTACATATTAAGACAATGTATATATTATGAATAAAGCAATAAACCGGATCCTCGCCAAAGCGGGTATCCGCTCTATATAAAGTCCGGTTTGGGTACATGGAGATGTTGTCGTGAAGCGGCCTCCGGCTTAACCCTTGGCCTTGCTTTTCAAAATTTTTGTCACTTGGGAGCTTGGTCGTGTCCAACCAATGCAACACCTCTTGACAGCGAAAGCCACCAGATCACTTGGGGACATGGTCACGCCTGAACCAACACGCCTTTGGTCGGCCTAAGGCCATAGAATCACTTGGGGCTTTGGTCGAACCCAACCATTGCAATGCCACTTGATCGGCATCATGCCACGAAGTTCAGCTAGACTGGCTGACTTGAACCATCGCTACACCTTATAGGGAGCTTGGTCCTGTCCGACCATGGTAACACCATCTGATCCGGCTCAGTAAAGCCTTTCCTTGCAAAACAGTTTTTATCATTGCTTTTGCTTCCATGTGGTTTTTATACCGATCATTTGACTTTTGTTTGCCTTTCTTAAGCCGACAAACCTCTTTAAACCGGATTGAAGTTGTCAGAATTCGGTCCATCTTTAATCCGGCGATTTAGTTCCGGTTTGATTTTTCTGTTAACATCCCATTATGGAGTAACAGGGGGCTTCTCATGCCCGACACGGTTTACACGGTAAACCGGCATTTTGAGCACAGGAGTTATTTTCTCCTTTGCCGGTAATGGTTTCTAAACCTCCGCCTCAAGATTGGCTAAGCCAACTGCATGCCCGACGCTGGCAGGTATTTTTATATCATAACGTTTGATTATATACATCCCTATTTTTCTTATATCAATATATGGGCGTCACAAGTCGGCTGGCGACACAAGCCGCCGTGGCAGGTTAAAGAATTAGTGATTGCAGGCAAAATAAGTTGAGGATTCATCACTCCACAGTATCAGCACCATCATGCAAAAGGTTACAGACTGAGGTTGTAAAGGCACTGTTCAAAACAAAGTGCTGACTATCCTATTACAAAGCCTTTTAAGGCCCGGTGTTTCATGTGGTGTTATGCCTTGAAGCTTCGGAGGCGTCACCCGGCTTGACGGATTACGCTTCTTCACCGGGTTGACGTGAGGTAGAGGGGGCGCCTGGCGTCGGTTCATCTTCTTCCTCTTCCTCACCCAAAGCCCGGAAGTCATTGGTAGACCAGTCAATCCGGGTTAAGGCACGAAGACAGCTTCTTCACTTATCACCAGCCGGATCAACATCAGGGCATAAGTGTGCTTACGGATTGAGGAACAAGGCTCGCACTTCAGTGGATGACAAACTCCACCCGCTTGTTGTTTGCGTCATAAAAGAGCGGTGAACCGCCAGATTGGCCTCACTGCCGCTTGACTCGCCAATGGACGATTTCCTTGGTTATCTGCTTGTATGCCGTTATCAAAGGCTTCACCGCTTTCTTGAGCGCTGGGAAACCTTTGGCTATGTCACCGGATCAAGATCCGCTATCCACGCCTTTGGCGCGAGTCGAGCCAGAGGGTGCCACCCGGCCATGGATCGCTTCAACTCTTCAAGCTGCCCGAACCATAGACACCGGTCCAGTGTCTCTCGATCGTGGACGGCGCCGTGTTGTCGTACGACGTGGCGCATATGACTCGCTGGGCGCCGGTATACAGCTGCTCAATCAGGGTGTAAGAAGCCTTGAGCTTCTTCCGCACGTCAGAGCCCAGATGAGCAATCCGCTTGCTCGCACCAGTTCGCACAGCTCAAGTTAAACCGGCGGCACTATTAAAGCAGGGGTATTCAGTGCAAATTTTCTTACCAAAGATGGCAGTGGTCATAGCATGAACTTGGCGCTTCAGCCTGGTAAGCTCTTCGGTCACCGGTCTAAGAGCTGATTCGGCATCTTCTGCCCGTTTTGTCAAACCGGTTTTCTCGGTGTCCCGCTTGGCCCGCTTCGGACGCATATCCTTCCTTCACTGTTCCATAGCTGCCAAGGTAGTTCTCAATTCATCCTTGGCCTTGGTGGTCTCGGCTTGTTGAGTTTCCAAGCTGGCACGAAGGTCCTTGAGTTGCACGGTTTGTCGGGTATATCTCATTCGATAACAAAGGAAGCATGTTAGTCGTAGTTATTATAAAGTCCCACGCCAATACAAGTATTCAACTTGGCACTTGGGGCTAATGGCTAATTGCTCTCAATTCGTATGGGTACAAAATTAAGTCCCGGCTTAACTATGGCAAGTTAAACCGACCCTTTGGGGGCTACAATACTACGTTCAAGGTGTATGGTTGTTTTACGGGTTAAGTGCCGCTTTGACTATGACAAGTTAAACCGACCCTTGGGGGCGATTGCGCGTAAAAAGTACAAGACGGCATAAATCTTACCTCATAGCGGTCCTTCATGCGATTTACGACCGGCTTCAAGGTCACGGCTTGTGTAGAGCCGGTTCGTAAAGCCGAGTGAAGTTCTTGGGCGTAAAAATTGTCGTAAGATGACAGATCAGTTTTCCCTTGTCTTTACCCATGGTGGCGACTCTCCTTGGCAATGTGTTTTGTTAAAGCGACTAGTTGGCTAGGGCAGATAGCCGCGTCCGGCCACAATAACATCATCATTCTTGGCGGGCTGGCCGGATCGGCGGTCTTCTTTGGGCTTGGTGCCTTCATGCTCTGGCTCGGCGGTTCAATAGTTACGACCCGCTCTGCGGTCGGACTCGGTGGAGCAGGATGCGAGGTTTCCACTTGAGCCCCCGGTTCAGCTTCCGCGCAGATCAGCAATATCGTCTCGGTACAACTCGCCGAGCTATTCTTAGCGACTTCGTGATTTTCGTGGGTTGGTTCTGGGTCTTTTCCGGATCAACATCCGCAGAGGGTCAAGGGTTTTGCTTTCTTACTCAAGCGAGCCTTGGTGCTGCAATATACGTAATTGAATTAAGACAAATTGGCCAAAGCAATGGTAAACCGAATTGACGGATAGCAGTTATGCACTCTGCAGCAACTTTAAGCGATGGCAGTTGTGTGGTTGATGAACCGCGGATGAGTTGGAAGAGGCCCGATAATTGGTCGATGGGTTGAGAGGACATCGGAAGAAACCCTTTAAGGGATAACACTTTTCAGAGAACAATTCACCTCGACGACGCTCCGGTTGGTGTGTCCGTAAACCGGATGAAGTAATCCGTTGGCGCTATGCCGTCGTCGACGGGCGCTCTTCAGCCTGCTGTGTCTTCAAGGAAAGGTTTGGATTCAAGTAAGCACAGAATGATATTTTTTCACTTTCCGGACGGCGCGATTTAATTCTCTTAACCGCGCAAGGTCGGACTCGAAGAAAGAAAGATTACCTCAATAGGGTCGGCATGACTGGCTTCAGCCATCCCGGGAGGAAAAATTATCGAGAAAAGGAATATAAAGGGCCAAGCATACGCAAGAAGAAACACAAAGCGAAAGCCGGTTTACGGCGGCTCCTCGTAAGAATGTCAAGTTTTACCTCAGCTTCGATTCTTCATCCTCCGCGGATCGGAGGACTCGGCGGTCTTCTTCTTGCCTGCTTTCTTGGTTGCTTTGGACTTTACACGCGCGCTCGAACCGGTTTGGTACGCTTCGTAGGAGCTGTCACCGAGAAGTAACAAGAATTAGTGTATATCAACAGAGTATTAAGAGCCCGAAAAGCGGTGAGTAGAGCTTACCGCCGGCGGTTTGTTGGTAACACAAAATGGAGCCAACCCGGTTAGGCTGCAGACGGAGATTGGCTCATCGAGCATCTTCTTTACGATCTCTGTGACCTCAAGTTCAGTTATGGGTAGCTCGTGACGCCTTTGAGGATCTTTGAGGCTGCCGTGTACTGCAGCATCAATCCGGCCGGCGGCTTAGTGGCAAGACGCCCCAAGAAACCCAACACCGCACAAGGTCCACGCCGGTTAAGCCATTGGCCATTAGAGCCCGGCTTGATTATTTGAGGCGCCAAGTTCTTCCGCTCCGCCGCGGTTAAGCGAGAAGGCAAGTGGATGCTGGTTGTCGAGCGGTGAGGACGATAACCCGCAAGGGGTTCTCGCTGGCGGAGCAGTGTTCAGCAGAGAACCAGGTTTGGTTCCATCCTTTGGATGGCTGTGGTGTTTGGCGTGAGGAAAATCCACTTCCTTCCTTTTCGGATTGAAACGCCACCCAGCTCGTGTTGGGACCATCGAAAATTCGCATGCGGCGGTTCAAGTGGAAAAATCCGGAACAGCTCCACGATGGTTCTTCCCAAGATAGACTTCACGAAGACTTGAAAGTTGCATATGTTTGACACGAGTTCGGGCCGATATCCTGCGGATGGAGTTTCAAACTTGCAAGGACGCCCCGAAATTTTTGAACCGGCGGGCAGAATCCCCGGTCTAAATGCTGCATAAACACAATTACTTCTCCTCTTGTGGCTCGGGAGGAAACTCGCCATCCGAATACGCCATGGAGGACACTTTTCGAGCCAAACCGCCAGGGTGACATAGCCGCTGAGTTGTGTTTCAGTGATTTTGGACCGGACCCAATTGCAAGCTGAGAATTGAGGAGCCATTCCTGAAGACTAAGCTGCGAAAGAAAGGAAGAAACGGTTCACCATTAAACAGTTCAGGCATATCATATATTGTTAAACCGGCGATTCAGCAGCCGGCTTCCCATTCCGGTTTAATTGAGGACTAATGGAGTGACGGATTAGCTATAAAAGGTAAACCGCGAATAAGGCGTAGCTGAAAAATCTACTAAGTGTGGATGTAAACAGTTTTCACATGCGAATGGAAGTAATCGAGATCTACCAAGCTCTAGTAAGAAAAACTTTACGACCTATGCAAACCTCATAAAGAGCAGGAGGGTTCGGGTATTCTACACTCGAGGATCTCGAACAAAAGGAAAGGTGCATAAAGAGTTAATTGACGGCGGGCAGCCACCTGACAGATGTACGGTACGACCGAGTCAGACGCCATGGCGGAGCAGGTATGAAGAACTGATATGAGCACCTATGAACTATGAGATGAACAGGGTTTTCGATGGGATCTAGGGCTTGAGAGGAACTCACCGGCGAAAGCGTAAACCGCGGAGGAGCGCCAAATATCTGATACGATCAGGTTGATGCAGCGACCCGCGTTGAAGCGCCGTTCAAGGTCGGGGCGGCGGCGAGCTTCAGGCTGGAGCGTCGCGAGGAAGGAGAAGAGCGGAAGAAGAAGAAGAGAAAGGGCGACCGGTCTATTTATAAGGGACCGAGCAATCAACGGGCGCGAAAATCGAGGAGTCAAAAGCGGCGGACGGTGCAGCGCCGCCTCGATTTCCGGATAGCATTAAATGAAGGAATCTTACTGTTTGGATTTCTTTATTAAAGATGACGCCAAGGTGCCCCGACACGGAGATCGGAGGATGACGCCACGGCGGTTCAAGCGGATGGCGGTTTACGTAATATGAAAGGAGATCAAGAGTTTCGAAGATGTTGAAGATTAACCCAACAGTTCAAGTCAACTGGGCCTAATGTTGGGGATACAACTATCGAGTGTGAACCGCCTCGAGGGGCCGGTTTACCTCGCCCATGATCCAGCCCACGGAGGAGGCCCGAGCCCAGAGGCGACTTAAGGTCCATTTATGTAAACCGCCTTTAGTGTTGTAACTTGTGTTGTAAGACAAGAGAGAAGAGACCAAGCCGGACACTTGTATGAGCCGGATCGGGACTCAGAGACCGCCCAAGGCCAACCCGTATATATAGGGGACGACCCGGCGCGGATTAAGGACAGAGAATTCGAGGCTAAGGCGGTTATTGCTCCCTAGTCGCCAAATCACATCAATCCCATCACAACCGGACGTAGGCTTTACCTTCATCGAAGGGCCAACCAAAGATAACTCCCGTGTCTTGTGTCCGCTTTAACCCTCTAGGTTAACCCATACGATGGCCCTACGACTAAGTCCTTTCATGAGGACATCTGCCGTGACAATTCCACGACAGGAGGGGTGGCGCACGGTGGGGGAGGGAGGGGGCGGCGCACTGACGGGGAGGGAGGGGGCGGCGCGCTGGAGGAGTTGGGGATCGGGAGGGAGGTGGGTGGGTTCGGGGTTCGTGGGTGCAGCGCGGCGGGTGTTTTTTCCCTGTCGGTAGTGGTTCAGGCTAGTGGGCTGGGTTCGCGAGATTCTGTCGCCGTCGCTCCTATATAGGGCCCGGGGGTAACAGAATATTATTCTACATTACGGGTAATGTAATAGTCCAACCTATATATATATATATATATATATATATATATATATATATATATATATATATATATATATATATATATATATATATACTTACTTGAGAATCAATAGAAAAATGACTAATGGTCCATTCAGTTTCAATCTTGTTTACTCTAATACGCTAGAGCATGCTCTAACCGAGAGCACCCAAGAGCACGAGAGAACACAAAGAGAAGATAGGCGCGTGGACATCACGCTGGCGTGCGGCTGTTGGTATCAGGCGTCCAGGCTCGAAGGAACAACATGATACGTCTCCAACGTATCTATAATTTTTTATTGTTCCATGCTATTATAGTATCAATCTTGGATGTTCTATATGCAATCATATGCAATTGTATATCATTTTTTGGGACTAACCTATTAACTTAGTGCCAAGTGCCAGTTGCTATTTTTTTGCCTGTTTTTGGTTTTCCAGGATATCAGTACCAAACGAAGTCCAAATGCCATGAAGCTTTTTGATGATTTTTTGGACATAAGAGACCCCTAGAAGCTTCGGGAGGAGGCCAGATGATGAAAGAGTGGACCACAAGCCACCAGGGCATGCCCAGGGGGTAGGCTTCTTCTCTCTCTTTGATCTTCAATACAATGTTCTCCTTTATGTTCTTGGAGTTCTATTTGAAGTAATACTTTCACTACAAAAAAATACACTTCCGTGATGATACATGTTTGTCACAGTAGGTCGCATTTTTTGTCATGCATGTACATCCATGACGATTTTATGACAGAATCAAGATAGTCATACCGTGTTTGTCAGAGAAGTGTTCCATGACATTACCAAAATTATCATCACGTAAGTGTCCACTTCCATGACGATAAATCACGCGTCACAGAAGTGCTTTCGTCAAGGGTGACCGACACGTGGAATCCACCATAACGGAACGCCGTTAAGCTATCGGGTCGGGTTTTGGATCCGATAACCCGTTAACAGCCCCGACCAATGGGAAATTTCCATGTGTAAAATTTTATTGGCCGGACGAAACACGTGTCACCGTCGATGGGTCAAATAGGCGCCTATGATATGTCGACACGCGCCACGCCCACCATCGCCCATTTAGCTTACAAAGCCGCCCGCTTGACTTGGTCAAAAGTTAACGGGCTGGCCCATGAAAAGCTCGTTAACGGTCTCTTCGCAAATAGCCCATTTTACGGCCCATTAACTCACGGCCCGTTAGGGCCCTAAAGGAAATCGCCCAATAGCGCCATGGGGGCCGTCGAATATAACACCAGCCCATTTCACTTTCGCCCATGTATGGCCCACGGCGCCTTCAAATTTATATGAGGCCTTCAGATCTTTCACCCCTTTACAGCCCACGGTGACTCTAGCCCATAATGAACAGTAATTTTCTTTGTACCCGCTAACAGCCCGTGATTTACATGGGCCATTTCCACCCGTGTTAGCTTTCGCCTATTGACGGCCCATACGCTCTTGGGCCCTTTTCACCCTCGACATTCCGCCCACATCGCTGTTCCCTAATGGGCCAAATTCGCCCATGGCAAGAGTCGGCCCACATTAGCATGTTCCCCAAATGGTCCAAATTCGCCCATGGCAAGAGTCGGCTCACATCGCCTATTACCCTAATGGGACAAATTCGCCCATGGCAAGAGTCGCCCGCTTCGCCTATTAACCCGCTATACCGCTTCCACTTGTCCCTATATTCGGCCCATTAACGACCGTTATGCCTATGATAGAATTAAGCCTTTGCAGTCCTACGGCCTGTTAACGGCCCGTTACCGTGCTAGGCCGATACCAATTACGCCCGATTACGGGCCATGTAGACCCATTTATCCGACGACCCGAGGCCCACCGATTACAGGCCCATTTATCGACGGCCCGAGGCCCACCAATTACAGGCCCATTTATCGACGGCCCGTAGGAGACCCATGGATCCTACGGCCCGTATATGGCCCATGGTAGTTGCGGCCACTAGCAAACCATGGAAAAAGAAGACTAGGAAATAAATAAGGTCGAAACTAACGCTAGGCTATTAAGGCGATTGCACAGATTACATCCACTCGGCATCAAAGATCGCCACCAGTGCAAATATAGGGAACACCCTACACTATATAAAAATGGCTTGCTGTTTTCTTCAGCCGGTGGCTGCACGTTAAGAATAAATTTTGTATCGCACCAAAACAAATTACAACTATATAACAAAAGGAAGGCTGGCATAAAACTTAATAGTCTAGCGATAAATGCACCACCGTAAGTTCAAGCTCGATTCATTTGACCGACCGTTACGCTTTCATGTTTGTATTGTCCGATGGAGCACCATAACCTCGCCTTCATTTCCCTAGGCTCTGAACAACATAGCAAATGTCCGATAGTCTGGTTTCAAAACCATGCATATCTTGGACGACATTGAGCAATGTTTCTCGTTTCACAAAGGGCCTCTGTTAGGGAATGGACTTGTGTCCGGAGCGCAGATACAACATTGCTTTGAGCTTGCATATCTTGATCATGAGGCAGTTTGGACGATATTGCCTTAACAACCAACCCAAGATACGCAGAACGTGCTTTTGGCACGTTAGTGGACAAGTATCGACCCACCGCAAAGAAGAGCTGACATTGCGATTATAGTTGCCCGCCACCTTCGTAAGGTGGCGGTTCCACCATTTTTTTCCATAGCTCGCTGAAAAGTTGAGGTTTTACATTAGTAGTACCGTAATGTAAGATATTAAGGAGGCAGCAAACCAAACAAAATAGCTTTGGTCTATATACGTAACTTATTCGTGAACCCATGTAAAATATTAGTTGTATTTTATTGCAAAGTACATAATAAAACCAGGTTCCAAACATATGACCATGTACCATCACTATTGTATTGTCTATTTCTTCACATTGTATTGAGGGCTAAGGATAAAGAGACGAAGTTTATAATACGGTATGCATAGTATGACATCATTCATATCACAAAACAACCGAGAATGCATAAACAGCAATTGTAACATTGTGTGGGCAAGTCCAAAGACGGAACTAGATTACGGGTCAAGATCAAAGGAACATCACTCCTCTCTTTTAAACCTTGTAAGGTGCAATGATACGCTAAGACAATTGTGTATAAAATTGAAAAGAGTAATAGACATTGGCTGCAAACCATGCGTTCAAGGCACAAGTCGAGTAAGTAGTAGTTAAAAGGCATGAGGATTAAGGACTTACAACAAATGCTTTGATGGTGTAGTCATGCCCTTCTTCTTGCTGGTGTGACAGTCCTTGAAGATTTCCACAACATTTGGTTCGGTACTTTTTGGTCCTTGCGGGCTTTCCTCGCATTTCGAACAAGTTAATATAGATCTGATAATATGGTACAGCAAAAGAGTGAAACAACAGCTAATTACAAGAGCCTCGCGAGGTGCAATATAGCTACGAGATCCCGCTGCCTGTTGGAATTTCACTTTCGTACGGTTGGCCTTGTTCTTTGAATAGTTCACCTACAAGAAGATAGATTTGTATGACACATGCGTAAATAGGACTTCAACATGTGATCTGATCACATATATATAATGTACCTGATACTTCAGATCGGACCAGTGTTTAACAAGGCCCTCCAGCCTTCATCCGATATATTTTCCACTGGAGATGTTTGGGAAAGTTCACTGTTAGCCTTGCCTTCAAAGTGAGTTTTCCTCAAGTTATACCGACATCGTCGCAGAGCAGACTTGAAAGCATGGGTGCAAGCTTGTCTGTTGCATCATCTTGGCTATCCAACTTGAACCTCATCTATTGAAAATTACGGAGTCTCATTATCAAGAACCTAGAAAGTATGGGATAGAGCAAGACGATATTACTAGTTTCCATACATAACCATACTTACAGATAAATGGTCGAGGAAGGTGTTGAACTGGTTTCATCTTTTTCATTCCTGTCTCAATCCATGTTGGGAGGATACGACATGACACCTAACGGCAACCGCTGCCTCGATACTAACTTGGCTGACTCAGAGCATCACGTGGCCTTTTAAACCTGCCTCAAAATGGATCTCCATTCTTCCTCCTCTAGATTTAGTTAACCTATCGAGCATTATCCTTGATGTTTGTTTCCTCTTGCGCCTAGGTGCTAGTCCAACAACTAACATAGGAAGTGTTAGTGTACATCAAACTGTGAGACTACATATAAAGAAGCATGGAATCAGAATTTGACTCCAGAACTACCTTCTTGCTGTTGAAGCTCACAAGGTTCATCTGATATTGCCAACTCGCTCTTTTATCAAGAGTGCTTGGGAAGTAGTGTCGTGGCAAGGGAGCTTGGGAACGTGTGCTAGCTCGATTGACGCACGAGTAAGTCGTGTAGTGGTAGTACTGTGGTAGGTATTGCAAGAACTAGGGCTGTATCTCGCTTGTTTGGTGGCAGCTATTTGTTTCGCTTTGGCTTTTTTGCAGCTCGTAGCATGGGATGCCGTGTTTGTAGAATTTTCCGCTGGACTTTGACCTTCTATTGCACCATCGCATTACCAGCAGAATCTGCAGGATTCATCCGCTTCTCATTCCCTGCCATTCTGTGTCTCTTCCTCTTTCTCTCGTGCCATGTTAAGTCAAGCCGACAAGAAAAACAAATAAAATTTTGTTCTTCGTAACAAATTGATGCGTGATGCGCATTTAACTGAACTTTGATGTTAGACAACCACATGATATGAGGATGTAATATGTATGAAAAACATGATGGAAGAGATAACCAGAACTATGATGTGTAAACTAAGAAGAAGACATTTCACCAAATTAGAAGCAATGCAATGGAAGGTAGACACCATATGAAAGATGCTACAAATATCGCTCTGCCAAGTTAACAGTGTCTCATCATAAATGGCGTTTAAACAAATGCGAAGCAGTACAAGAAATAAATCATATGCAAGATGCAAACAACATCACACTATAATATTAGAGGTCTCTCGTCATTAGTGCCATTGCATATTCACAGCTTATGATGTGTAAACTAATGAGAAGGCATTTCAACAAATTAGAAGCAATGAAAGCTAGACACCATATGAAAGATGCAACGAATATCACTCTACAAAGTTAAAACTGTCTCGTCATAAGTGCCATTTCAACAAATTAGTAGTACAAGCTAGAAAAGAATGTGAGATGTAACCTATATCACACTCAAGTCAAACGTGTCTTATGATAAGTGATTGTTGCAGGTTACACAACAGTAGTAATTTGATGTAAGAACATGGTGTGATAGATGATATTGTATGTTCTAGAAACAGGAACACATGTCTTATTCAAGTATAATGTGTAAAGTAAGCAGATGGAATTCAACAAAATTAGAAGCAATACAAGCTAGACATCACACATAATATGCAACCACATATAACAAAGCCAAGTTAGAGGGAGCACCAAGTGATGCTGCACTAGGGGAGACGTGCTCATCATAAACACAGCTTTGTTGAGTGTCTATGCATGTGTTGTCTTGGAAATCATCTTGGGGTGTGGAGGAGTAGAAATCTGTAGAGGCCCTCCGCTCGAAGGAGCACCTTTATCCGCTGCCTTGCTATAACTTCCTTCCGCTTTATTGATTTTGAATTGTCAAGTAAAACCGACAAGAAAAAGCAATAAAATTCTCTCTTCAGAACTCATTCATGCATGATACTGACAATCACTACTTTGATGTAAGACAAACACATGATATCAGGATGGAATATGTACGAAAAACAGGACGACATGGCATGTTCAAAACTGTTTGTGTAAACTAAGCAAAAACCATTCCAGCAAATAAGAAGCAATGCAAGCTAGACACCACATGAAAGATGCAATCAATATGACTCTGCCAAGTTAAAAGCGTCCCATCATAAATAGAATTTCAACAAATTAGAAGCAACGCATGCTATAAATCATATGAAAGATGCAACTAATATCGCACTGCATATACTAAAGGTGTCTCGTCATATTGATTGATGCGGGATACAAAAAAAACAATAGTTTTATGTAAGAACATGCTTATAGACAGATGTACTATGTACTAAATACAGGAAGGCATGTCACATTAACAGGTATAATGTAAGCTAAGCAGACTAGCACATGCAGTTTAACCATATCTATTTATATTAAAAAGTACTTGACGGGGTCACCAAAATAAAGATAATTAGCTTAAAAATCCCAAAATAATTAGAAACATCCGACCTTTTATTTATCAGATTAAACAACCACAGCCGGTAGATTAGAGTTGATGGGAATTACCCACCAATGCCATGGACAAATTTTCCATAGGCCTTTTCTATTGATTAATTCCCTGTATTTTATTTTACACTAAAAAAGGTTACCATAACTTCTCTATTGGGCAATCGAGGCTCCATCCTCACGCCGCCACCGCCTCTCCTTCCCTACAGGCTGCACCACCATGGGATTGCTACCCGGACAAATCTTAGCTGAAGCCGCCGCCAATATATAGGTAATGTCGGTCTAGATTTCATGATTTATTAAATCAAATCAACTCTTCCTGTGTGCAATTCGTGCAATTAATTTATGTTTCCGGCCGGCCGCAAGTTCATTAGCTAGCGAGGCTAGCTTTCTTTGCTGTGTAAGTGAGTGTATTGCTAATTTTCTATTGAGCTAGCTAGTTTTGTGTATGCGGGCATGTTGCCAATTGATAGGAACCGATCTGGCTAGCTTTGAGCAGCTGTCAATCTGGAGCATGATGACCGATGTGATCTAGCAGCCATAATGATCCGTAAGAGCAAGATGATATGCATACCCAGCATATAGACCATGGATTTCCCATGGATGAATGGCTGACGTAATCTAGGGGACATAATGATCCCAGGAGAGCAAGATTATACGTGTGTATACCCAGCATGAAGACCGTGGATTTCACTTGGATGAACGACCGGTGTGATCTAGCGGACATAATGATCCGCGGAGAGCAAGATGATACGTACATATAACCTGGACGACGACATCAAGATGTATGTTCGGCCAGCAGCAGCTTCCCTCAGTTGTTTACACCATCAGGTCCTGACGCTCGCCCTCTATAGATGAGAGCATACATCTGCATAGGCACGTCAACTCAACATGTAGATAAAGAGTACGCTGATGGGATCCAATTCTTTGTGCAGGTCAGCATCAGATAAACAAAAATTCACATCACATAAGCTACCCTACATGTATGTCGGTGATCTTGCCCAGGAGGACCACATGCACAAGCCCTCTAGGTGATCGAGGTACGCACCGGTAAGTGCATAAAAATATTATTGTATCGCATATGGTCTATAATATTGTTATATATTTTGATTAATCTTTTTCTTATGTATAACACTCTGTAGACCCGAGCAGTTACATTATATGAGTTCTGCAGTATGTTGGAATCAATTATTTGATACACCTTTTTATAGATGTATTGTGTGCACGGAAGATCATGTTTATTTATGGGTATCTCCTCCTCAGCTCCGCCGACACCTTGGGGTATCTGGTGATGCATTGCAGCAAAATCACAACTTGACCTTGAACTTGATTATTGCTGCAAACTTATCCATGGAAATAATGGGCAAACATAATTAGAAAAGCTTGGAGATAGAGAAATAATGCAACGATTTCCTTCTCATCCTTGGACTGGGAGGTCATGTGCGCAGTCTGCTAGGAAGTTAACTAAATTTCCGTTTAGCAGCAAGGAGAGCTGCATGTACATTCCTATGTACCTACTCAAGCCATATGGTATGCATTTAAGATGGCACTGTATTTTCTTCGTTTTTTCTTTGTGCTGGAGTAATCTGTGTGCTTTTCCTATGTTAGTCTACTCTTCTGAAGTCGAATGATTTATACAATATTATAAACAATGATATTTATGCCATTGTGTCGGGGAAACTGATCCACGAACACCTATGGGACCGGCGGACCGAGCCCCTTTCGGTTCGGCGGGGGGCGGAGATCGCACAAAGAGCGGATCGAGGCGAAGCACACGAGCAGTTTACCCAGCTTCGGAGCTCTCCGGAGAGATAACACTCCTACTGCTGCATGTCTGAGTGTATTGAGTTCTTGCTCGGGAGCGCTGAGTGCTACAGTACACACTAGCTGCTAACGAGACCGAAGCGTGAGTGTTTTTCGCCTCCGAACCCCCCCTCGCTGCGCATGGGCCTCTTTTATATGCTAAAGGGTCTCCGGCAGGTGGCAACATAGACAAGGGTAAAATGAAAAAGGAATTGCGGTTGGCACAACTACCGCACAGTGTATCATACCTAACCCGACGGCAGGGGACAAAGGCATTAAATGCCCGCTCACGCCGCCCAAATAGTGCAAAAGGGACCGTCGGGGACGCCACCGCTTACCACGATGGCAATCTTGTCGCCGCTGCCACCGCAAGACCGCTGGTCGCCTGACCTTTTGCCACGCGGCGCTACCGAAAGGTCCTGTGGCGACACGCTGGTGGATGTGCCGAGCGCGGTACATAGTGGTAGTTTGCCGCGGCAAGCGCCTTTGCCGCGATCGTTGTCTTGTCGCGTCCGGAAGCTTGTCGCCATCGGGCCTCGCCGGACGCTGTGGCGCCGTCGCGGCAAGTTCCTTGAGATGCCTTGGTTGGCCTTCCCGGCAAGCTCCTCTTGCCGGGCCTTGTCTCTTGGCTTGAATACTTTGTTCTTGAATGGCTCCAAAGGAAACACGGAGGACCTTGGCGGTCACCGGCAAGCCTTGCCGCTGGGGCTGCAACTGCCCGTGCACAAGTTCGGGATACTAGGGTACCCTACCCAAGACAATCGGCAGAGCCCCGGCCTGGGCCACACACGGTGCCGAACGCTGTTGGGCCAGCCCAAACAGGCACGCGCACGCGCGGCCCGGGTTACGCCAGATTCACTCAGATCCACCGCGCCTCCTCGAGCACGCAGCGTCGAATGCGCGTCGTGGGAGAGATCGTGGGTGGTTTCTTTATTCGGAAAGACGGAACGTCTGCCCCTTCCCTCTTTATAAGCAAGGGAAACAGGGGCAGTTCGCCCATCTTGCCGATTGCTATTCCAATCTCAAAAACCTCCGCTGCTCCGCCCCCCATCGCCACCGGCACCACCAACGCCGTCGATCTCTCTCACCACCTCCGCCATGGCTCCGAAAGCCGGGAAGGTTGTGAAGTCGGCCGAGGTGCAGCGGCTCGCGACGCTGCGAAAGGAGCGGGCAACCTTCCCCCCTCAGCTCGCCGCGAAGGAGCTGAGGGAGTATTACTACCTCTTCTGGTCGACGGAGATGCGAGCGCATCCGCGCACGAAGGTACTCTCAGCTGCCGCTTCGGAACTGGCTCCGAATGGATATCCCTTCTTCGCATTGTTCTTCATCGCGGGCTCGCCCGCTTTCTCTCGAGTTTTTCAGGACATTATGGGTTCCGCCTCTTGACTTCACCCCCAATGCCGTTTCGACCATGGCAGTTTTCGCACATCTCTGCGAAAACTTTGTCGGAGTCTATCCAAATGTAGCTCTTTTTCGCCACTTCTTTATGCCCCGAAGTTGAGAGAGGGGAGCCCTTATCCGCGGAATCGCTGGATCTCGAGAACGGCAAGAAGGAAGCTTATCTCGAGGAGAGCTCCGCAGCAAGTGGGATGAATGGAGAGCGACTGGTGCTGGATTGTCGAGGAGAACTCACAGCCATTTACCGCCCAAGCCAAGCCCCAATGAGCGCTGCTGCAACGATTGAGCAGCGTGGCCCTAAGACGATAAGCTGAAGATTGCCGTCACCCGGATCCTACGCCTCGAGCTTGCCGGGCTCATCGAGGCGCCGTTGGCGCAGATTTCTTCGCCGCAGACGCTTCGCAGCGAGAGGAGGAGACCCGCCGGGAGTTCCGTAATGCGGCGGATATCATGAGGCTGCGCCCGCCTCAACTTCAACTTCACTGTCTCGAACTGACGCGATGCTCCCGAACTGTTCAAACACGATCCTCAACATCCCGGCGTTCAGGTTGCCGAGGGTGTCGCTCACAGGCAACAACTCCTCGCCGACCGCATCCGTGTAA
Organism: Aegilops longissima; assembly: GCA_021605205.1. NCBI lineage: Eukaryota > Viridiplantae > Streptophyta > Magnoliopsida > Poales > Poaceae > Aegilops > Aegilops longissima. The sequence goes on from CM038681.1 coordinate 89,262,882, forward strand.
TGATGCCACCGTGCGATTCGCATGGAATTGTCCCAACTTGGCAAGAGCCCGCAGACGACGCTGCAGGAGTTCTTTGACGGCTTGGTAGAAATGCCGGTCCGCCCGATGAATGAAGAGCCTTACTCGCGACACCACCGGCGCGGAGATGCAGCGACGCCACTAGGCCGGAAGAGGCGGCGGCCTGCCGCTGGCGAAGTTTGGATTCACCGTGGAGGAGGCAGAGGCAGCAGAGGCGGCAAGCCTTGCCGAGCGAGAGGAGCTTGCCGGGCGAGGGAGAGCTTGTCGGCCTGAAGCTGAGTCGAGCGAGCCCGCCGAGGGCGCGAGCGACTCGCTGAAGATTGACTCCTCCTCTTGTCACCTTCAGACAGCTTGCCGCAAGCGGAGCCCCCAGCTCCACCAAGAAGGCGCTCTCCGCAAGGCCGGGACGAAGCGGGCGGCAGACGGGTCAACAGCCGCCGCACACATGACGCTGCTTCCACCGTGGCAAGCACTGCTGCGCTGGAGCACTCACGCCGCGCGGCAATCGGAGCGGGCCCTCCCGGACCACCGCTTCGCTTCCCGCCAAGCGGCTAAGGAACCTACTCTCCGCCTTTGTCGCGCCAAGGTGGGCCGACTTCGACCTCTCCGCGCCAGCTCCGGCGAGGAAGAGGAAGAGTAAGATTCTTTGATGTACTTGTAGTTCTTCAATTCTTGCTGTTTTGTCTTGTATCTGATTTGCTTTACTCAACCCATTCCTTTTCGTGACTCGCCCAGAGAGCGCGAAGAGAGCCAAGGTCCCGTGATTGTCATCGAGGACGAACCCACCATGACAGCAGGGGTGTGTCCGAGACCACCTTGCCGGACCCGCAACTATTCCTCAAAGCAGTTCTCAGCGCAGCCCCCCACAGAAGCATATGGTTTACTTCCTGCTGTTAGGCGCGTGGGTTCTCTTTCTTTGCCGACATCCGACTATTGGTTTGCGAGGAGCAGAGCAGTCTCACCAGAGTGCCCTAAGCCGCCCCCGACATGCCATCTGCTTCGACTACACCGCCAAGGGAGGATTCCCGCAAGGGAGCGCTTCTTCGCAAGGGAGAATTTTCCTGTAAGGGAGAAGTCTCCGCAAGGGACAGCCCGGCAAGGACAGCACCAATACCCTCCGTGGCGGAGACCACGATCGAGATCCTAGTACAGTAATCCTCTTGCTTGAAAACTTCCCTTGGGTTCTTCTTCTTCTGATTTTTTTGAATATTTGCTTGACTTTTCTTCCTTTTCGGTCGCCAGTCCATCCGCCATGGAGCCGATGGAAACCGAGGTCACCGGGCGAGGAGAACGCTACTGCAATACCGACGGCGCCGCTGTCACCAAAGAAGAAGCCGCCGCTGATGATCCCGCCGCGAGAGGTCGCCAAAGCTGCCGCCGCAGAAGCCGGGCGAGGGTCCGCGATCGACCGACGGCCCGAGGCCGCAGGAGCGCCAGCGCTCCGCCGACCGCCCGATCCTCCGCCGCTGCTGCAGCTGCCAGTTCAAGAGCCCCAGCCCGCGCCTATTTGAAGGCCGGTGATGGCGTTTTAATCAAGCTCCCTCGGGCGCCGAGCCTGTGGCGCCGATAGAAGGAGAAATCTTTGATGAAGAGTTGCTCGCCTCCGCTGGGCCGACGCTGGTCGACGCGCCGAAAGCAGCAGCAGCGGCGAGCCCGAGGAGGAGCAGCCGCTGCGAAGCTGTTGTCGCCTACCGCGCCCGACAGGCCAAGCTGGTATCCCGAGAAGCGCTTGTCGCAAGGCGGAGGGACATCGAGAAGCGCCGAGGAGCTCCGGCCTCAACCAGGAAGCTCTCCGTCCCCGGCAGAGGAGCGGAGCAACTCGCCGAGGAGCGAAAGCCTTCCTCCTCGAGAAGAGAAACAGCGGCTTGCTGCCGAGAAGCCGCTCACAGCAGAAGGCGAAGTTGGCGCAGCAGAAGGTTAACCTTGACAGCCACGAGGAGGAGCTTACAGCGAGCAAACATTCGGGCGGGCTCTCAAGGAAGCAGAGGATGCTGCCGCAGCTGCCAAGGCCGCCAAGAAGGAGCTGGAGACGAAGGTGGCGCAGCTGGAGGCCGATCTCAAGGTGAGCGGCGAGGAGCTTGCTGCGCCAAGCGTGAGCGAGAAGGACGCCTACACCCTTGGCGAGCTACAGGGTCGTCTCACCGAGAGGAGCAAGGAGCGTAGCTCCGCCAAGGACTCCAACGCAGATCTTGAGTTGAAGCTGACTACTTTGACCAAGACGCTGGATGGCGCCAGGGAGCAGGAGGTGGCCTTGAAAGAGAAGATCAAGGCCAACGAGGCGCTGGCTTGGCGAGTCAGTGCCGCCGCCCTGTAACACTTTTAGGGAGAATGTGGAGCACCGGACCGAGGGTCTCGTGGATGTTGCCGCAGCATCGACAGGGAGCTGGTGCAGCTGGGGATGGAGGATCTCGGGTATTCCTCCGATGAGCACCTCCAACCCAGCGCCAAGCTCAGCTTGTTCTTCAAAGGCGTGGCGATGGCCCTCCAGCGACTCCGGGAGAAGATCCCAAAGCAGCTGGCCGACGAGTCGCACAAGATCTGCGCGGGAGCTCTTCAAAAGGTGCTGGTGAAGGTGGCCTTCCGCAACCTGTGCCTCAACCTCACCAACGCCCTCAAGACCTTGCCGCCGGATGTTGATCTCGAAGCGCTCAAGACCCTTGTCGCACTCATTGTGGACAAGGTGAGCGGATCAAGAGGGTTGAGGGCGATCGCGAGATTAGGCCGCCTGCTTTTCTTTTTCTTGTCGCTGCTGGTCATGTTATGAGAACAATCATTAGAGCTGCGACAAGCTATCTTGTAATATGACTCTATTTCGGTAGCGATTGCTATGTTATTTCCTTTACTTGATTCCTTCCTTTGTATGTTTTTGCCCCACGCTTAGGGAACTTGTCGGTGCAGCACCTTAGTCATGAAGCGCTGAGTGCGGACGTCAAGAGCCTCGTCGGGCGGTGTTGCCACCGACAAGAAACCTTATCGCAACTAGTCGCAGCTCACTTAAGTTGTTGAGCGGACTCAAACAAAGTAAGGGCGCAACTAGCTACGAGTTGGTTCCTCCACGCATGTGGTTTCCATACAAAGCACGGTCATTCGAGGAAGATAACTTAAATTTTTAAAATGATTGCTCAAACTTTAGCAACTTAGCTTTTCTCGTCGCTTGCTTCCCTAAGGCTAAACTTCCTCGAACGACGCTTGGTCCACACCATTATCTTCTCCTTTCCCCGCAAACTTGTGGGCGAGGAAGCTTCTTTCTTTGAGAAAGAGAAAGAAGAGAAAATAAAGATATGGAGCCTTATGGCTCGTTATTGCTTACCGGGGTAGGCACTGCACAAAGTGTCGATAATGCATGCAAAAAAGTAGAAAGCATGAATTGACAAGATGTGCGGAGCACATGAGCTTTACTTACGCACGGGTCTCGCGCTCGCTTCGCATAAAGGATTACATGCAACATCGGCAAGACTTGTATTAAAGGTGGTTGCCGAACAGGTTCCGCAACCGCGCTTCACGGTAAACCTTACGAAGATTCTCAATGTTCCAAGAGTTGCTCATCGGAATGCCATCTTCGGTCTCAAGGCGGACAGCGCCAGGCCTAGTGACTCGTTTCACCCGGTAAGGGCCTTCCCACTTTGGCATCAACTTGTTGGAATTCTTGGCGGACTGAACGCGCCGAAGAACAAGGTCGCCTTCCTCGAGACTTCTGGCATTAACTTTACGGCTATGGTAGCGGCGCAAAGCTTGCTGGTATCGAGCAGCTCGTACAGCGGCCTGAAGACGGTCCTCCTCAAGGAGCAGCGCGCCATCTTGTTGCAACTGCTCTTGCTCAAGCTCATCGTAAGCGAGCACTCGAGGTGACCCGTGATACGAAGTTCCGTGGGGAGAACTGCCTCGCTCCATAGACTAGAGCGAAGGTGTCCGCGGCGGTGGCTCGATTTGGCGCCGCCCCGATCGACCAAAGAACCACCGGCAGCTCTCAATCCAGCTTCTTTCCGCACTTGCGCAGCCTGCCGAAGTCCTGGTCTTGAGCCGCAGCAGCACTTCAGCATTCGCCTCTCCGCTTGACCGCTACTTCTCGGGTGAGCAATGTGGTTAAGCGCACCTTGGCGCCAAGATCTTGGACGCATCGCATGAAGGTGCGGCTCGTGGAATTGCGTGCCGTTGTCGGTGATGATCCCGTTAGGGATCCCGGCGGCAAACAATCGACCAAGAACTTGATCGCTGACCGTGCTGTCACCTTCCTCATCGCTTCCACTTCGGCCACTTTGTGAACTTGTCGATCGCAACGCATAAGTACTCAAAGCCCCGACAGCTCGGGAAAGGGGCCAAGGATGTCGAGCCCCTGCATCAAAATGGCCGTGGATAAAGGGATCGCCCGAGAGCTTGAGCTGGCTGGTGTATCTCGCTGGAATGGAACTAGCACGCTTCACACTTGGTTACTTGTGCAGCTTGCATCTCGGAGGGCTGTCGGCCAAAAGAAACCTTGCTGGAACGCTTTGCCGCAAGTGTTTTGCGCCAATGTGGTGACCACATATGCCTCCATGTATCTCTGCCAACAGCTTTTGTCCGCCTTCCGGTGAATACACTTCAATTTCACGCCATTGAGTCTTCTTCATGCGGTGTTGTCGATAAACCGGCACATACTTGATCGCCGGGCTACTCTTTCCGCTTCTTCTTGCTCTTCGGAAGTTCTCCGTCTCAAGGAAACGGACAATCTGCTGTGCCTATGCCGGAGCTTGCGGCTCGACAACAAGGACTAAAGGCACATCCGCTGCTGCGGGAACATCCGCTTCACGGCGAGAACTCGCGGCTCAGCCGAGCTTGATGTTCACCGCAAGCTTGCCGAGCAAAACTTGTCGGGAGCGCTCGCTTCAACGGAATAAACCCTAGGGCTTGCCGGAGCAGATCGCTCCTCAAAGACCTTTGGTGTTGATCTTGAGGGCCTTCTTGGCGGCGGCTTCGGGAGCTCGCCGAAAATAGTCACCGAAATCAACTTCCTCTTCTTGCTCTGTCCAGCTTGATGGCGTTATGACGGTTGAGTCGGTTTGAGCACAAAGATCCCTGGTTCCATTGTGTAACTTAAGTGCAGCGACTTCGACAAAGCCATCGGCAATGTCGCTTCGAGCTCTTGGAACATGTTCCATCAGAGGCCGTCAAAGTCCTCTTCTAGCTTTCTTACTTCATCAACGTAAGCTTCCATCAACGGACTCGATAATTTTGTTCACTTGGCGGACGACAAGCTGTGAGTCACCCCCGATAATGAGCTTCTTGATCCCAAGGTCCGCTGCGATCTCGAGATCGGCAAGCAAACCTTCATACTCTGCGGTATTGTTCGTTGCTTGCTCCTTGGGAAAGTGCATCTGACTACGACTTGAGGTGCTCTCCGTGGGTGCAACAAGTAGCACGCTCAAGACCGGCGCCTTTGCAGCGAGAAGGCACCATCAAAGTACATCAGCCACTCTTTGCTTGCTTTCTTGACGGGATGCTCGCTTCGAATTTCTTCATCTTGTGTTGGCGCCCATTCTGCTATGAACTCCGCCAATGCTCGCTTTGAATAGTTGAAGTGTTCTCAAACTTGAGGCCAAAGCTTGATAGCCCAAAGGCCCACTCGACAATCCTGCCTGCTTCCGGATTTTGCAAGATCCTCTTCAGCCGAAAACGAGTGACGATCGTGATCTCATGTGCTTGGAAGTAATGACGCAGCTTTCGAGGCTATGAGAAGGCCGAAAAGCAAATTCTGCACATCGAGTACCTTGACCTAGCCCCCGCAGAAGGGAACCGACAAAGTAAACTGGGCGCTGCACCATTCTTTTCTCGATCTTCTCATGCGCTATGCAGATCCATCTTTGTCGGGACCAGAGCTTGCCGGTGAAGTCCCTCGCTTGTCGCCGGATGCATCTCGCCATGGTTGCTTGTCTCATCATCCGCCTCCTCTCCGCTACTAACGCAGCACTAACCACTTGATTGGTTGCCGCTATATATAGCAGCAACTTCTCTTGTGGCTTAGGTGCGACAAGTGTTGGAGTGGAGGACAGTATCTCTTTAAGTCCTGCAGTGCAGCCTCCGCTTCGAGTCCATTTCATTGACCTGCCTTTTTCAATATTTTGAAAATGGCGGTATGCGCCAGCAGACCTAGAGATAAACCTGCTGAGAGCAGCTACGCAACCGCAAGTCTTCGTACATCCTTGACGCGCTTTGGTGCTTCAAACTGCTCAATGGCCTTGATTTTGTCGGGATTGGCTTCAATTCCCACGAGACACGAAGAACCCGAGAAGCTTGCCAAGGGGACTCCAAACACACACTTCTTGGGGTTGAGCTTGAGGTTGATCTTGCGCAGATTTGCAAAGGTTTCGCCTAAATCTTGAATCGAGTCGCCTTGTCCTTGCTCTTGACCACTATGTCATCCATGTAGGCTTCCACATTTCGTGTATTTGTGGCTCAAAAGCGCCATGGAATACCCTTGCAAATGTTGAACCAGCATTCTTTAAACCGAAAGGCATCCGTGACGAAACAAGATGTGCCGCATGGGGTGATGAATGCGGTCTTCTCCTCATCCTCTTCGCCATGAAGATCTGATGGTATCTCGAGTATGCATCAAGAAATGAAAGCAAGTCACATCCGCCGTGGAGTCAACAATCTGGTCGATGCGCCGCAAGGAAATGGGTCTTTGGTACAAGCTTTATTGACATCGGTAAAGTCGATACAAAGCCTCCATTTCCGCTTGCCTTTGCGCACGCGACTACAGTGGTTGGCCAACCACGAGGATGGAGCACTCCTCGACAAGGCCTGCTGCTTCCAATTTCTTGATTTCTTCTGCGATGAATTCTTGCGCCCACCGCTCGCTTCCTGATTTTACGCTTGACGGGCGCGCGATGAGGACAGACGGCAAGATGGTGCTCGATTACTTTCCTGGTAACACCGGGATGTCGACGGTTGCCACGCAAATCGCCGACGTTCGCCCGCAGAAAGCAACGAGCCGCTTCCTATTTAGGGTCGAGAGTGCATCGATGGTAAAGGTACCACCAGTGCCATCCTCCTTGGCGGACACCTTCTTGGTCTCTCGTGGAGCTGCCATTGTCTTCTTACACTTGCCGGTGGAGCTCGATGGTGCGTTCTCGACGGTAGCGCAGCACCAAGAGGTGCGCTTGCGGAGTGGGCATCGAAACTCTTGCGGACTTGGTCTTCTTCTTCGCCCGGAGCTTCAACGGCAAGTGACTTGCGATCTGTTGCGGCTGCTGCTTCCCGGTAGATCTTGTCGGCGCAGATAAGAGCATCCTTCTTGTCGCCAGGGACAGATATGACACTTATCGTGCCTGGCATCTTCAGCATGTTGTATGCATAGTGAGAGGCTGCCATGAATTTGGCGAGTGCTGGACGGCCGAGTATTCGTTTATAAGGCAATGGAAAGTCAGCAACGTCAAAAGTGACCCTCTCAGTCCTGAAGTTCAACTCGCTGCCAAATGTCACCGACAACGTGATCTTTCCCTTCGGCTTTCTCCTTCCCGGATTGATTCTTGAATGTGCCGGTCTCTTCGAGCTCGCCATCGTGGATCCGGAGTTTCGGAGTACCGCGAGAGGAGATCAGGTTCAAGCCGCCCCGCCGCCAACTAGCATCTTAGTGACCTTGAGGTTGCGGATAGTTGGTGAAACCAACATCGGCAAGCACCGACCGCAGTTATGCGATCAGGGTGGTCCTCAATATCAAAGATGATAGGTGTGCTGGACCATTTCAGAGGCTTGCGTGACTCGACGGGTGGTTCTGCCTCATTGACTTCCCGCACCCACTGCTTGAGCTGGCGGTGTGAAGTATGCAGAAGCACCGCCGTCAACGCACAGGACCTCCGTGGCTTTCTCGAACTCCTGCTCATCGGTCTCGCCATCATCCATATCTTCATCGTCGCCGCCATCTTCATCCTTGTCGCGCGCCGGGGAGGTCTGTCTCTTGCCGCTGCTTGGCCTTGCCGCGGCTTCCTCCTCGGCAGGCGTTTCTTGCCGGCTCCTCCAAAGACCTTCCTGGCCTTCTCCTTGTCGCGTCTCAGATTCAGCCTTTTGTTGCTCGACAAGCTGCTCGACCTTCTTGCAGCTCGAGGTCATGGCCCTTGGTGCGGTGGATCTTGCAAGATCGCTTGTTGGTGCCGTCCGCTTGTCGGCGACCGCCACAGCCTGGTAGTTGGTGCTGCGGCAATCTCCTCGCCGAGCTACCAGCTTTGGCTTTCTTGGCGCCACCTCCGCTGCCGGACTGCTCAACGACTAGCACATCTTTGCCTTTCTTCTTCCCGTTGTTCCGCCGCCGTTTTTTCTTTGCCGGGCAGCCTCCTCACTATCGATCCTCCCGCTTCTTTATTCTCTCCGGGAGTTTCTCCTTCCTCAAAGACGCGCACACTTGTCGGCCGTGGCATATAGCTCATCGATGTCTCGATCTTGCACATCGCCATCTCCTCCCGCATCCGCGGTTTCGCGACGCTCGATGGAACGCGCTGATTACATGCGGTGGTGGACATCTGGGATGTTGTGCTGTCTGGCGCTGAATCTCTGAATGTACTTGCGCAGGGCTCTCCTTCCTTCGGGCGCAGCGATGAAGGTCGCTTCTTGGCCATGAGGCTTGTGGTCACTGTAAAGCGCCGCAAACCGATGGCATAGGTCTGCCCAGGAGGATATGGAGTTGTCCGGCAAGTGCATGAGCCAGATCGACATTGGGCTTGAGCACCAGCGGAAGTAGTTGGCCAGATCTTGTCGCCCCGCCCCCCGCAGCTTCGCACCGCGATGGTGTAGATGCCGAGGAACTCCGATGGATGCGACTTGCCGCCGCATTTCTTCTCGCACGTCGGCTTGAAATTCTTCGTCTTGGGCCATCGACTTGCCGCAGCTCACGAGTGAACGCAGGGCAACCTACGCGTCACGGCAAGTCGCCTGGTTCCCCGGTGCTTGCATGTCGACAGAGGGCCCAGCGCTGGTCCGATTGACGCCGCTTCTCTTGGCGCCGATCGCGAGTTCGAGCGTCTTCTTGCTGTCGTTCGTGAAGAACTTGGCGCTGATCGCGACGAGCTCGTGGATCTGATGATGCGGTGGAGCCGCTATCGAGGTGGATCCGGTGAGTCAGCGATCTTGGCCTTCGGGGTGGAGAGTGCATGGTGGTTGCACCCCCACCGGTTTCGTCGCCATCGGCTCGTGCCTGGCAGTCCTGCCGCGGCAGCGATGTATGCAACACCCCGGTAGTAACTTTCCATATTTGTAACTCCAACTCTTGCCATTTTCGGCATTGTGATATGATATTCCCTCCGTGGTTGGGTTTTCTTCTTTTGCATTTTGTCTATGTCATGCATTTTTATCATGTCATCATGTGCATCGATTTGCATACGTGTTCGCCTCATGATTCCGAGCATTTTCCCGTTGTCCGCTTTTGCAATCCGGCACTCCTATCTCCCCGGCGGCCCTTTTATGTTTTTCCGTGTGCGGTATTAAACCTTCTCGAATGGACCGAGGTTTGTCTAGTGGCCTTGGTATACCACCGTAGACCACCGGTCAAGTTTCGGTCATTTGGAGCTCGTTTGGTACTCCAACGGTTAACCGCACTCTCGCAAAGGCCTCTTTTAAGTTGCAGCCCAACACCCCTCCAAAACAGCCCAATAACCCATCTAAGTCACTTCCATGCTCTCCGTCGTTCGATCACGATCGTGTGGGCGAAAACTACACCTCATTTGGACTCTCCTAGCTCCCTCTATGCCTATTTAAGCAAACCCCCTCCAAATCCGGATCATTCCTCCCCCGAAACCCTAAAATCCGTCCCAGCGCGCGGACACGTCCGCCGCCGCCCGGACACTTCAGCGCCGCCGCCCAGCATGTCGGGGCTGCCACGTGGCGCGCCGCGCCGCCCTTAGCTGGCCAACCCATGAGGCCAGCAGCCGCCGGCCCGCCGAACGCCGCAGCCAGCCCAGCCCGCGCCGCCGCCGCGCTCCTCCGCCGCCTCCCGCCCGCTCCTCCGCCGCCCGGCCGCACTGAACGCCCGCAACCGGCCGGCCCGCCTCGCTGCCGCATCGGCGCGCCTCCCCGCCGCGCCGTGGCCGCCGGGCCCGTCCCCGCGCCTCGGCGCCCGTCGGCCCGCTCGGCCACAGCGCCCTCCACCTCGCCCGGGCTCCGGCGAGCCCGAGCCGCCGCCGCCCTCACCGATCCAGCCGGCCAGATCCGACCTCGGGTCGCGCGCCCGTTGACCTCTTCCCCCCCCTCCATTTTTCCCTAAGTTTTTTCATCTCATGGATATTTTGTGTCATTTTCAACGTGGTATATCTTTGCATCTGTAGATCCATTTTGCGCGTATAATATATCAAAATGTTCGTCTCGAAAAGTAGATCGTTTCATCTCATTGCATCATTTTCATTTGAGCTTATCTTGATTCCCGAAATGCTGTTAGAAGAGGGCTATGTGATGTTAGTTTCTGTTTCTTAACAGAACTTGCACTTTTGTTATTTTTGCCATGATTGATGTGTGCATCCTATGAATTTGAGTCCTACATGTGTTTTGTAATATGCCATGCCATCTTTCCAGGGGTGTATTCCATGTATTTTTGTGATCTATGTGGTGACTAGCACAAGCATGCAAAGTAGGTGTCCTGATGTTGGTGTTTTCAGCCCTGTTTAGCTGATATTTTGATGCCATGTTAACTTGATGATACCGAGAGATCTATGCATATTTTGAGATACTTCAGTAAGGATGTTTTGTTAAGCATGTCTTGCTCTATCCATCCATGCCCTTTTTTGCAATTATGGAGTGCCATAGCTTGAGTCAATCGAGCTCTACTTTTGCTATCAAATGTTTCCTGGCAGATTGTTTACATGTTATTCAATTTTGCCTAGGTTGTTGTGGTTGATCCATATATGCTATGTTATTGTTCTTGCCATGTATGTCTTCTATGTCATGTCTTCTTGATATATATATGCTTAGTTTATCATATAAGGCTCTGTAGTGAGTGCATTGAGCTTGTAAACATGCCTGCTTGTTATCAGTTTTTGACATGTCATGTTGCTGAATCTGTTAACGAAACTTTCAATATTGACATGGGTGTTACTATATTTTCTAATCCTTTTTGGCTTATGGTCAGTAAGGGACTTTTGTTCTATGCTTTGAGTAGATTCATGCCATGCCATGTTTTGCTATTTTAAGGTCCTGTAGCATGTAGTTTTGCTGCTCTGAACAGTGCAACCTGATGCTGTTTTTGCCATGTCCAGCCTGATATTTTGTGCACTTTTGCCATGCTTGTTTGAACCTGTTATGATGTGAACTAGCCGTAGCTCAGTGCTCATCTTTTGTCGAGCATCTTGTGTAGATCACTGCCATGTACTTTGTTGATATGTTTTGGTGCAGTAGCTTAATTTATTGTTGCTTGCTAAGTGGCATCATGCTGTTAATGGCAGATTTGTGCCATTCTTGTTTTGCTTGTCATTTGCAAACCGTGCATCCGATTCCGGTGATCTTTATATCGATTTCAACCGAAATCATCTCACCTTTCCAGTGGCATGCTTGGTTTGCAAAGTTGATGCCTGGTTCATCATTTTCCTTCCGAGCGCTTTTATACGCATTGCATATCACATCCCGCATATCATGTCATGTTTTGCATCATGTTGATTGTGCATTGCACCGTGATTTATTGTGGTTCCTTTGTTTGTGTTGTTGCTTTGGGTAGAGCCGGAGACGAGTACGTGAACGAGGAACCTGTTGAGAACGCTTACGAGGATCAAGCTTTCGACAACTCGAGAACATTGCGAGCAAGATGACCATACCCTCGAATCACTTCTATCTTTGCTATGCTAGATGCTCGCTCTTTGCTATGCCTATGCTGCGATGCCTACCACTTGCTATATCATGCCACCCATGTTGCCATGTCAGCCCCTAACCATCCTTTCCTAGCAAACCGTTGATTGGCTATGTTACCGCTTTGCTCAGCCCTCTTATAGCGTTGCTAGTTGCAGGTGAAGTTGAAGTTTGTTCCTTGTGGGAACATGGAGATGTTGTTCCTTATTGGAACATGTTTACTTGTTGGGGATATCACAATATATATATATATATCTGCTATAATTAATACATCTATATACTTGGTAAAGGGTGGAAGGCTCGGCCTTATGCCCGTGTTTTGTTCCACTCTTGCCACCCTAGTTTCCGTCATACCGTGTTATGTTCCTTGATTTCGTTCCTTACGGTTGGGTGATTTATGGGACCCCTTGACAGTTCGCTTTGAATAAGACTCGTCGGCAAGGCCCAACATTGGTTTTACCATTTTCCACCTAAGCCTTTTTCCCCGGTTTTCGCGAGCCCGAGGGTCATCTTATTTTAACCCCGGGCGGTGCTCCTTCGAGCGTTGGTCCAAACTAGAGCACCGTCTTGGGACCATTCCTTGGCAACTTGGATTACGCCGGTTCTTGTGCGCTTAGCTTATCCGGTGTGCCCCGAGAACGAGATATGTGCAGCTCCTATCGGGATTTGTCGGCACAATCGGGTGGTCTTGCTGGTCTTGTTTTATTGCTGTCGAAATGTCTTGTAGTCCGGGATTCCGAGATTGATCGGGTCTTCCGTAGAAGGAACATCCTTCGTTGACCGTGAGAGCTTATAATGGGCTAAGTTGGGACACCCTGCAGGGTAATATCTTTCAAAGCCGTGCCCGCGGTTATGAGGCAGATGGGAATTTGTTAATGTCCGTTGTAGAAAACCCGGTTGACCTCAAATAAAATACACATCAATCGTGTGTAACCGTGATGGTCTCTTCTCGGGAGTCCGGAAGTGAACACGGTGTTGGAGTTATGTCTGACGTAAGTAGTTCAGGATCACTTCTTGATCACTACTAGCTTCACGACCGTGCTTTGCTCCTCTTCTCGCTCTTTTGTGCGATGTAGCCACCATATATGCTAGTCGCTTGCTGCAGCTCCACTTTACTACTCTGTCCTTCCTATAAGCTTAAATAGTCTTGATCTCGCGGGTGTGAGATTGCTGAGTCCCTGTGACTCACAGATACTTCCAAAACAGTTGCAGGTTCCGACGAGGCCAGTGCAGGTGACTCAACCGAGCTCAAGTGGGAGTTCGACGAGGAACGTGGTCGTTACTATGTGTCTTTTCCTGATGATCAGTAGTGGTGCCCGCTTGGGACGATTCGGGATCTGTAGCATTTGGGGTATCTTCTTTTATTTTGGTTCCGTGAGTCGGACCTTGAGTGTACTCTGAATGATGGATGTTTATTTATGTATTGTGTGAAGTGGCATTGTAAGCCAACTATGTATCTCTTTCCTTATTTATTACATGGGTTGTGTGAAGATTACCTCACTTGCGACATTGCTTTCAATGCGGTTATGCTCTAAGTCGTGCCTCGACACGTGGAGATATAGCCGCGCGGGCGCTATAATGTACTCGGCTGCTGCAAGGAGTGTCGCCGTTAAGCGGCCGATGAGACTCTGAATGGCGGCCCTCCATTCATCGATCTTGTCTGCTATTGGAGGGTAATCCAGGAGCAGTTGAGCTCGCGCCAAAGCTTCTGCTGGAGTGGTGGGCGGCAGTGGCGAACGGTGCGAGGGGCGGGATATACTCGGACTTCTAACTATGTTAGAAGGAGTAGTATCCCGTCCAGGCGACCGTGTCTCGCTCGTGCCAGCATGTTGGCGTGCATGCTGGTCTTGAGCACCTCGAGGTCCACAAGCTCGATCTTGGTCCAACGAACGTATGTCACTGTGAATACCATGACGCTGTCGGTCCTGCGCCTCCTGAGGTGCGCGCGGTGCATGTACGGACGCCGAGGTCTGCGCAACCTTGTCCTTGGACCTGGCAGCACCGTGGGCTCCCTCGTCGATGTCCGTTCTTCCGCCGGCGTCTACCCCACCACCCGTTTGCTCCGGTGGTGGTGGGATCGACGTGGACGGAACAGCTGCCGCCGAAGCCTTCTTCTTCGGTGGCATGTCGATGAAGAAGATGAAGATCTAGCTCGTGTGAACGCCGGATCAGGTTCACACAACCTCGACACCCCTACCTGGCGCGCCAAAGATGTCGGGGAAACTGATCCACGAACACCTATGGGACCGGCGGACCGAGCCCCTTCCGGTTCGGCGGGGGGCGGAGATCGCACAAAGAGCGGATCGAGGCGGCACACGAGCAGTTTACCCAGCTTCGAGCTCTCCGGAGATAACACTCCTACTTGCTGCATGTCCGAGTGTATTGAGTTCTTGCTCGGGAGCGCTGAGTGCTACAATACACACTAGCTGCTAACGAGACCTAGCGTGAGTGTTTTTCTGCCTCCGAACCCCCCTCTACGTTGCGCATGGGCCTCCTTTTATATGCTAAAGGGGTCTCCGACAGGTGGCAACGTAGACAAGGGTAAAATGGAAAAGGAATTGCGGTTGGTACAACTACCTGCACAGTGTATCATACCTAACCCTGACGGCAGGGGACAAAGGCATTAAATGCCCGTCTACATCGCCCAAATAGTGCAAAAAGGGACCGTTAGGGACGCCACCGCTTGCCATGATGGCAATCTTGTCAGCGTCGCTTGCCACCGCGAACCGCTGGCCGCACAGCCTCTTGCCACGCGCGCCTGGAAAGGTCCCAGGGCGACACATTGGTGGATTTGCTGGAGCGCGGGTACAGAGTGGTAGTTTGCCGCGGCAAGCGCCTTGCCGCAGTCGTTGTCTTGTCGCTCACCGGGCCTCGCCGGGACGCGTGGCGCGTCGCGGCAAGTTCCTTGAGATGCCTTGGTTGGCCTTCCCGGCAAGCTCCTCTTGCCGGGGCCTTGTCTCCTTGGCTTGAATACTTTGTTCTTGAATGGCTCCAAAGGAAACACGGAGGACCTTGGCGGTCACCCGGCAAGCCTTGCCGCGGGGGCGGAGGGGGGGGGGGGGCTGCAGCTGCCCGTGCACAAGTTCGGGATACTAGGGTACCCCTACTCTAGTACACCGACACATTGTTCATCTGAACCTTGATACTGTTCAAAAGTTGAATGATATTGTTGCAGGTATAATTTGGCTACCAAGTTCATTTGATCTGCTAGATTAGTGTATATGCTAATGTTCGGTCTGAGACACCAAGTCGAACAAAGCAAGTTATTTCCTTGGGGAAAAAGTAGAAGGGAAGACATCTGGATGGAGGTGGCGCAAGTGAACAAGGCAACTAGTATAAAACTTCTATTATCTGGTATGATTAGCGTCCGGCGGAATACTTTATTATTTCCATTATAGGCCAATGAAGCCTGTGCGAGACATGGCGGGGAACATGGCTAGCAGGCAGGTTTTTCTGTATACATGGCAACCAACTTAAAGTGGTCAAAACCTATTCGGTTTGGACCTGGAGTCCTGCTCCTAAGCGCAAAGTCCTGCGTGCCTTATATATATAGGCCTTGGCCGATTGGAAAAGGGGCAATGAATCGATCCTTTGCAACCTTACGTTACTTTTTTCTCCTACGTTCTTTTCTTTCCAGCACCTAGCTCGTAGCTTCTGCCCAGCCCTAGCAACCCTAGGGTTTGGCTGATCTTTGCCGTTTTGCATTGAAAAACGGTCGGTTTACCTCCACGAAAGTGAGGATTCTGTGGTGTTGTGTGGATCAATTTCGCGCAGCAACACAATTGGCGACTCCGCCGGGGAAGAAGAAGATGAACACAATGAGCACCGACCCCAAGGACGGGAGTGATCTCAACCCCGACAACATCATCGCCGTCACACTCGAGGATCTGCCTGAGGATGAACGGCAGAAACTTGAACAAGAGCTTGAGGAAGAGAGGGTGGAAAAGCTGAAGCAGAAGTTGGCGGGCTTCCAAAGGACAAGAAACGACGTCATCCAAAAGGTAGCTACACCAGGTCATCCTGTTGGGGTAAGTAAAACTGCTTGTACAGAAGAAATTGCACATCTAATTGATGCATCTGCAGCTAGTAAATATGGCAAACAAATGACGGACATGGCACGCACGATTACTGAATCTGTAGCTAGCAAATTTGATGAGTTCAGAGAGCAATTTAGTAAGGATATTCAGATCAGCTTGCCTCACAAATTGCTCAATGGTACTACAGGCCAATGATGAACGTTATGAGAAACAACCAAAAGGCCCGAAAATAGTAGGTTCACTAATGTACCTAACCCGATGCATACACCCGTCGCAGTACCCAATGTTGTGCAGACCCACATCCCGTTAAGCAATAACCAAAGTGGCCAGAATTATATTGGCAATTCGTCCAATAATTTTGTACCTATCTGCTGGTACTCCTGCTCGACTTCGGTTCCACAAAATTTCAGCAGCAATAACCAAGTGTTAGCTTTAATTCCAATCTGCAGCAACCCTACTATCAAACAGTAGCATATAGCACACCACCCTTGCCACCTATTGGTACCGGGGTTCCTTACGGGCGGTGCCACATGCGTGTTTTAATGGTTCTCCATAACAAATGTATCATGCTCAAACTTCTTTGTCGAGTTACATACATACTTATGGTGCATCTATGCCACAAGCTAGTTCTCCGCAGCCTCACTGAAAATTTTAAAGATCAACTTGCTAATATACTTAGAGAATTTGGCTTGGAACCTAAGGGTAGAGCACGTGCATATCAAAAACCCTACCCTGAATATTTCGACACAACACCTTATCCTCGTGGGTTTAGAATTCCAGATTTTGTTAAGTTTACAGGAGAAGATGGTAGATCAACCTTTGAGCATGTAGGACAATTTTTAGCACAATGCAGTGAAGTTGGTACATCAGATATTTTTCGAGTGAAATTATTTCCTTTGTCTTTATCTGGTACTGCATTTACTTGGTTTACATCGCTTGCTCCTAACTCTATTGCAACATGGGCTCAATTGGAGCAGAAATTTCATGAGTACTTTTATGGTGGTGAAACTGAACTTAGACTTTCAGATTTGACAATGGTTAAGAAAAAACACAATGAATCTGTTTATTATTATATTAAAAGATTTAGAGATGTCAAAAACCGATGCTTCAGTTTGACCATAGCCGAAAAAGATTTAGCTGATCTTGCTTTTTCGGGTTTGCTTGCTCATATTAGAGATAAACTGGAAGGGCAAGAATTTTCAGATGTTAACCAATTTTTGCAAAAGGCTTGGGCACAGGAAAACCGTGCTAAGAAGTTAAACCATACAGCCGGTTTAGAGATAATAAGAACAAAGACAAGGAAAAACCTACGGTTAATGTTGTAGAGCATGATAGTGATTCGGCTAGTGAAGATGATGTTGATATATGTATGGCCGAATGGGTTCGAGCACCTAAGTCAAAACCTTTTGCATGTGCTGCCCTGAAACCCACACCAGCTAAAAGAGAGGAAATCAAATATACTTTTGATGTTAGTAAGTGTGACAAGATTTTTGACATGTTGTTGCAAGGGAAGTTAATTAGAATAAAAGAAGGGCATGTAATTCCATGCCAAGAAGAACTGGGTAGAAGAGCTTATTGTAAATGGCATAACTCTTTTTCTCATGCTACTAATGATTGTAATGTGTTTCGTCGACAGGTGCAATCGGCCATTAATGACGGACGATTGGTATTTACAGAAGGTACTAAGATGAAGCTCGATAGTGATCCTTTTCCTATAAATGTGGTTGAGTTTGAGAACAAGAAAATGCTTATTCGGTCGGATCAGACCGAATCGCAAGAGAAAAAAATGTTGTTGATAATAGTGCTCCTCCAAGGATGATCAAACCAAAGAAACCAGAAGTAGGAGTGTGGAAAGTTAATGGAAGGAGACAAGCTCCGAGGCCAAAGCCGACAGTTAACATGTTGTTGGAGAAATACACTTCATGCAAGGCCACCAATGTATTTAACCGGCTTGGAGGTAATAAATGTCCTAGATCTCCTTCTGGACCTGCAGGTCATGAGCAATGGCAGAGAAATTCATATGACCAGCAGCCATATTTCGCAATGGAGCCAACACATTGGGGTTGTGCACCTCCTATGTATCCGCAAATTCCTCCATGGGGTTTTAATCCTTGGGCGTCATATCCTATAGGGCCAGCAGGTTATTTTCAACCAGGATGGATCCCGCCTAGGCCTATGTTCAGACCAAACATGCATGAGAAGAAGGCTCGATTTAATCATGAAGCAAGATCACGTGATGCTATTGTGGTTTGAGGTAAAGATGGTTCACGCAAAGGGGCTGAAGATAGCTCATCCAGCAAAAGATTTGCGTAGAGCAGATTGCCTAGACACAATGCGGATGGCAAGGTTCACATAGGTGGCCAGAAGTTTGCATGGGTACCAGTCAGGCCTAAGGGTGATGTAAAAGATTCAGTTGAACATGATGAATGTAGGTCTGGTTGTGCTACTACAAACCAACCTGGGTTGGGTGCTGCTCATAATGTTGATAATGGTAAGCTCAAATCGGCTGCAGTGTTGCCCCGATCCAGAACAATCATGATTGGAGGTTTCAGATTTGGTTCAGTTCGAAAAGAATTCCAGGATCGAGAGAAGATTAGTAATGATGCATTGCAGCAACAGGACTGATACATCGCAGCAAGAGGAAATTCCAGTAAAAGAAAGCAACTCACATGCTGATTTGGGGCCCAATATGTAGAAAGATGGGACCGCTAGCACGACTGATCAATACAGAATTGTTTCGCCAAAGACAGAATGTTTGCTCCCCAAGCAGCAACACATCGAGATGCACCGAGGAACTCTCGGGGCAGCATAATTAGGTTAGTGGCACCAGAACTAAACCGAAGCTTCGATGGTGCCCGACAGAACTCACACATACTCGTAAAAGAAGGGTGCGAGTGGTGAGGGCATTGGAAATTAGAGAGGAACTAGCTGAGAAGAAGCGCGACGAGTGGTTCAATAAAGATAAACCAATGGTGCCCTCGAATATGACTTGGAAAGAGAAGCGCGCGCAAGGGAGGAAGGCAATAGTGCTGATGACATGGTTATGGATGGAAACTCGAGGATAAACAGGATATGCCTGCGGATATGGACATTAATACGGTATTTGAGCTGCCGCTGCATTTCGTGGCGCCTAAGGTGAAGAGGCTGAAGTTGCGAACTTGTTCTTGGCCCAAAAAGTGTTACATTTGAGAAACCGGAGAAGCATGGACAACACCTAAAGCCTTTGTTTATCAAGGGTCACATTGATGGTAAACCTATTGGTCGATGCTTGTTGATGGCGGTGCCGGTGTTAATATCATGCCTTTTTCGGTTTTTTCTAAGTTGGGCCGAAAAGAGGAAGAACTGATGAAAACCAATATGGTACTTAGTGGGTTCTCAGGAGACTTGTCTGAAGCTAAGGGTGTTATTTCTATGGAGCTCACGGTTGGTAGCAAAACATTGCCGACTGCTTTCTTTGTAGTTGATGTCAAAGGCCGATATAATATACTTTTGGGGCGCGATTGGATCCATGCAAATTGTTGCATCCCTTCTACTCTCCATCAATGTTTGATTCAGTGGGTTGATGATGATGTTGAAGTGGTTGAGGCGGATAATTCGGCCTGCATAGCTTTGGCTGAGGCTCCGGTTGATTGGCAACACGGTGAGATGCGATGCTTGACGGGTAGAGATTTATCAGATTATGATTATATTAGCATTGGCAGAGATGGTTTTGTTCCTGTACATGCACAGCCGGCTAGTGTAGCTCAGCTTAATGACTTATCCTTGTGAACAATGAATAAGGAAGATAGTGTTAAATGGATGCAAAGGCGTGTTGAGTATCGCTCAAGAAAGAACGATATGCATGAAGCTATTGAGGATTTCGATGACATGGAGAAGCTTGGACAAGGATTCTCATCGGCTGACCCACTTGAGGAAGTTGATATTGGTGATGGAAGTGTCCCTAGACCTACATTTATTAATGCTAATATGGGGGCCGATCAGAGAGGAAAGGTATGTGCATTACTTAGGGAATTTGTTGATTGCTTTGCTTGGAATTATACTGAGATGCCCGGTTTGAGTAGGGACTTAGTTGAACACAGATTGCCTATTAAATCTGGTTTTAGGCCGCATAAACAGCCCCTTAGGCGATTCAATCCTAGTATATATGACCGCATCAAAGATGAAACTGATCGGTTGTTAAAAGCTCGGTTTATTCGGCCGTGTAGATATGCGGAATGGATTTCTAATATTGTTCCTGTTGAAAAGAAAAATACTGATAAGATTAGAGTATGTATTGATTTTAGGGATTTGAATAAGGCTACCCCTAAAGATGAATATCCTATGCCTATAGCCGACATGTTGATTAACGATGCTTCTGGACATAAAGTAATTAGTTTTTAGATGGTAATGCTGGTTACAATCAGATATTTATGACCGAAGAAGATATGTTTAAGACTGCTTTTCGATGCCCTGATTTTGTTGGTTTATTTGAGTGGACTGTTATGACTTTTGGATTGAAGAATGCCGGAGCTACATACCAGCATGCTATGAATCTGATTTTTCATGATCTTCTAGGCATCGTATTAGAAATATATATTGATGATGTAGTTGTTAAATCGGATGGGTTTGATCATCATTTAGCCGATTTGCGATTAGCTTTTGAAAGAATGCGTCGGTATGGGCTGAAAATGAATCCACTCAAATGTGCTTTCGGTGTATCGGCTGGTAAGTTCTTAGGTTTTATAATTCATGAGCATGGCATAGAGATTGATCCTAAGAAGGTAGAGGCAATCAGAAAATTGGAGGAGCCCACATGTAAAAGGGATGTGCAGAAATTGTTAGGAAAAATTAATTACTTGAGACGATTCATATCTAACCTTGCGGGAAAAATTGAATCGTTTGTTTCTTTACTTCGGTTAAAATATGAAGCCGAATTCACTTGGGGGGCAGAACAACGAGAGGCTTCTAATAATATAAAACGGTATTTGTCAAGTCCTCCGGTGCTTCGAGCACCCAAGTCTGGTGTGCCGTTCAGGTTATACATTGCCGCACAAGACAAGGTGATCGACGCAGTTTTAGCACAAGAGAACGGCGGGAAGGACTACATCATTGCATACTTGAGCCGCCGGTTGCTTGACGCTGAGAGTCGGTACGTGTTTATTGAAAAGTTATGTTTATCTTTATATTATGCATGTACAAAATTTCGGCCATATTTACTTTATAGTACATGTGTAGTAGCTTGCCAAGCCGACGTGATTAAATATATGCTGCAGCAGCCGATTCTTAGTGGTAGGATTGGAAAATGGGCTTATGCACTAATAGAATATGACTTGGCATATGAATCGTTGCGTGCTATGAAAGGTCAAGTCATCGCTGATTTTATTGTTGATCATAGGATTAAGGATGAAGAAGGTATTAATTATGTTAGTGTGTGCCCATGGAAGTTTTATTTTGATGGATCGGTTTGTAGGGAGGGACAAGGCATCAGTAATGTTTTAGTTTCACCAAACAATGTCGTTTATGAAACATCGGTCCGTTTGGAATATCCTTGTACAAATAACCAAGCTGAATACGAAGCTTTGTTGTTTGGTATACAAAATTTAGTAGATATATGGGTGTAAAGGATATAGAGGCTTTTGGAGATTCACTTTTGGTAGTCCGGGAAATTGGTGGTGAATTTCAATGTTTTGATGGATTATTAAACAGCTATTTAGACCGATGTTTAGATATAATTAAGTCTCTGAATACTTTCACTATCGGTCATATACCTAGGGAAGAGAATTCTAGAGCTAATTGCTTAGCGCAGCAAGCATACGGATACCAAATCAGTAGGGGAAAGTTTTTCATATTGGAAAAACCGATGCTAGATGCTGTTAATAGTAATGTTGATCTGTTGGCTATTAATTTGCTAAAGGATGCAGCAGGTTCTTGTTCAATCCAGTAGCAAATAGTACATGGCAAAGAAGATTCGGTGCAGGAGTCGCAAATAACCGAATCAGCAGCTAATTTAGAACCAGGTGATTGGAGAACTCCTCTGATTAATCATCTAAAGGATCCTGGACAAACAAGAGATAGGAAAATTCGGCGACAAGCTTTAAAATATACTTTGCTAGATAGTGAGTTGTACCACGAACGATAGATGGATTACTTTTAAAGTGCTTAGGTCCCGGTCACCAACCGTAGCTATGGGTGAAGTACATGAAGGGCTATCACGGAACACATCGATCGGCTCATAAGATGCAATGGTTATTGAAAAGAGCAGGTTTTTATTGGCCGACGATGTTAGGGGACTGTTTTCGCTATTATAAAGGGTGTGAAGAATGCCAGAAATTTGGAAATGTTCAATTGGCACCTGCAGCTATGATGCATCCCATTATTAAGCCATGGCCGCTTAGAGGATGGGGTTTAGATTTTATTGGTCAAATATATCCTGCTTCATCTAAAGGTCATCGCTTCGTCCTAGTAGCTACAGATTATTTTACCAAATGGACCGAAGCAATTCCTTTAAGAAATATGACCCATAAGGAAGTGATTAATTTTGTTTTGGAGCATATTGTTCGCAGATTCAGTATTCCTCAAACTTTGACTACTGATCAAGGTTCTTCTTTTAGGTCTCATCAATTTCGTGAGTTTGCCGAATCTTTTAGAATTAAATTGTTAAATTCGTCGCCTTATTATACTCAAGCTAACGGACAGGCGAATCTAGTAATAAAACTTTAATTAAGCTTATAAAGAAGAAAATTAAGGAGCATCCAAGAAAGTGGCATGAAGTGCTTTGGAGGCTTTATGGGCTCATCGGATATCTAAGCATGGAGCAACTCAAGTGACACCATATGAGTTAGTGTATGGACAGGAAGCGGTGTTACACAGAGAGGTTAATTTGCAAGTTTAGAGTAGCCGGACAAAATGATTTGTCGGCTGTAGACTATAATAATTTGATGATGGATAGAATTGATGATGTTCCAGAAGAAAGACTAAGAGCCTTACGAGAAATTGAAAAAGAAAAAATAAGAGTAGCTAAGGCTTATAATAAAAGAGTGAGGGAAAAATCGTTTCAAATAGGAGACTTGGTGTGGAAAACGATTTTACCTCTTGGAACTAGAAATAATAAATTCGGCAAATGGTCACCGAGTTGGGAAGGCCCATATAAGGTTTTAGGAATTGTTCCTGGGAATTCATATTTTGTACAATCTTTGCAAGGGGAGAAATTGCCTAAAGCACTCAATGGAAAATATTTGAAGAAGTATTATCCTAGCATGTGGCAAGAGGCTTGATGGCACTATGGCCGATATTGTTTAAGATATCGCCCTAAGCAAAATATGGCCGATATGATTTCAAGTATCGCCCTAAGTAAAATTTGGCTGATGTGTTATTTGTATGTCACCTTGAGCAGTAATGTGACCAAGAAAGCAG
Organism: Aegilops longissima; assembly: GCA_021605205.1. Classification (NCBI taxonomy): domain Eukaryota; kingdom Viridiplantae; phylum Streptophyta; class Magnoliopsida; order Poales; family Poaceae; genus Aegilops; species Aegilops longissima. The sequence goes on from CM038681.1 coordinate 89,286,125, forward strand.
TCAACACTGTTCGTGGTATTATTAAAGTGTTTTTGGTGAATACAAGTGTACCAAAAACAGGGAGGCATGTGTTGCGGTATAATTTGGCTACCAAGTTTATTTGATCTGCTAGATTAGTGTATATGCTAATGTTCAAGGCAGAGACACCAAGTCGAGCAAAGCAAGTTTTTCCTTGGGGCAAAAGTAGAAGGAAGACATCTGGATGGAGGTGGCGCAAGTGAACAAGGCAACTAGTATAAAACTTCTATTATCTGGTATGATTAGTGTCCTGGCGAATATTTTATTATTTCCATTATAGGCCAATGAAGCCCTGTCACGAGACATGGCGGGGAACATGGCTAGCAGGCAGGTTTTTCTGTATACATGGCAACCAACTTAAAGTGGTCAAAACCTATTCGTTTTGGACCTGAGTCCTGCTCCTAAGCGCAAAGTCCTGCGTGCCTTATATATATAGGCCTTGGCCGATTGGAAAAGGGCAATGAATCGATCCTTTGCAACCTTACGCTACTTTTTCTCCCACGTTCTTTTCTTTCCAGCACCTAGCTCGTAGCTTCTGCCCAGCCCTAGCAACCCTAGGGTTTGGCTGATCTTTGCCGTTTTGCATTGAAAAATGGTCGGTTTACCTCCACGAAAGTGAGGATTCTGTGGTGCTGTGTGGATCAATTTCGCGCAGCAACAGATATATGCCAATATAATAGTCAGAATGATATTTGTGCCATTGTTCATCTGCAACTTGAACTTAATTAGGTCTGGGCAAGAACCATTTGGAAGGCTTGGAGGTGGAGCTAATACATCATTTCCTTATCATGTGGTAGCTAGGAGAACAAAAGGTACGACACACGTGGGCGAGTCAGCAATTTAGTGAGCCTTTACTATTAGCCGTTTAAGCAATCATAAAATAATTTATTCGAACATCATTAAATGAACTTCTCGATGCAACTTTTTTTTGAACGTAACTTCTCAATGCAACTTGGTATAGATGAAATTCCTAAACAACATGGTTGCCCAAACAATCTTTTTAAGACAACAGATAATAAACCGCTTCCATTGTCGATAAACCCTTATATAAAAACTTCTGTTGGTGTGATTTTTAAAATCAAAACTAAAGGCTATAAGTATGTGATTCTTCTCTAGAGCTCTTGGTCTATAATAAAAATGATGTTAAGTTTTAATTCTGTTTGAAGTTCCTATTTTTCTGATAGGTATTTGTGTGTGGAACATCAGAGTTAGGATGTGTGAACTACTACAGGCGACCTTTCTCTCCTAGATTTTTTGCATATTACACTAACTTTGTCTCTTTGCAATTTAAGGTATATAGCAACCTACCTTACAGAAAAAGCATATCAAAATACTGTCCATGTTACACATATGGTTTATCAAAATTATACAGTCAGTAGGAAGATAGCCTGAGGTTTGTATTGAAAAGAAGATCGATTAATGTCAGGGCCGGAAAATAATGCATATTATCACAAGCATACAACTGTATCATGTCCATGTGCTGATGTATCTATGGTATTGTGATGGATTTGGCCGGCACAGATTAAGCATAAATGTCTCGAATAGAGATCAGAAGTGGATCGCCAATTGAAAGAGCGAGTGAACTATGTTGACGAATATGATAAAAAGATAGGATGGAAACATATGCTGAAATTTAAACAGAAACTGCGTGTAATTTATGTTTTTCTACTGCATTACATTTGCATGCAATTCATCGGTAACTATTGTTATTTCCTCTTTAATTCCAGGAATTACTTATAATATTTTTTCCAAAGATTGAATGGCATTTTGATCACGCTTCTACACTACTGTCTAACTCATATATGTATTTCCTTTCCATATATCAAAAATTAAATGGCCCTAGATGTATAGCTTTAGAATTTATGTTTACATAGAGTAAGATCATCGTATAATCGGAAGAAGATTAAAATGTTTAATGCAACTGATCATTAAAAATATAGTTATTGCGACATGCACAATTAGAAGGCAAGTGATAAATGGATAACATGTTTATTTACATGTAAATAAAATTCCGACCATAGACAAAACTATGCTTGCAGAAGTCTTATATTTGTAAATGCCATCAAATTTGGTTCCAATTTTTCTTTAGTAAAAATAAATAATATGTTGGCATTACAAAACTTTATAAATTCTAGCCCGCGCATCGAGCGGGTCAATCTGCTAGTTGGAAGAATTACAATCTAGACACCATATGCAACATGCAACCACATATCACGCTGTCAAGTTAGAGCAAGCACCTGCGATGCTAGTGTAGGGGAAATGCTGTAATCAACTACGGAGCTACGTTCACTATCTTCATCTAGCATTTACATTTCTTGAGAATCATGTCGGAGGCCGACGCTGCATTCTTTAAATGAGTAGTCCCTTGCCTGCCTGCCTCGTCATAAGTGATTGATGAGGGATACGAAAGAACATTAGTTTGATGTAAGAACATGGTTAATAAACAGATGTACTAGTATGTACCAAAAGCAGAAAGGCATGTCATATTCAAAGGTATAATGTGTAAGCTAAGCGGATGCAATTTAACCAAATTGGAAGCAATACAAGCTAGACATCCGGCTGGAGTGGTGAACATGATCATCTAGGACACGAGAGCCTGGTGGGAGGCGGGTTGCTTCGCCACCATCGCGCTTTTTAGTTGGCTTCGTGTGATGTCTGTCTTTCTTTGGGCTTGTCACTGGCTCGGCCAAAGGTAATCGACTAGCTATTTGTCTTCTGGTGCTCACGGGATGGTGGTTCATGTAAAAAATATCTTTCCTTATCTTAATAAAGACCGACTTCGGCCTTTCGAATACAAGCTAGACACCACATGGAACATGCAACCACATATGACACCGCGAAGTTAAAGCAAGTACCTGGGATGGTGGTTCATTGTGAGCGAGGTCATCAACTCCAGAGCTATGTTTACCGTCTCCATCTGCTGACACTGCACCCTTTATAGCGATGTAACGTGCCGTGCCTAGCCACGTAGAAAGCTGGTACGACTTGTCTCTTTTCCTTTTTGCTTCTCTCGAGGCAGACTCTGAAATACCCTTGCATAAAAACACAATAGTGAGAGTATGGGTGAAGTGTGTGCAGAACTAGTGCACTGTAAAAGTAGCAGATAGCAGGTGGCTGAAAAATAAATGACAGGAGACATATGATAGCTCTACAACATTGCATGGCAAACAAAATTAGATTCTACTCCGTATGATTTTGTAATATATGAGCACAGGAAATGCAGGTACTCCTCCAGCACACCACCACATGTGGTCATATCTAAGATAACAGTCGACTGAAAATAAATAGGTCAGTAGATTTTTTTAATGAACCGTTCGATCTATAAGGAACGGGCAGATGACCTTAGTCTACCTCCCGCCAGTCACTGTTGACGATCTTTCTCGAACCGCCAGCGACCACCGGCCTAGACCCCTGCCTACGCCGCCCCGCCCTCCCATCGACCTCACACCACCGCCGTGCTTGGCAGCGCCCCCACGCCATCTCTTTAATCCTGGACGACCTCCAGATCGGGCGCCAGTAGCTCTAGGCCGCACAAGCCCCTAAGATAAACACCAAGGCGCTGCTTCCCCGGTGTAATAGTCGTACTAGCGCCTGTTACGCTGGGGAATGCTTCCGTTAATTGGGAATCAACTGGTCAGAAATTGAAATTCAGGGGGGCGACGGACCTCTAGCTAAGGTGAAATAGTATATGAGGAGAAACCTTGTGCATCACGAGTTACTAGGAACATCTAGTATCAAGAAGAAGCGGTCAACTAGTGTCTTCTGTGGGATGAATACCGTGCAAGCAGAGACGTAAGATTTGCACGAATAAGGGAAGAGGTGTACCTTCTTCGGTTGCCGGTGTGGTTACCTCCACATGTCGTGCCGATCTTCTTCTTTTTACCGGGGAAACCGATGTTCTGGAAGGTGCAGTCTTGGACGAACCCATGGCCAAATTGTTGACTGTGTTGCCGTGGCCGTATGTCGGCGGAGGGGAAGCAGATCCGAGGCAGCGAAGGGCGGCGTAGCAGAACAGCTCGGTGCGGTGGAGGGTGGCGGTTGGAGCGGCAGCGGTGAGGCGCAGGACGGTGTGGTTGAACTGCTCGAATGCGGACGGCTCGGCCTCGCTTCAACTACTAGCCGTGGAGGGCGTTGCGGTTGAGGTTGCGGTGGACGACAACGTCGGGTATCGCTCCGGCGTGATGGAGGAGGGCGCGTTGATGGGTGGGATGGGGTGGCGGACGGAGGACGCCGGGTTTCAGCGGCTGGTGGAGAGGTAGTTCGCGCCCACAGAGTACCTAATGGGGAATCGACGGTGGTGGGGGAACCATGTTTCGATGCAGGGACGCGCTTGTTTTTGGCTTTTTGAACAGAAGATGGGACGCGCTTGTTTGAAATTTGGGAAATTACAAACTTTGCCCCCTCTTAAAATTTGGACCTCTCATGGGTCGGGGTAGGATGGTAATCCCAGGTGTCCCAAATAGTGGGCGGGAGCGATTTCGGCCGCGCACATGTGTGCTTAGGCGGCCATTGTGTATGAATGTTTTTCGGAGGCGGTTGCGTGGCGTCTAGATGAAGCTACAAGCTACCACGGTTTAGACCTTTGGACGTCGGGCCGGTAGGTTTCACGGGTCGGAGTTATTAGAAAAGTAATTTCCTTGTACTACCAAACATTGGTCTCACGCGGTTTCGGGCAAGTAGAGGCTCTTTTGGTGCTTCGTTCGAAATTTTGAAACACAAGCATTCACGTTTAGAGTACTCTTGAACTATGAGGATTGACCTAAATAGACAACGTTATATTTGACCTTGTATGTTTGAAAAGCTCATTAAATTATCCGCTTCTTTTTGAAATTTTGACACTTGAAAATCCTATAACGATTTATTATTTTGGAATGGAGGAGCTAATTTGAATCTATTTTGTACACGACTACATATGCTATTATGTACAAAATCGAGCAAAGATTGGTGCCCCATAATTTAGGTATGGTTTACAAATGCCATGATATCAAATTCAAATAATTGAATGGACTTCATGTTGAATTCGATTTTTTAAACCACCTTAAGTTGAATTCAAATGTATGCTAGTTCATATGTAGCTATTTATAATGTCCATTGTGTAACTTTCGTATGTATAATGTGCTTTACACACACAACATGAACTATACTCACATTTATATTCGATTGCTAAAGCGATGCATTGTCTGGAGTTCAAAATACTAACTATGTGGATCAATTGTGTCGAATAATAACATAGACATGCTCAAATTCGATAGAATCTAGATGTCTGATGGATCAATGACCGCTCCTTACGCGAATTGCAAATATCATGATCCCATCCTAATATTTGGATACAATTTATATCTTTAATCAATGTGTAGAGCAGTCTTTTACGTGTAGTTTCACTCTCCATCGGTGGTCTCTCACACATGCTCACACACTCTCTCCCGAGGTGCCTTTCTCACACACATGCTCTAGATATAACCCTCCCTCCCTCCGTCCCTCCCTCTCGTAACCATTTACAACTGTTTTCACTAACCTTTATCACAAGCACTCTTCCTCTCGCAAACATACACACGCACAATCCTCATCGACCCTTTCTATATACATGGACCTGCCTACGTGTCTCATGTACGCACATTATCTTTACGCCTGTCTCTCACGTATGATTCTAGCAGAGCATTCTGTAGGATGCCCCTTAAAGTCAGGTTGGATGAATAGTAATATAAGAGATAAACACTACAAAAAAAGACACATCGGTGACATTTTGGGCCGAACGAATTTTTTTTCCTGTCATACATATGACACTTCTATGACGATAATTGTGACAGAACCCGGTATCATCATAGATGTGGTGGGCTCCTACTTCTATGACAAAAAATCATGATAGAAAATGGGCTTTTTGTCCTGGGCGGGCCGGAGACGCAGCTGCATGACATTCTTTGGGCCGTCCATAACGGAAAAAACCGTGGTAGAAGCGAGGGGTAGGAAAATTTTGGGGAGTTGCCGGTTACGGTGGGAGGTCGGGGCGAAGCGATGCATCGCTTTCTCGTACACGCATACGCTGTGTGTGTAGATGTTGGCTCTAATCAACCCGAAGCGAGGCGTTGGGCTCTAATCGAACCCCGAGCGATTGCCTTTGCGCAGCTCTACGTTCTTCGAACTCGAGCGATCGATCGATGGCTGTTAATCGAACCCGATGGAGCGATTCGCCGCTATGCTGCTAATCAAGCCGATCGATGCTGCCTCGGGATGAACAGTGAGTGTTTGGGGGTTGGATGAATAGTGAGCGGTGGCGTTGCCTCTGGATGAACAGGAACCCGTGGTGTGCAGGGCTGGATGAACAGTAAACGGTGGAGGGGTGGCCGTGGAGGGGTGGTTGAACAGGACCCCGTGGTGTGGAGGGCTGGATGAACAATAGACGTTGGAGGGGTGCCCGTGGAGGGGTGGTTGAACAGTAGCCGGTGGAGTAGTGCGCGGTGGAGGCTGGATGAACAGGAGCCCGTGGAGGCTGGAGGAGGTCGGCGGTAGCCCGTGGAGGCTGGAGGAGGTTGACGGTGGAGATGAACAGTATCCCGTGGAGTCCCATTTTGCGGTACGCCACACCCCTCCCGATGAACAAGAACCCCATTTAGACCGTAGGAGGTCCGTTTTCTCCGTTTTGCGGTACGCCACACCCCTCTCGATCAACAGGACCCCCGTTTCGACCGTAGGTGGTCCGTTTCCTCCGTTTTGCGGTACACCACACCCCTCCCGATCAACGTGACCCCCGTTTCGACCGTAGGAGGTCCGGTTCCTCCGTTTTGCGGTACGCCACACCCCTCCCAATCAATAGGACCCTGTTCTGAACGTGGCCGGTCGAACACAAGGCCGTTTCCTCCGTTCTGCGGTATGCTAGGGCTCGTTTCCATCGCCTGTTCCGTCCAAGCCGGTTGGCTCCCACGCGTTTCATTGTCTCCCGATGAACACGACGCATTCCGTTGCCTCCCCATGAACACGATGCATTCCGTTGCCTCCCCATGAACACGACGCATTCCGTTGCCTCCCCATGAACACGAGCCCTCGCCGTACGTATGCACGACTAGGCGTTCGAGACCCCGCCCGTATGTACACATACCTGGCCGTATTTTCTTTCTTGCACCCTGGCCGCTATAGGTACGTGTACATGCTACGTGCGTGCCTCTACTACGACACGTGCACGCCTCTACATCGACCAGTATGTACGTACACGTTCGCGACCAGGATGACAACGCTACGTACGCTTCGACCAGGTGGGTCCCGACTGTCAGGCACTTCCTTGCCTGCGAAGATGTAGCTAGTGGGTCCCAGCAGTCAGGGGGGCGAATCGTTTTTTTTTTGCCCGGACGCACTTCCTTGCGTGCGAAGGTGTAGCTGCTGGGTCCCAGCAGTCAGGGGGGTGAATCCTTTTTTTGCCCGGATGCACTTCCTTGCGTGCGAAGGTGTAGCTGGTGGGTCCCAGCAGTCAGGGGGGTGAATCATTTTTTTTGCCCGGACGCACTTCCTTGCGTGCGAAGGTGTAGCTGGTGGGTCCCAGCAGTCGGGGGGCGAATCGTTTTTTTCGGACGCACTTCCTTGCGTGCGAAGATGTAGCTGGTGGGTCCCAGCAGTTAGGGGGGCGAATCGTTTTTTTCCCGGACGCACTTCCTTGTGTGCGAAGATGTAGCTCGTGGGTCCCAGCAGTCAGGGGGGCGAATCATTTTTTCACGAAATACGGTGGCCTGTCCGGTGGGTCCTTGCTGTCAGGTGGAGGAATAATTATTTTGCGCGTAATAAGGAGGCACTTCCTTGCGGCTGCCATGGACCCAGCTGTCAGCCTCTCCACGTACAATCCACGTCCGATGGAAGTTGTTCCTTGACCACGTTGACCATGCCGCGCCGAGAGCACCACGGCGGTGGACGACGGCGAGGCCTAGGAAGGGGACGATGCGGAGCCGGGGAAGACGCGACAGTGGATACACACGCGGAGAGGAGTACGAGGGTTCACCGGTTCGACCATTTGCTGCCGCCGCAGAATAACAGGGGGTGTGGGTGAGTGGAGGGATGGCCTAGCCAGCGGTGGGAGTAGTAGGGGGCGGTGAGGCCTCAGCGGCAGCACAGCCGGCCACGGGAGGCAGGAGCAGACGGCACGACCGGTGCTTCTTTGGGCGGCTGGAGCAAGAAGACCAGAGGTTGAAGAAGCACGACGGCCGTTGGATGGACATCATACGGTCACTGCAGCTAGAATTGTTTATTATTGACTAAGTTGACAAAGCCCTTGGTACGTCAACTTAGTAGGCCCACAGGTCAGCTTCCGAAACGGTGCGCCCCAGATGTTAGGGGAGGAATCATTTTTTGGGCGGGTGAAGCTAGAATATCCGAGATTGAAGAAGAAGCACGGCATCCGTTGGATGGACACCCAACGGCCACTGCCGCTAGAACCGTGTGTTGACTATAAGTTGACAAAGCCTTGCATACGCGTCAACTCTTTTTTTAGGGGACACGTCAACTTAGTAAGGCCAGAAGTGTGTGGCAGAGAACTTATAGCCCATTTGAGATTTGTAAGAATGTGTAGCCCATTTTTGAATTCTAATGGAATTTACTACAGCCCATTTACAGTTTGTTAAAACTACAGCCCATTTCAACCAACCGTTCAAAACATAATTCAATAAAATTTCCCACATTTTGATGGGATTCGAATATTTTTATCCCAAAATTTCTAGTCAGATTAAATACAATTTCAATATAAATTTATATTACATAAAAATCCAACGAAACAATGCGCCAAGAACAATTAATGAAATTAAAATTTTCAATATTCCAAAAATAATATTTTATATAGTAATCACTGTTTGGTGCATTTTTAATAGTTACTACCCAGTTTTATAATTACATCCCATTTATTATTTCTTAAAGCCCATTTTCTTGTCAAGCCTAATGCATCCCTCCTAGGAAAGATTTGCAGCCAGTGAGCGGTGAATAACAACTTGACCTTGCAGGGTATTCCTAAAAAAAGTATAGCTGGGCTAGCCATTTTCAGCTTGAAAAAAATTAATATCTGGGCTGGATATCTGGCCTGGGCTAGACGGGCCACAGCCCAGTTAATACCTGCAGCGATGTTTTCGTTGTTGTTCAGAGGAGAAAAATTAAATCTGGGGTAAACATCGAAAAAAATCTGTAGTGCTCACACCTCAAAAACACAAATACTGCTCGAGCTGCTTGGTCCCAGCTGTCGGTCGCTTCTTGTGCAATTCTCTCGTTTATTGACTAGAGTACATAGGTTGACAATGGTGTGGGACCGTGATGTTAGGAAACCAGGAGGAAGCAAAATAAATTTTATATATATATATATATATATATATATATATATATATATATATATATATATATATATATATATATATATAATAAGGAGGCACTTGCGTACGTGAGGCTATGGACCTGGTGGGTCCCCATTGTCATCCTATCCAAGTAAAGTCATCTCCTCGCCCGCGCGCGCTTTCCGCCCGAAACAGTCAGCGCCGGCCGCCCCGCTTCCCGGTGCAGGCGATTGCTCCGCCTTCAAACGACACAAGTGCCGTCCGTCCGTCCATCTGCTGCACACATCAATGATACGCTGTAGCCGAGGCGGCTACTCCGGCGCCACATGTCCGTCCCTCCGCCCGCCCACCATTGCTATAAAAACTGTTGTGCCGGCCATAGCCGCAGTCATCCGCATCCGTTCCCTTTCTCCTGTCCACACCACTACTGCCCACCATGGCTTCCTCGCGCTCCAGCGCTCTTCGGGACGGGCGGACGACAGACCACAAGGAGATGGCAGCCATTGTTGCCGACCGGCTGGCCGGCAGACAGCCGGAGGACGACGACGTACTAATGGAGAACATGGTAGTCGACGATCCGGCGCCAACCCCCTCCTCCGCGCCATCCTCGCTGGTGCATTGCACCATGACCATCGGCGAGGCCCGTGCCCAATATATGGACAGGGTGAGGCCGATGCGTGAGGAACAGCTCCGGGAGGCGCAGGTCGACGCCGCCTACAACCACCATCTCCTCCAGGAGCACATGCAGGCGGAGGAGCAGATCGCCGCGGAGCGGGCGGAGCAGGAAGCGCTGCTCGACTCGTACCGCTCCACCCGCAAAGGCCGCCTCGAGCACTGGCGATACCGCATGCGGGTGGCGGAGGCTGCGGCCGCCTACAAAGAGGCTAGCAAAGAGGGCGATGAAGCGGGCGTGGCGCTGTTTGGCGAGACCGAGGACGAGGCAGAGGACAATGACGGCTCCGACAAGTCCCCGCTCCGCTGGCGTCGACGATGCCCTACTCACTCGAGGCCCCGCGGTGCCAACAACGAGGCAGAGGACACCGCCGGCTCCGCCGAGGCCCCGCCCCACCAAGAACGAGGCAGAGGACATCGCCGGCTCAGCCGAGGCCCCACCCTGCCATCAACGTGAGGGAGGATTTCCACTGCTCCGCTGAGGCGCCGCAACCGGCAACGAGACAGAGGACATCGCCGGCTCCGCCGAGGCCCCGCCCCGCTGCCAACGAGGCCGCGCCACACAGAAAACGAGGAAGAGTAGAACACGGTAGGTCGCCGCCGCTCGGGTCCAAGTAAGGCCACCGCTGCTACCCTCCGGTTGAAGCCAAGCTAGGCGGGTTGACCATTGACGGCCGGTTAGCTTCTTGGCGGCGACGTGGAGTCGGAGAGCTGCGCTGGAGAAGAACGCTGCTTCTACTTAACTGCTGGTGCAGTTGGCTGACTGACACGTGGGCCCAACAGGCCACATGTCAGTTATGCAACTGCACCTGCAGTTAAGTCACTGAAGCTTCTGTTCGGCTCAGCGGGACACAGGTGGGTAGCTTCGGTTAATTAATTATACCTCCAGCGCACCCCTTTTTAGTTTTTTTTCGAAAAGGAGGATGACCCCCGGCCTCTGCATCTGGGAGATGCATGCGGCCACAAACACCCCTTTTTAGTTGAAGAATGTATGAAATGTAATGAAATCCGGCATGTTTATATGAAATCCGACCGTATGAATGAATTTATTTCGATTAGTTCAATTCTGTATCACCGCATTGGTTGAACATGCAAAACAATACGTACTAGCATTATTCCCAGGGTGATCACCACGTTTGCAGCAGTTTCACATGCACTCCCTCCGGTCCTTTCTAGTCTGCATGCAAGTTTTGTCTGCACTCAAAATATCTCTACTTTGACCAATCTTATACAAAAAAGTATGCACTTTCACAATGTGCAAAGTAAAAAGGAACAGAAGGAGTACAAAGAGTTTGAGCAGCTTTTTAGCGTTTCTGTACATTGCAATCAAACACACATGCCTGGCAATTCATAGAGAAAATTCAAAACAATCGATGATTATGCATCTCAATGACTCACATGTCGGAGGCAATATTTACTTCACAACTAAAGAATAAAGAAAAAATTAATCACCGCTGCTGACAGCAAAGGGCGTCCCATTTGAAAATATCAAATGCATATCTTGCTAAAATCAATGAGCAAAATTTGACAAGGTTGTCCCATTCCAAAATATCAAATGCCTACGATTGTGGAATGGGCAGGGTTTGCCATCAGTTCGGACATTGACATGGCACCTCGTGCTAAATAAACCAGCTTTTCTTTTTGTGCAGTTCCACCAAAATCAACCAAATTCGCACGTAGCTTGTATGATTTCGCCCTTATATGTTGCAACGCCTTGAACTTATGGGCACCTCCTTTCTTGTGGTGGAAATGAATGATTCGATGTATTCATGAACATTTTGTGCAGTTCCCGTTGAAATCAAGCTGAGCACCCCTGTTTGCACAAATACAAAAAAGTGATTAGTATAAAGCAAACTGTACTATGAATTGACAGCTTCAACAGCACATACATGGTCCATGTAGAGCACACTTTTAGAAAAATGGAACTCACCGTAAAGAATCCTAGAACAACATTGTACTCGCAAGATCACAACAAAAAATGGAGATTTGTCACCCTTCCGAGCTGAAGTTAGTTTGGTCTTGTGGGGAGTAATGTAACCATCCTTCAACTGCTCCTTCCGATGAGAAGATAGACAGGGCTTCTTCATCCCGCATAATCGAAACTAGTCACTTCACGTACTCCATATTCTTCTTCGAGAGGAAGATGATCCCTGTTTGCTCGAAAAAAGGAAAGGAAATATTTAAAAAGCACAGATGAAGCACTTCTCAAGGACAATACCACTTTTTCATGACAGATCTAAACAGTAGCACAACACCAATAGAGATGACAAAGCTCAATCATATGGATGAAATCAATGGGTGAGTACCAACATTTGTCGAGGCTGATTGTGTAGAGCATACAGATGAAGCACTTCTCCGAACCATCTGCTGCTATCTACGGGGTGGCCATGCTTACTATATACTCCTCGATTAGTTTAATGTTTCCAACATCTTCTTGTGCAGTTCCACTAAAATATATGGTATCTTCAAAGAAGATCCTGTTTGCACAAGTAGAGATAATTACGTATGGCATCAAATCGGTGGCAAAACAATTGCTCGCTCCAGCCATAGCAATAAATTAAGATGCAAAACTATATCATTACTTGTGTCATCATAGTTCCAAAGGTTTCATTACAGCACCGGGAGTTGATTTTTTCTTCCGCTTGTTCTTCCCTTCATCACTTGATTCAATAACAGACAAGCTTCGCCTTCAATGTAAGATTTGGCATGTCAATTAGGGAGCAAAAGTATAGTACTAAACTTAATTTTCTGAAGAAAGTGGCAAAATACAGCCCAACAGTTGTGAAATATCCTTATCTTACCTCAATGGGATATTACGGTGCACATACAGATTGGAAGTCTTGTCTCCATTTGTGCAGTTCACTAAAATCAAGCAACATTATCGTACAAGTAGCACGACATATGAAAGCACACCGCAGGATCATGTGAAACAAGGTTAGTACTGACCTCTCATGATGCGGAATTGAAATAACTCACAAGAAGAAGATCTGAACCAAATTCGCCTTAACGGATAGGAAGTAAGATCTCCTCTTGTGCAGTTCCACTAAGATCAAGCAACCAAGTAACGTTGTCGGTGTGACATTTTGGTTGAACTGCACAAAACACTCTTAAAACAAAAGTGTTTTGTGCAGTGCAACAAAAGGTCACAATGGCAACGAGGTGAAGTAGATAACCCTGTTTACACAGAGGTGCAAAGGAAACAATTAGTGGTCAATAACGGTGGATGACACAGAAGCCAACAAAAAGAAGCATCTACCTTATCTAAATGGGAAAGAAAGCAAGACATTAGCATTTCTCAAACGGTGGCATTGATTAATATTAACATAGAGATTATATTAACAATAAAATTCGTTAAACATGTAATTTGCTTTTAACTGTGGCATTACATCAATTTTCCAGCGGCATTATTAGAGGGTGTTTGTTTACAGGGACATTTTGGTGTAGGGACTAAAAAACCTCCGTGTCAGTCACATCTAAACCAAACAGGAGGGACTTTTCGGGACTAAAAGTGGGTATTTGGGACTAAAGAGTGAAGACCCCGAGGGAGAATTTTTGGGACTTTTCCAACAGTTGCCCCTGCCACGCATCGCACCTTGTTTCTATTAGTTCATTACTAGGGGTAACATGGTCTTCTATCATGTCATTTAATAACCTCTAGTCCATGTTTAGTCCCCGAACCAAGCAGGTAGGGACTAGGAGTTTTAACCAAACTTGGCCTTAGATTAACAACAGCTAATGAGTTGCACGGACGGTGGACGACCAGCACCATGTGCATCTACCGATGTATCTTGTGGTCATGCACATCTGTTGCAACAAAGAACAAACAACCAAGGAGCATATTTGTGTTGGTCCCAGTTTTGTTATCTTTAGACACCTTTCCCTATGTGAGCGAAGCAAATCTAGTCCTGCTCAAACTCTACAGCCTTGTCCCTTCCTTTCCTTTTGAACTAGTACTTTCGCCCTTCCTTTCCTCTTTGAACCACGCCCTAGATTTATGCGATACAACTTTCCCCCATTCCTTTCCTCTTTGAACCACGTCCTAGATTCATGCTATACAACTTTCCCCCTTCATTTCCTCTTTGAACCACGTCCTAGATTCATGCTATATACAACTTTTCCCACTACTTTCCCCCACTCCTTTCCTCTTTGAACCACGTCCTAGATTCATGGTATACATGCAGCTAGAGCAATGCATGTGGAGTAAGTAAAATATACCTTAAGGTTCTTGGGGCGTGGTTCGGTGGGCGACGGGACGGCTGCGAAGAAGAAGGGGTCGGAGGCCCTCCCGCGCCGCTGCTGGGTGGAAAGTGAACAACAGCGCCGGTAGTGGATTCCCTCCCTCACCGACGGCGACAGTGTTAAGCCTCCTTCCCTTCCCGGCGGACGGATCCTGCCGGCTCTTTGAGCAGCAGTGAGGGGAGAGAGAGGCCAACGAAGTCTTGTTTAGATCTGGAGAGGGCGAGAGAGTGTGAAGAGAGCAACTACAAGCGCCGAGGCTCTAGCGGGAGAGGGCGAGAGAGTGTGAAGAGAGCAACTACAAGCGCTGAGGCTCCAGCGTGTATATATATACTGGAGAGAGAGAGTGTGAAGCGTGCAAACCCTAGAAAACATTTTGACCAGTCAAAGAATCCTCCTGGCAAAAATTATGCTCAAGTGTAGTTATCGAACCCGAGACCTCAAGTTTGATGAGCGAACAGGCTAACCAGCTACACAACCCTCCCGTTATGTTCAACAAGAGGAAAATAACCTTTTATACATTCCTGCATTCGTGTGACAGGCATGCCATGTTTTTTTGTGTGTGTGGGAGTCATTAGGATTTCAATCATAATCGTGTCATGTGGCTTTGGTGGTAAGACTATCCACAGTGGTGTAGAAATAATGCAGCCTTAGTCACCTTACCTCTCTCCACATAGTACGTTGGGTCCCACCAATCAGAGGGTGAAACAAACAAATTAATAAGAAAAATTAAAAGCGCCAGCGGTGTATCTTACTACCTCACACATCTCGCTACTGCTCGGGAACACTGTCCAATTGATCCCTCTGTTCGCTCACGTACTATTTTAAGTGAATCCTTATTATAACATGCACACAAATTTTGGGCACTTGTATTCGACTTAAGTCAGTGTGCCACCATATCTCGTATACATACTACTCCTTCCGTCTAGGTGTAATAAGTCACAATAGAAGGTGCAACGGGACCAAGGTGCGTGCGTGTGCGTGTGTGTGTTTAACAACATGTGTGTGTTAGAGAGTGCGACAGATCGACCTACTCCTACAGAGATATGGTGTGTAGTGTACGATTTTAGCCGCAAGAGTCGGTGCATCCTCTCGTTTCCGGGCGTGTCCGGTAGGGACATGCGGACAGCTGCCACGCCCGCTCTCGACCAGCCTGGCCCACCCAAAGCCCTCCATCGCCAGCAGCCTTCCCGCCTAAAGCGGTCAGCGCCGCTCCAAAGAATCGGTGCCACATTCATGCCGGGCAGAGCGGACACGACCTCTCACCGGGCGCAAGAGTGATGGTTGCTTCGTCCGTCCAACTTATCGCTGGGTCTATGTGATTTGATGGCTCATTGGTCTTTATTACGAGGTGGTAGGACTGCTGGATGTCCCACGCTTTCGTAAAGGAGGTAGTAGATTACAATTTTCTCCATTCTTACAGCGGAGGAGTGCAAGAGCAGTGAAAACACGCAGGCTCGGTGATTACATGGCCCACCTCACACTATCACCGTCGACACCTAACTCTTTACATAGTACTCCCTCCATTCCTAAATATTACTAGATGAGTCCCAGCGCTGCCATGAACAGCGTATATCTCTCTGCAAAATTATCGATTTCATAGAACTAAAAAAATCTATAACCGCATGACAAATGTGGTAGCCAAACTAAATAAACTCCCATCATCATTTAGATCATCCCACGTAAGGAAAAAAGATCAGCCAACTCCTCTTGCATAATGGGATTATATTTTTCTTTTGACATGTTAATGGGACTTAAAAGCTCACTTACATGCATGCTACGGTGCATGCTTGCATGCGACATGTTGATGTGATTTAAAACCCACTCACATGCATGTGCCACGGTATTTCTGCATGCTTGCATGTGGCTTAGTCTTGAGCCTCTCAACGTCTAGATCAGACGGCTATTATGACTGATTTACTTCATCTAACGACTACGTCAATTTTGATGATGTGGCTCAAGGAGAGGATAGAGAATTCCTAGTAGTGGGGCTAGCTATTACTAGTAGATAAGTCTTTGTAGAGATTCCACTAGGTGAACTACATACGGAACAAAATGAATGAATCTACACTTAAAATGCATCTATATACATCCGCATGTGGTTAATGGTGAAATCTCTACAAAGACTTATATTTAGGAATGGAGGAAGTACTAGTATAGTACTAGTATCGCATCGTAATTTATCAGTGAGATAAATTTGTACAATGCTATGAAGCTTCCAGCTCTGTTACATGTATCTTGCGTCCAAGGTTGCCCGTTGCAACATTTCATCAAATACAAAGGAGACTAACATGCATGCTATTGCATCTCAATGATTGACAGATCATAGCAAATATGTACTCCCTCCGTTCCAAAATAAGTGTCTCAACTTTGTGCAAACTTTAGTACAAAGTTGTACTACTACTAAAGTTGACACTTATTTTGGAACAAAGGCAGCTAAAGAAAAAAACGATCCATGCAGTCCCTAGCCCTTGAACCGTGAACCCTGACTAGGCTTCAATTTGCTGGCAACGTTCGAGCTTCCTAATAAATGAAGTTTGCAACCTTTTGACCATCGGATCATTTTGTGCAGTTTCACCAAAATCGAGATGAGCATCCCTGTGGCAAAGAAATTGAAGAAGCGTGATTAGAATAAGATTACTAGGACTAGTTGATGAGACATAAACTCATCACAAATACAGTACATAGAAGCTAGTAGAGGTATCAGGTATGTGCAGGGCAAAGAAGTAGAGAAATATCCACAGGGAGCGATGTGGGCAGCTGGAGCAGTGGTGCAAGCCAGCTGTAAAGGGAGTTGTACCGAGGGACGTAGCTCAACCTTGAGGAGGGCGGCGGAGGCGGCAACTGCCACGTCGCGGCAAAGGAGCAAGGGACGAAGGCAACCTCACCGGCTTTGTGAGAGAGAACGGCGGGACCCCTGATCGGGACGTGCCGACAAGGGTTTCGCCGTCGGCGACGGCCACCGCATCTACACTAAGCATCCACCCTTCCCCAAGCGGACGTGATCCGCCGGGATGTTAGAGATGTGGCCACATCGCTTTTGTGCGAGAGAGTGTGAAGAGAGCAACCCCAGCAAGCAACCGTAGGCTGGCCCGTCCCGACTATGTATATAGTGGAGCGGTTTCCTTTTCTCTCCATATGAACCTATCATATTGCGTGACGTGCCATCAAGAAAAAAAATTATAAATGACGCGGCACCTACTAACCTTGCGCTTGGCATCTCCAAAATATTAACCTTGCGATTGGCTCTTCGCCTCTTGAAGTCGAGCAATAATGGTAGTGCAGATATATATCGTTCTGGCTATATGAGACCGAATGAATTGCTGCACGTCCACCACGTGGGCGAGGGTCGAGGGGCGAGGGAGAGTGCTACTACATACGGAGCAAAATGAGTGAATGTACACTCTAAAATACGTCTATATACATCAGTGTTTGGAGTATGTACTAGTAGTTCATATTGAAATCTACTAAAGGACATATATATTCCAAACAATATGATATAATCTCTATAACCAAGGTAGTAGGGACGAGGAGTAAACGGAGGGAGTAGTAAATTTTTCTCCTCGTCCTGCGAGCCACCGCGCGCATGGGCGAGGGAGGAGCAAGCTTCACCTCATCCTGCGAGCCACCGCGCCCGTGGGCGGGGGAGACGGCGTACTAAGCAAGCTTCTCCTCATTCTGTGAGTTGACGGGACACATCAAAAGTACTCCAGTGTATAGAGCCTTGCCTCTAAGGTAGGCCCCACATGGTTTGCCTCTTTTTTTAATTTAACATAACGCGTCAAGTCGCAATTTGTTTGTTCACCCGTGGTAGACGATCCTCCCTCCACCAAGTGGACAACCAGTACACGTGCCAAATTACCACGTGGGCTGCCTTTTTCGTACAGAAATGAGCTCCACCGTGTACCCGCGCGGGTGTGGTTGGGAAAGAGACGGAGTACGTGCGCCGTGCATGCACCTCTTCTCTTCGTGCACATCCCCCACCTACGTGGGTGTGTGTGAGAGATACAAACCGCGTTCATGAGTGTTTTTTGTTTTGTGGTGGGGGGGTGGGGGTGGGGTGGGGGTTGATTTCGTGAATTATTTGTGGGAATATGTGTCGATGACATCTCAAACAAAATTTTGCATGCAATGTGTGTGAAATGGAGGCCTATCCATATCATACATAGAGGGTCGGGCAATCCACGAGAAGAGAGGGAGGGGTCATAGCTATCGATAGAGTCAAAGAGAGGATCAAGTACGGGTGGGTGCGAGATCAATGAAGAGAGCCATCAAAATTGCGTGTGTGTGCAAGTCAAAGATATAGGGCGACTGGCCTACTAGAACGTTAGAGGGCACATGTCAAGTTTGTGTGTGGCAGGGAGACATGACTAGAGCGCTTGATGTATCGGTGTGTGTGTGGGTGGGGGGGAGGGGTAGGCAGAGGCCTAACTATAGAGGTAGAACGACTCAGATATGTGTTGAGAAGGAGAGACCCAACTATGTCTTGAGGGAGATCGGTCGACATCCATACATAATCAAGGACGGAAATATGATGGGACAGAGAGAGAGAGAGAGAGAGAGAGAGAGAGAGAGAGAGAGGAGGGAGAGGGAGGGAGAGGGTAGAGTGCTGGATGGGTGATGGAGTTGCTTCTAGAGATGTTGGGAGAGGCCTACTAGACAAACTGAGGGTGGAACTGCAATGTTATCAATAAGAGTGGGGATGTGTTTCGTGTGTGCCTTATGCGTGATAGATCTGTCGGGACGCATCCATGGATGATGAAGGGGAACCATGTGTTTGGTAAGCAAACCTAACTAGATCGGTAGATCAATTGTTGTTTGTTGGAGGAAGGGAGAGACACAACTAATGAGGTAGATCGATCGATGTGTGGGTAAAAACGAGTTATAAGGACCTAGCTGGCTATATGTATAACGAGAGATCGGTCGGTGTACTTCCATTTGTTAGAGGCAAATAAGGCCCAGCGAGACGGATAGACAGAGAGAATGGAGCTAGGAGGTGGTGTGAGAGGCCCAACTACTAGCTAGATAGGGGGAGGAGTGTGCGGTTGTGAGATCGATGAAAAGAGGGCGAGAGTTTACACGTGTGTCTGACCATATGAGAGACACGAGGCAAGGACACATAAACGAGGAGATTGAAGTTGTGTGTGTATGCTGTAGGCAGGCATCACTGGAGAGGTTTATCGATCGGTGTGTGTTGGAAAGGAGTTGTGGAGACTCTAGGAGAACGACCTAAAGAAAAAAAAATGAATGTGCCCGGTGGATAGAATGCCGAGGGAGGGGGAGGGCGAGGAGGGCGTGTGGATGCACGAGAGAAAGTTAGTGGCAGCTACAAAGGCTAGAGGATTGTGTGGGTGTAACAAAGATCATAATTTGATATGAAAGCGGATTCATATATTTGAATAGGAGATCATAGTGTTTTAAACATTGCATGCATGAATATAGCGGTGATACACGTGCTGTGCACATGTTATACCATAATGTGATAATGCATGGCGTTTGCAAATCACAGCTAAATGCCGAACAATCTAAACCATACTATACATCAAACAATCTCACATTTTATTTGAATTTGTGATAATGTGCGGTGTTTGCAGCTTACAACTAAATATCGAGCAATCTAAACAATACTATATATAGAACATTATCACATTTTATTTGAATTTGTGGTAATGTGTGGTGTTTGCAACTCACATCTAAATACTTGTAGGCGGAGGGGGCCGGGCACCATACATAATGTGATTAACACATTATACATATGAGACATGGTTTAGATTATGAAGATCTAGCTAGAGCTAGAAATGTAATGTGATTTGAAATCAAAATAAAGTGGATTCAAAAAATCTAGTTCGAGTTCATATAGTACACATAGTTCATATGTAACTCGAGACTAATCATGTGGTGTGCTGTGAAGATAATACACAAACGATGGTTTAACTTGACAATAATGATGATTGTAGATCTTATTAAAACAGAGAAACGAATTCAAATGCTTTGACTTCACAACAATCATTACTGTAGATCTTATTGAAATTTAGTTCATATTGAAGCGGTAGTATATACGCTTGGAATGCACTAAAACGCTCATTTGAGTAGTAGGTTGCATGCATTATACACGTGGCGAAATATTTTAATTGAACATAACATGAATTCAAAGTTTTGAATGACATTTGTAGTGCGCATTGATTTGGTACAGACACGTTAGGCTTGTCCGAAATTTCAACCCGCGCTTTGTTAGCCCGAAATATTTAAGATATATCTTTGTCTCGTTGTGCTCCGACAACTCCATCCATCTCAACCCGCGCCTTGCTATTCCGAAATTACAACGCGCGTGAAAACTCCCACCTCCTGTGAAATCCCGACATGCGAAATGCCCGTGGTACCCCTGAACCGAAAGAACCGCCTCAAATCGGTGGGGGGTACTTTCATATCTTACCCCACATTTCGGACAAGCGCGTCTCTAAGCCATGGTTCCCCACTGCCATCCCATCCGCCCACCCATTCATACACCGAGGCCGCGAAAACCCGCGACGAAACCCCACACCCTGCTCCGTCCGCCACCCAGCCGGAGCCTCTTCCCCGACGACGTCGTCCACAACAACACCTCGACGTCCCTCATCCACCGTACCGGATGAGGATCCGTCGTCGATCTCATCGTCCCGCCGGTTCAGCCACCCCGTCCTCCACCTCCAAGGAGCTGCCCCGATGTTCCCCTCGTCTTTCGCGCCACCTCCATTCCCACACCGCCGTCTTCACCTGCACCACCGGAAGAGCATCATCATCACCGTTTCCTCGGATGAAGCTGCGGCCTAATCGGCGCCACCAAAGAGGTTGTACACTAATCGCCGCATTTTCTTCTTGATTCGATCTCACGGTGCTGCCGGCGCTCGGTCCCGAGCCGACACGGCGCGACTCCATCCACGGCGGCGTCGCCGGCCACTTCCTCCACGGCGTCGCTCCCTCGGTGGCGACGTCCACATCAGTAGGAGCTGCTGCTGCTTTAGCTCTCGCCGCCGCTGCTCGCTCTTGCTCTCGGTCCCCTGCCTGGTCTGCTCTTGCTATTGCTTTGCTCGCTGCTGCTCTCGCTCTTGCTCTTGCTTGCGATGCTGCTCGATTTGGCTACACTTGACGACCGAATCGACTTTTGGGTCACTGATTTTCAAGGGTGGGCTCGCCGGTGAAGGAAGAACCAGCCGCAGCAGGGAGGGGGCTCACCGAGAGGTACCCCACTATCTATCTTAGGGTTCGTGGATGGGGCGGTGGCGGGGGTGTTGGCGGGCGGTGGCGTGGGGATCGCGGAGAAAAAGCTCGCACGTGGGGGCCTAGAGGATGGCAGGGCGGCGGCGGACCGGCGGTGGGGAGTGTTTTCGGGGCGGGCGGGGCGGCGGGGGGCTGCTGTTTGGCCGGTGGTGGCTGGCGGCTCAGGGGGGTGGAGGTTGAAGATGAACCGCAGGCCCTTGATTTCGTATCCAACGGCTGCAAAATCGACTGACCAGAGATGAAAAAGTCAGTCGACCGACGTGTAGCCTCACCTTGCTAGTGCGTTTAGTTTCGACAGCAAAATTCAGTTTCGACAGCAAAATTCAGTTTCGACAGCAAAATTCAGTTTCGACAGTTAGGTTCAGTTTCGACAGTTAAGTTCAGTTTCGACAGTTAAGTTCAGAGATGAGCGGCTGATGTATTTTACATCTAGCACTTTGTGGTTATGTATTTTACGTCATGTATTGGAGATGCTATTAGAATTCCACTCAGGTTAACGTTGTTCGTTGTCTCTCTTGTCCTGCTTCAGCCTCGGCGTCGTACAACTCACCGGAGCTGCTCCAACAACGAAACCCTCCATCACAGCGGAGCAGTACCTCGGGCTCCATCTCCAGACGCCTAAGATCTTCTTCCCCTCCTCCGACAGAAAAGTCAGCCGGAGCATCCTCACCGGCCAACCCAATCACGCTGAGATCGACATGGCTTCGCCAAAGAGGTTGTACACTTGTTGCATCTCTTTTTTACTCTACATGTTATATATATTGTCCACTGAGCACACGGATTTGTTCCTTTAGTGTCTCCTTGAAAGAAAAAACATAGGAATTTTAATTTTCACTTGTCCTCCTTTTCAAATTCCTATTCATGAAGCACAAGACTAAGAGATAGTAGCATAATAGCATTATAACCGTACATTTTCTTGTGGTTTGACTTAATCTCACCATGCTTCTTTGCATCCTGTGATCTTCCAATTGTTGTGAATCAAACACCCAGATTGGCAGAAATCCTGTGTTTTTACATTCTCTGTTTTGCACGTGCATTCCTATCCTATTCGTGTCTATTTCCTATCCCTGCATTGTTGGAATCCTCCAAGTCAAACGAGCCCTTACATAATTACTTCTCTTACAGATAGTTGTCAAAGAAAATATTGCATGGTTTGTCCCGCTCCTGCTGCACCGTCATCCACCCCAGCTCAGCTGCTCCAACGACAAAAGGGTCCAGCACAGCAGGGATCCGGCCTCCGGACTGTCTTTCGCCGCCTCAGATCTTCTTCCCCGCCGCTGGCAGCCATGAAAACTGCATTACCATCATCAACCGAGCAGATGACCTCGAGGACTACACGGTCCGCAAGAGAGGTCGCACTCTTCGTGTCCGCTTCGTTATGCATCGCTTAATATTACATGCTACTTTATCGTCCTGTTCACCGATTAGACTCTGAGTCAGCTCCAAACTAATGGTCAAACTTGAGTTTTTAAATGGTTGTGGGGTACATATCGGGGCCGCTATCAATAGTATCTATCTACTATCTGGTTAATCTCCGGTGTCTACTATGAGTTTCATGTTGGGTGGGAAACAAACAAAGAAAAAGCCATTATCTGTATTTATTAACTGAAGCCATTATCTGCCTGCTATTATTGGTTTTGGGTCTATCCACAGGTTGCTACCATCACTCTGGATTTCTGCATGCACTCCTTACATAATCTCACTATGTTTTATTCCTATGCATGACAATTATTGTAAACAATGGAACTGAACATGTAGAGCAAAAGAGACGAGCCTTGCATGGCAATATAATTTCATGCAGACGTCGCTCCATGGTAGGCGCAAAGGCAGCCCCCCTCCACGCATTTCGGATTGTAATCGAGAGGAAGATATCTTTTCTGAGGGGGATTCAGAAGGAGAAGATAACTCCTATTTACCCCCTGAGGTCTTCGCTCTAACTTGGCATGCTGATGTTGGTTATATCATGCATATGGTGTCTTGCATTGCTTACTTTATACATCAAATATGTCATCTGCTTAGTTTAGACATCCTTTGTGCGAATGCCATCTGTTTAGTTTATTCATCGTTTATGTGAATTATGCAACGCCATACCTTGTTTAGCCAGGCATCATATATGTGAATTTTGCAATGCCATCCTGCTTAGCCACCATCTTATATGTAAATTATATCAGGCCATCCTTTTTTTCGTTACATATTACATTTGTCAACAATGTTAGTACATTCAACTGCTCTTCGTGTGCATCAGCCATTTGACACGGTGATGGCAAATTCGAGTGAAAACAAGGTCTTCGAGCAGACTATGCTATCTGACAAAGCGCATATCTCGCTGGTTACGGATAGCTCCTCAGAGGAGGATTCAGAGACAGATGACCAGTCCTATTCCCCGAGGTGTATGCTCTAACTTGGCAGGGTTATGTTGCTCATATCGTGCGTATGGTGTCTCGCATTGCTATGCCATTTGATTAGTTTAGACATGCTTTGTGTGAATGCCACCTGTTCAATGTCTAATTACCATATATGTGAATTATGCATTGCCATCTTGTTGCAAGACATTATATATGTGAATTATACAATGCTATCTTGTTGCAAAGGCATTATATATGTGAATTATGCAATGCCATGCTGTTTAGCCAATCATCATGTATGTGAATTATATCATGCTATCATTTTTTGTATTACGTGTTCCATTTGTCGACAACGTTTGTATATTCAACTACTCTTCCTGTGCATCAGCCATTTGAAGCGGTGATGGAAGTATCTGGAGTGAAAACAAGGTATTCAGAGCAGACAATGCTACCCGCTGAAGCAGACATCTTGCTAGCTACAGAGAGCTCCTCAGAGGAGGATTCAGAGACTGATGACCAGTCCTATTTCCCCCCTGAGGTCTATGCTCAAACTTGGCAGGGTTATATTACCCATGTCATGCATGTTGTCTTGCATTGCTTAGTTTTTACATCATATATAGATTGCCATCTGCTTACTTGCTTACTATATAAATCATATATTTGAATTATATCATGCCATCATGTTTACATAGTACATACACATCATCTATCTGAATTATGGCATGGCAACCCATTTAATAAAGACATCATATAGTTATATCATCTCATCCTGTTTAGTGTTTACAGTCATCATATTTAGAATTATGGCATTCTATCCATGAATGTATGTGAATTATGGCATGCCAACCTATTTAATAAACACATTATATAGTTATGTCATGTCATCCTGCTTACATAGTCTCATATTTTGAACTATGTCTTTCCATCTTTTTTAGTTAGCCATCATAATGTGAAATTGTGTCATGCTATCCTGTTTAGTTAGCCATCATATATGTGAAATTGTGTCATGCTATCCTGTTTGGTTAGACAACATAAATATGAATTATTTCATGCCCTCTTTTATTCCCCACTATCCATTGCACCAGTCTATCATACAATGTCTATACTTTCAATTACTTTTCTTGTTTATCAGCCATTTGAATTGGAGAGCGTGATGGCAGTATCTAAGGGAGTAACAACACGGTCTTCAGAAAAGATAGTGCTACCAGTTGATGCAGATAGAACCACGGTTGTACTTGCCCAAGGACCAGATCCACCACACATAACCCAGACTTTCGCAGATTGTACCCCTACCCAGTTGGACAGAGAACCAACTACACCCCTTCTAACCCCAACCCCGGCAGATAGTAACCCAGCTCCAGTTGACACAGCACCGTCTCCACCATAGAGAACCCAAACACGAGTGGTTAGTAAGGGAACTGCAGTGCCCAAAGCACGAGGACCACCACTCCGAATCCCAACTCAACGCTTAAATGAGAAGAAGATTTGTTCTCAGGTCAGGTTTTGTAGCTATGGTTCATACTCCTTTGCTCTTGCATTACTGTATTTACTCATACCAACTATTTTCAAATTTGAAGGATGGAATTGAAACTCCAATGGCGCAACAAGTATGTTTTAAACCTGTTTCTTTAACTGGTTTGCTGTTGTAACCTGCTCTATGTTGATTTCAGTTTCAATTGAATAAACAGTTATGTTCTCATGTCATGCACATTACAAGTGTTGTTATTGCTCTATAGTTACCCACACTTATATTCTGTCTATTCTGCTTTGTCTTGAACAAATATTATTTGAACTGTGTCTCTATCTTGATTTGGCAACAAAAACTAGAATGATATAGACCATAAAGTGACCATGGTACATAGATATATGTTTGTTTCATGTTGTTATCCTGTCCACTTTACTACGAACTCATTTACCAAAATGAGTTTCATATACAACATAGTAAACATGTGATGTGTCTGCTTGTTTCTCTTTTAGAATGCGGACAAAATATTGGAGAACAAAGATACCGCGTTATCCAATGGTAAAGGAAGTAATGCAGATAAGGTTCAAGATAGTGAGACATCCCTGTTGGTCTCCAAGAAAGCTGATAAAAACTATCTTGACGACAGTGAGGGAACCCAAAAGTCCTGTCTTGATGTAGTGTTCGAGTTACTGGCCACTACTGCTGGCACAAGCTCTTCGAACTCGCTGCCTGAATCAGTTCGTCTTCTTGAGTCTCAACTTCAAGTTGAAAGACATCGATCGAGATGTCTTTGCGACAGAAGTGAAGGACTAAGGAAGTCCTGCGGAATTCAGATGCATATTTTCCGGTGCAACGACAAGTTACTGGAGGATTTAAGCGCCAAACAAGAGAAAGTTAATAAGCTTGCTAAGCATCTTGCCAGCATTATGGGTACCAGGATATTGTTTCTTGAGATCTTCAAGTGGTTTCAGTTCTGGATTTGTTTTGTCATGACATTTATTTGCGCTGGTCGCCAACTTTGACAACCAAAGGTATATGATATGCTGCTTTGTTCCCTATATTTGCACTGGTGGCGAACTTTGATGCTCACTGGATGTAATATGTGTAACAGCCATGATAGCCTAGCATAAGTTGCTTGCTTATTTATTTCCTTGTTGTCTTGTTTATTTGTTTGCTTGTAGTCAGTGCAGTTCTTTTTAAAACCAGGCCATAATAACCATGGGCTAATATTTACTGTAGTGACACTGGGCCTCCTACAGGCCTTAGAAATACTGGGCCTTCTACGGGCCGTAGAAACAGTAGACCTTCTACGGGCCGTAGAAACAATGGGCCTTCTACGGGCCGTAGAAACAATGGGGCTTCTACGGGCCATATCATCAATGGGCCTTATACGGGCCGTATGACCATAACGGGCCATCGTTAATAGGCCGTATTTGATGACGCTATGAAAACGACCCAACGTATTAACGGTCCACAAACGGGCTGATGTAACCACGGGCTGAATTTGGCCCACAAGCAGAAAATGACAGTTACGGGCCGTAAGTAAACGAATGCTGGAAATGAGCCCAAGAATAAATGGGCTCTGAGAAGGCCGAAAGATAACATTTGCTGGAAACGGCCCAACTGAATAACGGGCCCTTAATGGGTATAAAGTGATATACTGTTCATTACGGGCCAGTTTCACCACGGGCCGTTAATGGGTGTAAAGTGATACACTGTTCATTGCGGGCCAGTTTCACCACGGGCCGTTAATAGGCCAAGAGTTACATAGGGCCTCATATGGGCCAAAAGACATCATGGGCCATACATGGGCGGCGAAAACGGGCCGAATCATATTGGATGGCCCAGATGACACTACTAGGCCTAATTCGGATAGGGCATAACGGGCCTTGGGTTAGCGGGCCGTAAATGGGCTATATGCGAACAGGCCGTTAATAGGCTTTCCATGGGCCGGCCCGCCACCTTTTGACCAAGTCAAACGGGCCGACCTTTTCACAGGAATGGGCCTCTGTTGGGCCGTGCCACGTGTCGACGTATCATAGGCGCCTTCTGTCCAATGAGTGGATGTCATCTGTCCCAACAATGAGTCGACACGTGTCTCCTCCAGCCAATGATGATTTTACACGTGGAAAATTCCCATTGGTCGGGGCTATTAACGGGTTATCGGATCCAAAACCCGACCCGATAGCGTAACGGCGTTCCGTTACGGTGGATGCCACATGTCGGTCACCCTTGACGAAAGCACTTCTGTGACGCGTGATTTATCGTCATGGAAGTGGAAACTTCCGTGATGATAATTTTGGTAATGTCATGGAACACTTCTACGACAGCACAAGTATGACTATCTTGATTCTGTCATAAATTTGTCATGGATGTATATGCATGACAAAAAACGCGACCTACAGTGACAAACACGTATCATCACGGAAGTGTATTTTTTTGTAGTGAAAGGGGTTACCTTAGTCCGAGAACCTAGGGTTACAAATCCTAGCCGGCTTTGTCAATGGACACAGAGTCCTTCACAATTCTGCTATCTTTGTCTTGTACGACTAGTCATCCATGGGTCTTCCTAAATGTGTCATGGGCCGAACAATGTGGCGCAGGATGGAACCGAACGAAGGGCCTCCCCTCGACCCACCGGACCTCACGGGGTGACACACCCTCTGCCCCCACGTCTCATTATCTTCTCACACCCACACATACCAACACAAAACACCACACACACAGAAAATTTCTCCTGGTGCCTCTATTCCCTCCCCCCTTGCATATACACACTCAAAGGAATGGAATCTCTTGTCGTGACGTCATATTCGTCTCTCTCTCTCTAGACCACTCTCATTTCTCGTGCCATCTCTCCCACGCCCCCCGTCGGCCCCTCTATCCATGCCTCTCTCAAATACGTAATACACACACATACCTCTCTAGGCCCCGCCAAATGCATCAACTACACATTCACACATGTTACATCACATACCCCATTGATCTAAAAAGCCCTCTCTTCACGTTTATTTCGCATACAACATTCCTTTTGAATAAAGTGTGGCCAAAAAATTATTTTAGAGTTTCTACATATATACAACATTACAAAGTTATATGGAGGAGTACGAGTGCTAATTTGCATTGCATGGTGCCCACAATGATATTTATTCCGCACTGTGAATTTGTATATTTTTATATTATATACAAAGTTAGTCATAATAAAGAGAAATGAAGAGCATCTATCTCTCCATCGCATACCCCCCCGTATGCTCCTTTCACGTATGCACACAAAACTATCTCCAGGTCCTCTAAAAGTAAGCCCCTAGAAAATTCACGCGTGTTTCATCTTTCTCTCGCGATATATGCAATGATGATTATTGTATTTGAAGCGAAAGCATGATACATACATTGGACTTCATAATCCACTCATTACGGTCACCATTTACGTTTAGTGGTTATTATACAGTCACGGGCTCACCGTACAACTCTGTATTTGCTCATGACATGAATAGTTGACCAGTTAAACACTCCACGTGGCACCTCTAGTGTTGCATCACATTATCTCACTACCATCGTGCCCACCTGTCGACTTGTATCTACTCTACATCTACACTCTTATAAAATACATAAAATACACTCTTATAAAAAACGGAGTTGGTGATGATGGTGTGCCTGCCATCCTGCAATATAGGCCGTCCGATGTATATCTGACGGATAGGAAAGAAACTATGGCAATTTTGCAAAAAAGGTACACACACACCTCTCCACATTTGCAAATAAAGCCTTCCCTCATTCATCCTTTTCTCTCACAAGATAAACAATTCATACAAATGCATCTTGATGTTACGTGCAACGCATGGGCATCTTGCTAGTAAGAATGAAAACAAACGACAAAAAAATATTTTGATGGTGGTTCGAAGTCATGACTGCGGGCACAGCGGACAAGGTGGCCTTGTATTGGTATGCTGAGCCGTCTGTTTTAACACATAGGAGCTGGTGTGGTGATTATACACACACGCACGCATGCACACGAACTGCATCCCCGCAACACTCACACAAACACATGCACCCACGCACGCACGCAACACTCACACGTACACACGCAGCCACGCACGCATGCAACACTCACACGCACACACGCACGCATGCATGCACACACCAGTACACCACACGACCAACACACACACTCACGCTCAAGTGCTCAACCTACACGTGCATGCGCACACATCGAATACAGCATACATACACAACCAGGTGATTCCCGTGCACGGGTTGGAGCCTTGTCGGGCCTGCGTAAATTTGTTTTTATCTGACCTTTTCCCTATGCGAATTGATAGGTGGGACCCACAAGGGACGTGGTCAATTTAACTAGTCAACATGGCGCCACGCAGAATATTTGGCCGGTCAACAGAGTGCAATCCGATGCTGAAATGTGAGCAAGTGACCGGATAATCACCGCAAAACGTATATAGTGACCGTAATCAGCTTATTCTGAAGTTCGGTGACTGTATTACACTTTTCTCTCTGTAGGCCCTCCAAAACTACATCTCTACACATTCTTGCATGTTAAATCTAACAACTATGCAATACAGCACTACTACTACACTCTAACACAATAAATCATATGTGTTTTTAGTTTTAATTGATATCATATTGTTACTTATAATTATTCAGTTTGCATACATTAAAATTGCCTTTGAAATGTATGGCCAGTATCATCTACCACGCGGGAAAAACCCGCCCTTTCCTGTTTAATTGGGTTTTTATCGATGGATCGTGCGAAACAACAAAACTATAGTACTATACAGTACAAATGACAGTTCACTGGGCCGTCGTGTCGTCCACTCCTCCGTCGTAAGAGTGGAGTGCTCGCTTTCATAAATCTTCTAGTCCCTTTCGCCGACATGTGGGACATCAAGCTACCGAGTCCATGTGCCATACCGGAATACAGTGCAGAGCAGCCGGGGTGAAGCACCCCAGTCATGCCGCTGGTGTAGTAATGAGCAATGAGGCGTCAAATCACAAAGGTGCACCTTTCCCGCAGTTAAGTTGGAGGGACGAAGTAACAATGCTAAAAAAATAAGTTGGAGGGACGAAGCAACCATCATTTCACTCATTGCTGAATCCGCTTCTCCCGCATCTTCTTCAACTTAACCACGTGTTGCTTCTACCTCATGTGGGACGCGGATCGGCTTGGTAAAGCACTGACACGTGGGACCGCATGTTAGCAAACCGCCATCCGCGCGGAAAAATCACCTCCTTTTTACTAATCTTGATTCTATAATTTTTTAGATCAATATAATTGAGATTTGTATAGATAGCACAAAGGAGCAAAACCAAGTGGTACGGTTAAGGGCACCCACAATGTGTAGCCAAATGTGAAAATAGCTTTTGGCATCGTGGGAACCATTGTGGACGGTGTTGCCAAAGCCAAAAAGATGGAACCGAAGCTCCCTGATTGATTGATTGAAGGAATAGAAAAATGCAACGTCTCTCCTCTTTCTCCGATGCTTGGGCGCATGTAGTACAATATAGAGCACGAGTCTACTCCCTGTCCCTTCTATCACAAATCACAAAGCGGTGAGGCGTCAAATCTCAAAGCACGCAAAGCAACCATCATTTCACTCTTCGCTGACTCTGCTTCTCCATCGTCTTCTTCGAGAAACCATCTCACCGCACTAGTACTCCTAGTAGTAGTACTAGTAAAGGACTTCCTGGATGGAAATAAGGCGGTTGTCTCGGCTTGCAGGCGGCACTTGCGAATGACTTACCGTGGTCTCCCTCAATGATGTTCTCCGTCGAACGCACTTTGCCAAAACACAAAAAAAAATATCGTCGACGTCACCGCAATGGGGAAGGAAGTCAAATATAGTTACTACCTCCATTTTTTTGTACACAAGGCCAGTAATATCAAAATTACAATTTGCAAAGGGACACTAACACTAATCGAGGCAAAATTGATGTGGTTAGCAACCAAGGACATTAATATCCCTTGCATGCATGCGGAAGTGAGAAGGTTGGTTTGCATGGCGCTGCATTAATCAAGCGATGAGGAGTGAGATGGTTACCTCTTTGGTCTTTCAAGAAAAAAATACGCATTAATTGACACGTGAAAAGAGGATTTGTATCGATTAAATCCCGTGAAGGAAAACCCCGCCTTTCATTTTTAACACTAGTACTCCTAGTACGTACGTACTTATCCTGTTTGGGTCTAGGCCTTGCATTGCCAAACTTCGCCACACATTTTTTCCAAGCTTGCCTAAAGTTTTCAAAATGAGAAGGAGGTACACTTGCGCACGGCTGTCGTGGTCGCACCACACCCTCACACGGTCGCTCCTGCACGCCACGGTCACACCGCACCCTCACACAGTCGCTCCTGCACGCTGCAAACCCAACCAAGGGAACACACCCTCACTGACACGTGCTGTCGCATGTGAACAAACCAAACTCAGCCATCCTATCGCTGACACATAATTTTCGTTCATAGAGTATGTTTATCCAACCGCATGTTGGGGAGTATCCGTCTGACCCGTCAAGGTGGTTTGTTGGGGAAGAAGAAGAGGCGAGGAAGAAGGAAAGAAGGGTTAGGAGGCGTGGGATATTCATCCAACCGCTGAAATGGTAGATCTGACCCAAGTCAGCGACTTGCATAACAAATATAGTATGTTTTACACAGCAAAAGATCCATAAAAACAACAACCTAAAGAAAAACTATCACTGCTCGCGGAAAGAGACGGCCTCGTCGTCTTTGGCTGCCGGCGCGAACCAACCGTCGTTGCCGACGTGTGTCTCCGCACCATGGTTGTCCTCGGTCTCCAGCTACTCGTTCAAGCGTTGCGTGCGGGCGCTCTGCACGGACGAGAGAACAACCCGGTTCAAGTCGAGGACATCCGGTTCCGCCTGCAGGAGGGCCTCGATGGCAGCGGCATCCGCGCGATCCGTGTCGAGTCGAGCCTCCGCCGCCCGGTTCATGTCCAGGACGTCCGGTTCCACATGCAGGAGGGCGTCGATGAGAGCGGCATCCGCGCGCTCTGCGTCGAGTCGAGCCTCTGCCGCCCGGTTCATGTCCAGGACGTCCGGTTCCGCCTGCAGGAGGGCCTCGATGGCAGCGGCATCCGCGCGCTCCGCCTCAAGTTGAGCCTCCGCCGCCCGGTTCACATCCACGACATCCGGTTCCGCCTGCAGGAGAGCCTTGATGGCAGCGACATGCGCGCGCTCCGCGTCGAGTCGAGCCTCTGCCTCCCGGTCCTCCTTTAGTATCGCCATGTGAAAGTGCTAGTTATCGACTAGAGGGGGGGGGTGAATAGGCGGTTTTTAGGAAAGTCTTCAAAACACGAATGTTTCGAAGACAAACAATAGAAATGACCTAATTGATATGCAGCGGAAGATAAACTACAACAAGCAAGCCATAGTCAAGTATGCAATAATGTGAATGGACAAGACTAATAGCAGCTATGTAGTAAGGATCAGGATGGAAGATGGTATGAAGCCAAAACAACGATAGTAGTCAAGCAATGAAGTCAAACAGATAAGACATATAAGCAATGACTTCACGAAGACAAACTCAAGGTAAAAGGAGGGATGAGATAGAACCAGTCACTTGTTGAAGACACATGATTTGTTGGACCAGTTCCAGTTGCTGTGACAACTGTAGATCTGGTTAGGGAGGCTGAGATTCAACTCAGAAGACCGCGTCTTCACCTTATTCCCCTTGAGCTAAGGACACACAGTCCTCGCCCAATCACTCTGGTAAGTCTTCAAGGTAGACTTCCGAACCTTCACATACTGCGTTCACCGGCAATCCACAATGACTCTTGGATGCTCAGAACGCGACGCCTAACCGGCTGGAGGATTCACAGTCCTCATGTGTAATAAGTCTTCAGTCACATGACAGGAAAACTTCAGTGATGCCTAACACTCTTTGGCTCTGGGTGTTTGGGCTTTGTCCTCGCAAGGATTTCTCTCTCAAAGGCTTGAGGTGGGTTGCTCTCAAACGACAAAAGCCGTGCACTAACTCCGAGCAACCACCAATTTATGGTGTAGGGGTGGGCTATTTATAGCCACTAGGCAACCCGACCTGTTATGTCCGAAATGACCCAGGTCACTAAGGAACCCGACACGTGTTCCAACGGTCGATTTCAAACACACATGACAACTTTACTTGGGCTACAAGCAAAGCTGACTCATCCAGCTCTGGATAAGTTTTGCTCTCATTGTCTTCGCTCAAGACATAGGATTTGGGTTGAGCATCACTTGATCATTCTCGACTATGATCACTTGGACCCCACTTAACAGTACGGTGGTTCCTATGACTCAACAATGAAGAAAAGGAAACAACGAGACAACACAGTCTTCGCGCTCCATAGTCTTCACTCAATGTCTTCTCATTTCATAGGCTTCAATGTGAATATCTTCACATACCACCATTGTCTTCAATGTCTTCATACATTTTTAGGGGTCATCTCCGGTAGGTAAACCAAATCAATGAGGGACACTACCTGCGTTATCCTGCAATTCTCACAAACGCATTAGTCCCTCAACCATATTTGTCGTCAATACTCCAAAACCAACTAGGGGTGGCACTAGATGCACTTACAATCTCCCCCTTTTTGGTGATTGATGACAAACTGGTTGAAGTTTTCAACGGGGATAAAATATGTGAAATGTAAAGGATAGGGAATTATCTTCATAAGTGGCAAAGGCTCCCCATGAAGATGTGCATATAAGTAGTTTGCTTTTGGAATGCAAATGCACATGGCAGGTTGTACTTGTGGAGATCCTCTTCAACTTATGAAGATAATTCATCATGCATGAAATGATATAGCTAAGAGAATGACATGCATTATGAAAAATGGACGTCTGCAGAATGATCTAAGTGCGGAAGTTATCGTCGCACATGCGGAATTTATCATCACACCGGAGTAAAGCAAATAATTAGCAGACGACCATCGAGTTTAAGTGTTACAACTCAAAGAACCAAATGTATCAAAAGCGAGAGTTGTAAACACTAGGCAAAATATAATGCAACCGCCCTTATGAACCCGCTTGAAGACTATCAAACTCATATGCTTCTCCCCCTTTTGTCAGTAAGGACCAAAAAGGTTTGAAGACATAGAGCATCTACTCGTCCTCTTCTGAAGAAGATGATGCAGCAGGGTTGTCGTTGTTGGTTGGCGGTGCAGAGGAGCTTGGTGCAGTATCGATTCGTGCAGAAGTAGGGGGGCGGTGAAGTAGCATCGGCTTCATCATCGATCACTCTGGCATTGACAGTTGCCGCGGAGGAAGAATAGTCAGAGTCTTCAAGAGATGGAGTTCGTCGTAGGACTGCATTCCGTGGAGGAGTGGAGTCAAACTTGAAGCGTTCGATGAAGCCATCGTCTTGAAGATCTGCTTCAAGACCTTGGCAGGGTCAAAATCTTCCATGATCGCCGACAGGTCTCGTGAGTGACAAAAACATTCTTGGTGGCAAGGTTTCGAATGCGATTGACGTCCACCAAGAGGCTTTGCATTTGACGCTTGAGCCAGGAATGATGCTTATCTTGCTTTTGATGCAGCGCCACAAGAAGTTCTCGATCATTGAGGACTCGAGAGCGCTTCCGAGGCCTTTGGCCAATTGTGCTCTCAGTGGCTTTAGTCCGTGCGATGAGGCGACGTGTGTTCCCAGCCGGGGATAGACACGAGATACCGCTGGCGCCTTCCATGGGTTGAGAGAAGCTGTGGTGATCTGCATTCTGAAGACTTAGTGGCGTTTTGGCAGGCTCAGGGTATATGGCTTCAACAGACATATCAACCTCTGGTAGAAAGATCAGATGATTGCGAGCAGAGGGTTGATAGTTGATAGCAGAGTGCATTTTGATGAGGCGCATGACCCATGGAGCATAAAACTTCAGACCAAACAGATCAGATCCAGACGCAGCCAATTGTCGGATGAAGAATTCTTGTGTGTTGAAGCTGATGCCATTGAGGATGTAGAAGACCAATGTCTTCATTGCTTCTTCAAGCTTTGCTGACAATGAATGCCCTTTGATTGTCCATAGAGTTCGCCTGATGATGTGATATATTGTGCGAGGCAGATACTCATGGTCATCAACAAAGAAGTGCTGAGGGTATTCAGCGTCATGTGGCAGTGGCTTCATCATGCTCAGCATCTGACTCATGTCAGGTTCTGGCTTATGAAATATGCTCTCCAAGGCATCGCTGTGGAGTTGACATCCATGTTCAAACAGCTCTCCGGGAGTGGGTAGGCCTGTGAGCTCAATGATGTCAAGAGGTTTGGCTTCATGATGGACATTTCCTGTCATCCACTCGAGAACCCATGTCTTTGTGTCTCTGTTTTAGCCGCGGATGTGGAGGGTAGCATAGAATTGAAGCACAAGTTCTTCATTCCAGTGCTCTTTGTCTGTTATGAAACCAAGCAGACCTGCATCATGAAAGCAATCAAGTGCTTCTTCTAAGCACGGCAGTCCGGCAATGGCTTCAGTGTCAAGGCGCATATGAGGGAAAATGCGACCTTGATCATACAGAACATAGGAGTAATAGCTTCTTTGCTGATAGCTCCAGAAACGGCCAGATGAGATCCTTGGCCTTGTGTAGGGGTTCTTTGCACTATCAAAGAAGGTGTTGTGGGCTTTGAAGCCATTTGCATTGAAAGAGCCTGTTGAGGTGGCAGTGCCTGGAAACCTTGGCAGTCTTGGCTTCGGCTTTGGCTTCTGGACCTGAGGCCTATGCTCAATATGATAGTCGAACTGAGGACCAGAGGCATGAGGCGGAGGGACCGAGCAGGCCATCTTCTCGTGACTAGCTCGCCATAGTTGTATGCTTGCTCGATTATGTAGGGCCTTGGTGGCGGAACTGGAGCAAAGGATGGCGAATCGAGGCTTCAGGCTGCTCTGCAGATGCTTCCGGAGCAGTGGCCTCATTGACTTCAGGCACATTTCCTTCAGTGGCTTCAGGAGCAGTTGGTGCAGGCTCCACATTGGCTTCAACCATGACCACGACATTGGCTTCATTGGTGTTGGAGGTGGCAGCCTCAATGTTTTCAACCTCCACTTGAGGAGCTGGAGGGTCGGGCACTGGCACGTTGATATCGGGGATAGCTTCTTCAGTTACTGGGGGTGTAGGGACACGTTCTTCTTCTTCTTGGGTGTCTACGGCTGATGCATCCGGATTGTCTTCAGCAGCTTTAGCGTCAGACTCAGAGACATTCACAGTTGGAGTGGCTTCTGAAAACACTTGTCGTGCAACAGGTTGGTGGTGCACTTCTCCTTCTGGAACGCTCGAAAGAGGTACTTGAGGCCTTTGACCTTTGCGAAGCCTGCGAAACGCTGGCGATGCCTTTGGAGATGGGGTTGCCTGGGCCTCAAAGTCTTCCTCTTCTTCTTGCTGTTGTTGTTGGGGAGTGACTTGTTGTTGGGGAGTACTAGGGGAGTCTTGTTGTTGCGGGCGATCAGCCCATGAAGCATCCTGAGCAATTGGCGTTAGAGGACGACCAATGCTGATGAGTTCGCTGTTCGTACGAACATGCGAAGATACCACATTGTACTCGATTTGAGGAAGAACTTCATCATCTTCAACATTTTCATGGTGACCAATGTCTTCAGCAGTGATGGGATCAGCTGCTGGAATCTCTTCAGCTTCAGGAGCCCCTGTGGAAGCAGGCTCATGAACAGTCATGCGAAGTTCTTGGGTTGCAGACGCGGGACGAACCACGGAAATGGGTTCAACAACCAAGGGCTCTGTGGGAGCAGCCCGATTCTTCTTGGTCTTTAGCTTCTTCTTGGAGGGAGCAGCATCAGAGGCGTTATGATTTTTCCTTTTTCTCGCTTCAGCCTCGGCAGCCCTCGTCTTCTTCTGTTCAGAAGCAGTTGACCGGACCTTTGGCTTCGAGCCAGTCATGCTTCTTGGGAAGACTATGCGGGGCTCTTCCTACCTTGAAGATGCAACTTGGTCAGTTGAAGACTTCTTTTTGTTTGCAGCCATCCTGGGGTCGATGCCAGGACGGCCAAGAGCCTTGCGCTTCTCAGCCTCATTGTAGGCAAGCATGCACTTGTCAGCTAGAGCCTTCATGCGCTCACGAGAGCCTCTGGCTTCTTCACGCTTCTTGACAAAGTTTTCTTTGAGGTCGTGCAGCATGACCTTGAAGTTTTTGACGTCTTGCACACTGAGTGCAGCCATATGCTTCTTGAACTGAGCCTTCTCATAGTCAATCTTGTGCTTCAGTTCAACAATGCGCTAAGCTAGAGCTAGCTCAGAAGCAATGGCGCCGTTGAAAGAGACGCTGAGGCCAATTGGAAGTTGCAGATCTTCAAAGCTGATGTTTGGGGTATCAAACCACTCATCAATGAAGTGATGGATGATTGCCACATCAAAGAGAGGCAAGTTGTTGAAGATTTCTGCTTCTTCTTTGCTCTTGATAAGTTGCTCAAGGGCATCATCTGCAAGATCGTCATCACTTGAAAGATCAATGTGCTCTTCACGCAGAATGGCAGCAGGGGTCAGTGTCAATTCAATGTTCTTGACAATTTTCTTAATCTTCTCCGTCTTCTTGGAGATACGGGATTGATCTTCAGACTGTGCTCTGGCTTCAGGAGGTGCAGTGGCCAGTTGCTTCACACATGAAGCTTTTGGAGGAGCAGCTGACTTTGGAGCCTTGACTTTCTTAAGCTTCTGCGGCTATGGAGCAGGAGCAGGAGCAGGAGCTGGGGCTTCATCAGACTCAACATCATCATCAGAGTGATCCACTTTGGCACCTTGGACCAAGATGTAAGTGATGAGGCCATCAAGGTTTGAAAAGGGACCAATGACATTGGGTTCAGCGTCACGTGAGCCGTCAGCACGGGGAGCAGAGGGACCAGGGTTGAAGTCTAATCCCAATGACTTCTTGTTTTCCTTTGTAGAAGCCTTTGCAAGCTGGAAGTTGCGCTTGAAGAGATTGTCATCACGACACCAGAGAAAAGACGTCGGGTCGGCATTCTCAGGCTGAGGTCCACGGACCATGCAAGGATAGAAACCTTGAGCAATACCTTCAGCCATGTTCTTGGGAGGAAGGCCTCGAAAGAGAATATCACCCCAAGGGCTTCTGATAGCATTCTTCTCGGCATATTCTTGTGTGACGAAATTGTACTTGAACCACTGTTCAGCCTAATATCGATTTAATCCATTGGATTCACGTCTTGCGCTGATTGTAAGTCTCTTCGGGATCTGTTTTGTACAGCTCTGCGAGGTCATCAGACAGATCTTTTGAGGTTCCCTCACGACGCTGTCTGCCGCCCTTCCTGACTGATTTCTCTGAAGCCATGAATTTCAAACTGAATGGCTTTACGTTCAAAGGCTTCAAAGGCTTGCGTTTGCTGAACAGACAGGAACTGGCTTCGGGAGAGTTAGTTTGATGCTGTAAGAATTATGCAAACGAATGCAGACTATGAGAACCAAGGGATTCTCCCACGAACATGTACCTATGAAAACATTAGAGATGCGAGGGAAGGGGAAGAGGTCATATGCATTCTCAGAAGATTTTGAAGATAAATCGGTTTGAAGACATTGACATCATGATGCGAAGGCATTCACTTATACGCTGAGAGTTGGTTCCAGATTTGTACGAATCTGTGAATAAGTACAAGTGAGGAATCTAACTAGTTGTGAAGCTTAAGTGAATATACTAGGCGATGCGAGATCTGACATGAATAGATCTAACATAGTATGGGCAGAAACCAATTTTGGCAAGTAGGATGAATCTTGAAGATCAAAAAGATGGTAAAAATAGAGTTATATTTACCGCTTCGAAGAACTGCTAGACGGTAAGAAAGGAGGCCGAGCAGTTCAATCCACCGTGCCCTAACTTGGCGACGGAGGACACCTACGGCGGCGGCGGAGATGAAGATGTTCGCGGCCGGCGTGAAGACGGCGTCGGAGAGGTCGCGGCAGCTAAGCGCTTCGTCGCCGGCGTCGTCGAGAGCTAGCGGTGGCGCTAGGGTTTTGACGAGGTGGAGAGGTGGAAGAAGATTTTCTTTACTGCAGGGGACAGGTATTTATAACGAGGTGTGCAGCGCAGCGCAATTACGCAGGTGCCCCTGGCGGTTCACATCTGAGGGGCACGTGGCAAGCATGCAACATGCTCTGAGTTGTCTCACGTTCCCACGCTTGCCAGGTTTGTCAGATGGTCGTTTCGGCTTCTCCGAAATTCAACAGTAAGGATGAATCATTTAAAACATACTTAAAGTTTGTCTCTGTGTCTTCTGCTGACAAGGACGTAGAGAAGACATTTGACAGTTTCAATAGAATGCATATGATTTGGACAGATAGAGTTTGAGATAGAAAGCATAGAGAGATTAGGGTCCGATCACATCCACTTAGTTCATTCAAATTGATGACATAGCTATAAGTGAATGCTGTAGAGAACAGAACATATATATACATCAGACAGCAACCAAATCAACATAGTGAAGAGAATCATGAAGATAAGTTGAAGTTGAAGACAAATCAAATGCGAAGATATTGCAGAAATAACGCCATGAGTGAAACACTTCAAACAAAGAAGTTTGGTGGTGGCGTTACCCACCGTATAGGAAATATTAGACCCAGACACGGCGCACAATTATCGTGGTGCTCCGAAGTCAAATTCCACGTTAATGTATTCACACTCAGAATGTAAGTCTTCATTGATTGAAGATATACGTTACTTCGTGTGTTGCACATCTAAGTCATCAACATGCATAAGTGTTAGGATGTGTGCTTGATCACAGGACATTTGAGGATTCCAAGATATTTAGCTCACACCGTAACTTGCAAAACCTTTTCTCATCCAAGTGCTTTGTGAAGATATCTGCTAGTTGCTCTTCAGTGTTGACGTGAATGATGTCAATATATTTCTTCATGACATGATCCCTGAGAAAATGATGACGAATTTCAATGTGCTTTGTCTTCGAGTGCTGGACTGGATTGTTGGCAATCTTGATGGCGCTTTCGTTGTCGCAGAAGAGAGGTACTTGTGTCAGATTGATGCCATAGTCCTTGAGAGTTTGCTTCATCCATAGAAGCTGAGCACAGCAAGATCCAGCAGCAATGTATTCAGATTCTGCAGTTGAGAGTGATACACAGTTCTGCTTCTTTGAAGACCAATAGACGAGTGATCGTCCCAGAAAGTGACATGTGCCTGATGTAGATTTGCGATCCACCTTGTCCCCAGCATAATCAGCATCCGAAAATCCAACCAAATCGAATTTTAAGCCCTTTGGATACCATAATCCGAGTGTTGGGGTGTGAGCCAAATATCGAAGAATTCGCTTCACAGCTAAGTGATGCGATTCCTTTGGTGCCGCTTGGAATCGAGCACACATGCAAACACTAAGCATAATATCTGGCCTAGATGCACATAGGTAAAGTAAGGAACCAATCATGGAGCGGTATACCTTTTGATCGAACTCTTTACCATTGTCGTCGGTCCCAGATGGTGTTTGGCTGGCATTGGCGTCGTGTATCCTTTGCACTCTTGCATTCCAAACTTCTTCAGACAATCTTGGATGTATTTTTCTTGAGATATAAAGATGCCATTTCTTTGCTGACGAATTTGAAGACCAAGGAAGAACTTGAGCTCTCCCATCATGGACATCTGATATTGTTCTTGCATCATGTATCCAAATTCATCACTATAATTCTGATTGGTGCAACCGAAGATAATGTCATCCACATATATTTGGCATACAAACAGTTCACCATCATATGTCTTCGTGAAGAGTGTGGGGTCAAGGGATCCAGGTTTGAAGCCTTTGCTCTTCAGGAAGTCTTTGATTGTATCATACCAGGTGCGAGGAGCTTGTTTGAGGCCATACAATTGCTTTATTTAGCTTGTACACCATATCGGGATGTTTTGGATCTTCAAATCCGTGGGTTGAGCGACATATACTTCTTCTTCAATCTTGCCATTGAGAAATGCACTCTTCACATACATTTGATAGAGCAAGATGTTGTGGTGGTTAGCATAGGCTAGTAGTATGCGAATAGCTTCAAGCCTAGCTACTGAGAGCAAATGTTTCATCAAGTCAATTCCTTCAACTTGAGTATATCCTTGAGCCACAAGCCGTGCTTTGTTTCTGATGACTTGACCATGCTCATCTTTCTTGTTTCGATATATCCATTTGGTGCCAATAATGTTATGCTTGCGAGGGTCAGGGCGCTTGACAAGTTCCCAAACATTATTTAGCTTGAACTGTTGAAGTTCTTCTTGCATAGCTTGAATCCATTCTGGTTCCATAAAAGCTTCAGCAACTTTCTTGGGTGCTGATATTGACACAAATGAAAAATGCCCACAGAAATTTGCTAGCTGTGTTGCTCTTGAGCGAGTAAGCGGACCAGGTGCATTTATGCTATCAATTATCTTCTCAATCTGTACTTCATTTGCAACTCGAGGATGAACTGGACGAAGACTTTGCTCATGCCGATCATTGTCATCATTGGGAGGATTGTCTTGAGTGAGCATTGTCTTCGAGTTGGTTAGGTGCGAAATGATAAGTTCCTCTTCAGCGGTGCTTCGAAGGTATGATTTCTCCGGTTCCCATCAGCTTGATAGATTCATCGGGCGGAGCTTCTTCTAGTGTGCTTGGCAGAACTCTCTTTGTGAACCATTGGTTTCATCAAATCGCACGCCTACAGTTTCGAAAATTTTGTAGAGATAGAGATTGAAGACTCTGTAAGAGTGTGAGTCCTTTCCGTAACCGAGCATGAAGCCTTCGTGAGCTTTGGGTTCAAATTTTGACTTGTGATGGGGATCCTTGATCCAGCACTTTGCCCCAAATACTCTGAAGTAACTGACATTTGGCTTCTTGCCAGTAAAGAGCTCATAGGATGTTTTGTTCAGAAGCTTATGGATATAAACACGGTTGATGACGTGACAAGTTGTATCAATGGCTTCAGTCCAGAACTTTCTTGGTGTCTTGTACTCGTCGAGCATTGTTTGAGCCATCTCAATGAGGGTTCTGTTCTTGCGCTCCATGATGCCATTTTGCTGAGGTGTGTATGGAGCAGAGAACTCATGAGTGATTCCCATGGTATCCAGATAAATATCAAGTCCGGTGTTCTTGAATTCAATGCCGTTATCACTTCTGATATGCTTGATCTTGACGCCATAATTGTTCATTGCTCGATTGGCGAGAAGACATCTTGCACTTCAGTCTTGTAGAGAATTATGTGCACCCATGTGTATCTTGAGTAGTCATCAACAATGACGAAGCCATAGAGACAAGCAGTTGTTGTGAGGGTAGAGTAATGAGTAGGGCCAAACAAATCCATGTGTAACAGCTCGAAGGGTTGAGATGTCGTGATGATTGTCTTTGAGGGGTGCTTTGCCCTAGTCATCTTTCCAGCTTCGC
Organism: Aegilops longissima; assembly: GCA_021605205.1. NCBI lineage: Eukaryota > Viridiplantae > Streptophyta > Magnoliopsida > Poales > Poaceae > Aegilops > Aegilops longissima. Next base: position 89,328,753 of record CM038681.1, read on the forward strand.
AGGCACCACACAAATGATCCTTCTTGAACTTGACACCTTCGATGCCTATGACATGCTTCTTCTTGGCGAGTGTGTGTAAGTTCCTCATGCCAGCATGCCCCAGCCTCCAATGCCAGAGCCAGCATTCTGAAGCTTTTGCAAGAAGACATACGGCAAGATGTGGACCTGCTGAGAGATCTACCATGTATAGATCATCTTTCCTATACCCTTCAAAGACTTGCTTTTACCAGTGTCAGCAAATGTGATGTGACTCTTGTCTGATGGACGTAAGGTTGAGTCCATGAGAAGACTTCGATCACCAGTCATATGATTAGTGCATCCACTGTCCATAATCCATTCTGAAGCATGAGGTGTCATACCCTACAGTACAGTTAGGGGGATAGGCTTCACCAAGAGCATTGTGAAGCATAAACATTTGACGGGCAAGTGGATTATTGAAGCTTAAATCATGATTAGGACTGATAGGATGAATGGCAAACGATTCAGGAACAAAATACATAGTGATACCATTTGGGCATTTGATCTTGTGCCCTACAAGATATTTTAGGTCCCCAAAGAATAGCATCGACGCCTTTGATTTTCGGCCGAGACCCTTTCCTGCAAAAGGAGTTAATTCTTCTTAACCACCCACATCTTCGAGGGGTGGCTTATAAGCAATGAGTCTAAGTGCAGCATCTGAGAATTTCGCTTTGGAGCCCTAGCAAATAGCCTTGCAGGAGATGAATGATACTCATATGAATAAGCAGAAAATTCTTAGTTCTATGAACATAGCGGTTTGAAGACACACGCCATATTCATAAATTTGAGTACGGTTTCCTTGCAAAACATTGGCGTTAGGGTGACTCGGTGAGTCCTCTCGTCAGATGAAGCCTTTGGACCATATGATGCCTTAGGTCTGGGTTTGTCTTCTTCCTGGTGGTGTCATGATGACATTCATCGGAAGATTCTCAAGACAACTTTTGGGAACCCAGATCTTCTTCATAGGCGGTCCATTCCTGCAGTTAGTACCAATATACCGCAAACACTTCACCATTCTGATTCTTGAACAGCTTATAGTTTGCATCAAAGGATTCATCAATGATAATAGGGTTAGCACAGTAAAGCCAGATAAGGTGGATGGATCCATGAAGGTCCCTTTGCAGAACCCATGTGGTTTTGGGATACCGCTCAGGCTTCCAGTAGGAACCATCAACATTCATTTTCCTCTCGAACCCAACACCCTCTTTCCTAGGGTTTTGGTTCAGAATCTGCCTTTTGAGGACATCGCAAAGTGTCTGATGCCCTTTCAGACTTTTATACATCCCTATTTCAAGCAATATCTTCAACCTAGCATTTTCATCAGCAATAGTAGTGGTATCCTCCGCAGAGGGGTTAGTTACCACATTAGTAGTTGAAGACAATGCAATAGTAGCAGCAGTTGAACATTCAGCAACAGAGGTAGCTATATCACGCTCAAGGCATTTTAGACATGGTGGTTCAAATCCATCCTGAGGGGAACTGGTCTGTTGAGCGCGAAGTGACTCATTCTCTTTCTGAAGATCTTCATGAGCCGCTCTCAATTTCTCAAGCTCTTGCTTCCTTTGAAGATAATTATAGGAGAGCCTTTCATGAGTAGTTGAGAGCGTTTCATGACGACTTTAAAATTCTTGGTACTTAGCATGAAGATTTTTAATGTCTTCAACTAAGGACTGTGAACGTGTCATTTCCGCGTCCAACAAGTCATCGCTTTTGTCTAACAGTTTTTGAGTATGTTCCATAGCTCTTTGTTGTTCGGTTGCAATTTTAGCAAGTGTTTTGTAGCTGGGTTTGGATTCACAATCAGAGTCATCTTCACTTGATGTTTGAAAGTAAGCATCACGTGATTTTACCTTGGCACCGCGTGCCATGAAGCAGTAGGTGGGAGCAGGGTCGTCCTTGTCATCAGCTTCAACATTGGTGTAGAAGTCATTGTCTTCAGTGTTGAAGATGGACTTGGCAACATAGGCTGTGGCTAAAGCCAGACTTGCAACGCCTGGGTCGGACTCCTCTTCAGACACCACCTCCACCTCCTCAGAAGCAGACTCCTCCTCTGAATAAATTTCCTTGACAACAAAAGCACGAGCCTTGCCAGATGAGCTCTTCTTATGAGATGAAGACTTTGATGAGGACTTGGAAGAAGACTTTGAAGATTTCTTCTTCTTCTTGTCATCAGAATCATATTCTTTGCTCTTCTTCTTCTTCTTCTCATTGTCCCACAAAGGACACTCGGAGATATAGTGTCCAGTTTTCTTGCACTTGTGACAGTTCTCTTCTTGTAGTCATGAGTGGAAGCTTCATCATTTCTTGAGCTGGATCGTGAAGACTTTCTCAAGCCTTTCTTCCTAGTGAACTTCGAACTTCTTCACAAGCATAGCAAGTTCCTTTCCAATGTCTTCGGGATCATCGTAACCGCAATGATTCTTCTTCGATGAGGAAACAACTTTTGCCTTCAAAGCGAATTCGCCCATAGTTGGGACCATGGATATCTCTTTTCTCGTATAGCTGGAACTCATGTGTGTTGAGCCTCTCAAGTATATCGACGGATCGAGTGTCTTGAAGTCGGGGCGTTCTTGTATCATGAGGGCAAGGGTGTCAAAAGAGCTGTCAAGTGATCTCAGAGTGTCTTGACGATTTCATGCTTGGTGACTTCATGGCGCCGAGAGCATGAAGCTCATTTGTGATGTCGGTGAGGCGATCAAACGTAAGCTGGACATTTTCATTGTCGCTTCTCTTGAAGCGGTTGAAGAGGTTGCGAAGAACACCGATCCTTTGATCTCTCGGGTTGAGACGCCTTCGTTGACCTTGGATAGCCAGTCTCGCACTAGCTTCGACGCTTCCAGAGCACTCACACGGCCATCTTGTCCTTTTCTCGATGACCACGATGATGTTCTTTGCAAGGAGTCCAGCTTGAATGAACTTCTTGACATCAGCAGGTGACACCTTCACCAGATTTAGGAACGCTGTTCTTGACGACATACCGAGGTCGACATCAATGGCTTCCAAGAGGGATAGTCGGCCCATCGAACACGGGCAAGCAGCGGAGACTTTGATTATCCCCGCAATGATATAGCTAAAACTCCGGTGGTTAAACCGAATCACACAGAACAATGGAGTACCTTGCTCTGATACCAATTGAAAGTGCTAGTTATCGACTAGAGGGGGGTGAATAGGCAATTTTTAGGAAAGTCGTCAAAACACGAATGTTTCGAAGACAAACAATAGAAATGACCTAATTTATATGCAGCGGAAGATAAACTACAACAAGCAAGCCATAGTCAAGTATGCAATAATGTGAACGGACAAGACTAATAGCAGCTATGTAGTAAGGATCAGGATGGAAGATGGTATGAAGCCAAAACAACGATAGTAGTCAAGCAATGAAGTCAAATAGATAAGACATATAAGCAATGACTTCACGAAGACAAACTCAAGGTAAAAGGAGGGAAGGGATAGAACCAGTCACTTGTTGAAGACACATGATTTGTTGGACCAGTTCCAGTTGCTGTGACAACTGTACATCTGGTTAGGGAGGCTGAGATTCAACTCAGAAGACCGCGTCTTCACCTTATTCCCTTGAGCTAAGGACACACAGTCCTCCCCCAATCACTCTGGTAAGTCTTCAAGGTAGACTTCCGAACCTTCACAGACTGCGTTCACCGGCAATCCACAATGACTCTTGGATGCTCAGAATGCGACGCCTAACCGGCTGGAGGATTCACAGTCCTCAAGTGTAATAAGTCTTCAGGTCACACAGACAGGAAAACTTCAGTGATTCCTAACACTCTTTGGCTCTGGGTGTTTGGGCTTTGTCCTCGCAAGGATTTCTCTCTCTCAAAGGCTTCGAGGTGGGTTGCTCTCAAACGACAAAAGCCGTGCACTAACTCTGAGCAGCCACCAATTTATGGTGTAGGGGGTGGGCTATTTATAGCCACTAGGCAACCCGACCTGTTAGGTCTGATGGCCTGGGTCACTAAGGAACTGACAAGTGTTCCAACGGTTAGATTTCAAACACACACGACAACTTTACTTGGGCTACAAGTAAAGCTGACTCATCCAGCTCTGGATAAGTTTTGCTCTCATTGTCTTCGCTCGAAGACATAGGATTTGGGTTGAGCATCACTTCAGTCATTCTGACTATGATCACTTGGACCCCACTTAACAGTACGGTGGTTCCAATGACTCAACAAAGAAGAAAAGGAAACAACGAGACGACACAGTCTTCGCGCGCCATAGTCTTCACTCAATGTATTCTCATGTCATAGTCTTCAATGTGAATATCTTCACATACAACCATTGTCTTCAATGTCTTCATACATTTTTAGGGGCCATCTCCGGTAGGTAAACCGAATCAATGAGGGACACTACCTGCGTTATCCTGCAATTCTCACAAACGCATTAGTCCCTCAACAATATTTGTCGTCAATACTCCAAAACCAACTAGGGGTGGCACTAGATGCACTTACACCATGTTGAACCGCTGGTCCGCCTGCACCATGGGGGACTCGGACGCCGGCACGAAGTCGACGTCCATCGTCTCATACCCATCAGGGGCCTTCTGCGCCGCGACCTTCGCAGTGAACATTGGATCGGCTTCCTCCTCCTCGTAGCTTGGCTCCAGAGAACTCGGGGATTGGCTCGCCGCAAAGCGAGCTTGGGAACGGAGGTCTGTGGCACCGACCACCGACGCGCTTTCTGCGCGGCGCTCCGGCATCAGCATCTTGTAGTAAGTGATCTTGTGGCGCACCATGGCTTTCCGGCGAACTAGGGGACGCTTGATGCGGGCTAGGGGATCGAAATGTGGGGGAATGGGCTGGAGATTTGGTGTGGTTTTAGGGCAGTGGCTGGCGTAGGCCGAGCAGCGAAGGTTCTGGTGTGAATAGTGGTTCCGGTGACGACCGGTCAATCGGTTTTTACTGTACATTCCTCTTGTCGCGTTCGTGTTGCAGCCCGGCACGCTGGACCCTCCACGTCGCTCACCGAATGGAACATGCTTCGTCTTGTGTTTTTGCTCGCTTGTGGGACCGCAGTTGAGAGAAAACCGACGTCCCTCCCCCTCCCCCGCCCGCATCATTTATTATACCACCACTCCCTCCGTTTTATGCGGAGTAAATAAAAACAGAGGGAGTATACTACGGATGAGGATCCTCGACGTGGCGAACCCATTGAGTAACCGACATACGGGCCTAGCAAGCATGGGGTCCGCCAGTAAGTGACCGAAAGGGAGGGTAAGGCAGGGATACCTACGTTAGAGGATCCACTTCCACTATACAACTTTGACCAAATGTTAGAGTAATAATATATGACATGCAACTTACACAAATGTTAGAGTAATAATATATGACATGCAACTTACACAAAGCATACAGGTCTAATGTTTTTCGGCTAACTTTGACCAAATGTTAGAGTAATAATATATGACATGCAACTTACATAAAGCATACGGTCAATTTCAGATGTGAAAGGAGTTTCAATGATATAATTTTCACATTATACATCTCATGTACTATTAATCTTGTCAATAGTCAAATTGGAAACCATCTTGAGTACAAATCTAGAGTACGTATTTAATCTAACAATATTGATTGGGCGTTGTTGAATGTTCATACCTTTTTGATCATAGTAGAGATACTTTGACTACACATAAAACTTATATGTAAAGTAGAAAGGATAGGAGGGAGTATATTGTACGTTCAAAAATGAAACAAACATTGAATACACTTTATATATGATTTGCGGATGCTATGATCACCGGTTCAAAATTTTGAATCTGCCTTAGGTATCACGTGCCCCACTCGTTCCCTCTCGATTTCATCTCGGGGTCCGGAGATCTATTGAAAGAGGACTAGGGTGGCTACATGTGAATGATACTCGGCGGAATGTTCAAATGAGGCATGCAGGAGGATGGACTCGACTGGAGGGCGACATGATCGATGGAGAAGAGGGTTGGAGAGGAATGAGAAATAAGCAAACACCACATGATTATGCTTGAACGGCTCAAATAAACAATAAGTTGTCTCGCTTGGCCTACATAGTGAAAGGCCTAATGCGCAACACGAAGCACTGACGCTCGAATATGGCCAGGAAAATAGGGAAACCGACATGTGGGGCACACCCGTCGGGACGACGTAGTGCAGATAAGTCCAATGGAGGAGCTGGCCCACGACCTCCTTGCCACCGACAAACGTTCATGTGGGTCGTTGGGGCCAACAACGGGGCGCAGCTCCAGCACCGCCTCTGGACACGGCGACCGCGATGAGCGATGATGTCTACTACGCAACCTTCTTCTTGTAGACGTTGTTGGGCCTGCAAGTGCACAGGTTTGTAGGACAGTAGCAAATTTCCCTCAGGTGGATGACCTAAGGTTTATCAATCCGTGGGAGGCGTAGGATGAAGATGGTCTCTCTCAAGCAATCCTGCAACCAAATAACAAAGAGTCTCTTGTGTCCCCAACACACCCAATACAATGGTAAATTGTATAGGTGCACTAGTTCGGCGAAGAGATGGTGATACAAGTGCAATATGGATGGTAGATATAGGTTTTTGTAATCTGAAAAATATAAAAACAGCAAGGTAACTAAAGATAAAAGTGAGCGTAAACGGTATTGCAATGATAGGAAACAAGGCCTAGGGTTCATACTTTCGCTAGTGCAAGTTCTCTCAGCAATAATAACATAGATAGATAATATGACAAGCCCTGAACATGCAACAAAGAGTCACTCCGAAGCCACTAATAGCGGAGAACAAACGTAGAGATTATGGTCGGGTACAAAACCACCACAAAGCTATTCTTTCGGATCAATCTATAAAAGAGTTCGTACTAGAATAACACCTTAAGATACAAATCAACCAAAACCCTAATGTCACCTAGATACTCCGTTGTCACCTCAAGTATCCGTGGGCATGATTATACGATATGCATCACATAATCTCAGATTCATCCAACCAGCATAAAAGTACTTCAAAGAGTGCCCCAAAGCTACTACCGGAGAGTAAAGAACGTGTGCCAACCCCTATGCATAGGTTCCCATTGTCACGAAACCCGCAAGTTGATCACCAAGACATACATCAAGTGTTCTCATAAAAGACTCAATCCGATAAGATAACTTCAAAGGGGAAACTCAATTCATCACAAGAGAGTAGAGGGGGAGAAACATCATAAGATCCAACTACAATAGCAAAGCTCGGGATACATCAAGATCGTGCCATAGAGGGAACACGAGAGAGAGAGAGAGAGAGAGAGAGAGAGAGAGAGAGAGAGAGAGAGAGAGAGAGAGAGAGAGAGAGAGAGAGAGAGAGAGAGAGATCAAACACATAGCTACTGGTACATACCCTCAGCCCCGAGGGTGAAATACTCCCTCCTCGTCATGGATAGCGCCGGGATGATGAAGATGGCCACCGGAGATGGATCCCCCTCCGGCAGGGTACCGGAAAGGGATCCCGATTGGTTTTTCGTGGCTCTGGAGGCTTGCGGCAGCGGAACTCCCGATCTATCTTCTGTTCTGGAAGTTTTAGGGTACGACGGTATATATGGGTGAAAGGAGTACGTTGGTGGAGCTACGGAGGCCCCACGAGGCAGGGGGCGCGCCCCCCACCCTCGTGAGCACCTCCTGTATCTTCTGACGTGGGGTCCAAGTCCATCAGGTGGGTTTCCTTCCAAAAATAACTTCTCCAGTTGATTTCGTTCTGTTTTGACTCCGTCTGATATTCCTTTTCCTCGAAATTTGAAATAGGCATAAAACAAAGAAATCTGGGCTGGGCCTCCGGTTAATAGGTTAGTCCCAAAAATAATATAGAATTGGATAATAAAGCCCAATTGTGCCTAAAACAGTAGTGTAGCGACCAGACCCGAATGGATCTAGCGCTCTGTGCTCGATGTCATCCCTGGATCGATGAATGCCGACACCACACAAGATTTCAAGGATTTATAGCAGAGTAGCAATCACACACTTATTACATCGTTGTCCACAAGGGAACTGAATAGAAAATATGGCTTAAGGCCTTCTAATAATAACAGCGGAAGGCTTGGGAGATAAGCGAGTCCATCAACTCCAACAGCATCACTGAGTATAGAACCACGACCTAACACCTTACTCGTCGTCTGAAAAGTCTGCATAGCGTGAAAAGTTGCAGCCCAAAATTGTCACACATGGAATATGCTGGCAATGTAACACATAAAGAGCAATGAATGAATAAGCCTATACTACATGCATATTTGGCTGGTGGTAAGGCTCTCGTTACATTTGCATAAAGCTGATTTTTCCCTGCATCAAAGGAATAATTTTGTTTAACTATCATGGTGGTTGTTAAACATTGAGAATGGTTGACAGATCCTCAATCCCAATTAAAAGTACTCATCAAAACCCAATAACTTTTATTTAGAAGTAACATGTTGAGATTCACATGATAATCAAATACCGGATACTCAAATTGTCCATAACGGGGACACGGCTAATCATGATTAGTTTATACACTCTGCAGAGGTTTGCGACTATTCCCCACAAGACTCGATCGCCTCCGCTTGGTTCTCGTGACTACATGGTGTTTGAGAAACGGATGACCGAGACATAGTCTTCGTAAGCGCTAGCACCTTACATGTGGGTAGACCGTACCAACCTACATCCCCTACATCAGCTAGCCTACCCGTAAGAGTTCGCACGACTTAGTCAACTACGCCAGAGCCCATAATTGGCTTTTGGCTGCACACGGAAGTTTCAGTTTGAATAATCTTATGATCCCTTAGAGCACAGGTGGCGGTCCAAGAAATACAGCAAGTCTGATAGAAACCAGTGCCTCAATCCACCCAGATGTGTGTTAGGTTGCCACCTTAGATAAACCATTAATTAACAATCTCACATCTGTCATGGATATTCACTCACCCAATCCACGTCTACTAGCATAGCGTAGCATGAACAAGCAAACGTAGAAGTAACTCCCAAGGTTTCATAAGTAAAACAGGTAATAGGTACTACCTCAATCTACTTCCCAATACCCACAATTTAATTAGATCCTAATCATGCAAATGTTTGAGGAATAGATCTAATGCAATAAAACTGGGTAGTAGAAAGGTATGATCAAAGTGTTACTTGCCTTGCTGATGATCCGCGAGTCCTAGAGATTCGAAGTAACAAGCGGCGCACTCCGGGTGATCTAACGCAGACAAACAACAAGCATACAATAAGTACTCATCTAATGCACAGGGAAATCTCGAATAAAAGATCTAACCAGAAAGTTCAACTTAAGAACCCTGGTTGCAAAAGAATCGAATCAAAACAAACTCCGAAAGTCGAAACTCGAGAGAGAACGTCTCGGTTTAGCAATCTGAAATTAGGTCAAAATTTCACAGTGGCAAAACTCTGTGAAAGTAGGGTAGTCGGAACGGCGGTTTCGTTATGAAACTCCAGGCGCTTGAATCACCTGATTCCGATAAATGAGCGAGAAATAAAACAGTTTTGAAAATCAGATCTGAAATCAAATCAGAAAATAACGGATTAATTCCGATTAAAAGAAAAACGATTTAACGAGTTAAAAAGTGAGCGTTAGATTAACAAGCGAATCTAACGAACGCGTTCATTGAAACGAACGGTTCGGTGAACGTCCGTTAAATAAGAAAACCGAAAAAAAATAAAACCAATCTAGGTTTTCTTAAAAAAACCAAACATATTATTTTTTTTTAAAAAACCGGACGGTTCGAGGGGATAAACCGAATCGGGCGCGGGGCGGGGCGGCTACCTCCGGCGATCGCCGGCGAGGTCCGGCGGGGCGGCGGGACTCGGCGGGGTTCGGCGTCAAGGGCGGCGGGGTCCACGGCGTCGGCCAAGGCGTCCACAAGGGCGCCAGGCGCGGCAGGCTTTCAGGCGTGGGCTGGGTCGGGCGGGCGGCTCCAGCGGCTTGGGGTGAGAGAGAGGGGCGGGGGGTATTTAAGAGGCGGGGCGGCTTGGGGAGGGGGGGCGCTGTTTTTTTAAATTAAACCAAAACAAATAAAAAAATACCAAACGAACTCGGATTTAAATAAAACAAATTTTCCCGACTCCTAAAAATGAGTCTAACAAAATGAACTTTAAAAACAATATACATGCATAAAAATTTTAAAATGCTCATTTTGCCTAAGCAAAATAAATCTTCCAAAACCAAATTTGGTTTATTTATAATATCTTCATTTTCCTAATTGTTTGGGAAAGTCATATTATTCCCTCTCAAGATGTTTTATAGGAAAAACTTTATGAAGATAATTTAAATAATCCAATGATCCTATTTTCAAAATTTGAGAGACCCCAAATATGAAAATTATGAAACTTCCAACTCTCTCCGAGGGTCCTTGAGTTGCGTGAAATTTCTAGGATCGGAAAATGCGAGAAAATATGATATGCATGATGACCTAATGTATAACATTCCAAATTGAAAATTTGGGATGTTACAAACCTACCCTAAGATGAATCTAGCCCTCGAGATTCGGGTTAACTAGAAAATAGGTGAGGGTGGTCCTTAAGCAAAACTTCCTCTCTTTCCCAGGTGGCTTCATCCTCAGTGTGGTGGCTCCACTGAACTTTGCAAAACTTGATAACCTTGCTGCGAGTAACTCTGCTGGCATAATCGAGAATCTTAACTGGTTTTTCTTCATATGTCAAGTCATCCTTCAACTGAATTGCCTCCAGTGGCACTGTGTCTCTTAACGGTACCTCTGCTATCTCGGGGTGACATTTCTTCAACTGAGAAACATGGAATACATCATGAACTCCTGACAGTCCTTCTGGCAATTCCAACTTATACGCAACTTCTCCCATGCGTTGCAAAATCTTATATGGTCCAACGAAGCGGGTGCTAACTTTCCTTTAACTCCAAAACGCTTAACTCCTCGGCGGGGATACTCGAGGTATACTCGGTCTCCAACTTCATACTCAATCGCTGCGCTTTGAATCGGCATAGCTCTTACATGCAGACTGGGCTACCTTGAGCCTATCTCGAATCAACTTAACTTTCTGTTCAGACTCCTTAATCAAATCTGGTCCAAATAACTGACGATCTCCAGTTTCGTCCCATGACAATGGTGTCCTGCACCTTCTTCCATACAAGGCCTCGAAAGGTGCCATCTTTAAGCTGGTTTGGTAACTGTTATTGTAGGAAAATTCTGCATACGGCAAATTATCGTCCCAACTAGATCCGTAATCTAGTGCACAAGCTCTCAGCATGTCCTCCAAAATCTGATTGACTCTCTCGGTTTGTCCATCGGTCTGTGGGTGGAAAGCTGTACTGAATTCCAATCGGGTTCCCAATGTTTCATGCAACTGGTTCCAAAATTTCGAAGTAAACTGGGTTCCTCTGTCTGATACAATGCTCCTCGGAACTCCGTGCAAGCATACAATTCTGGTCATATATATCTTTGCCAACTTAGCACTGCTATAGGTAGTCTTGACTGGAATGAAATGAGCTATCTTAGTCAAACGGTCGACTATGACCCAAATCGAGTCATATCCTGAGCGGGTCTTTGGCAAACCTGTGATGAAATCCATGCCTAGTTTATCCCACTTCCATTCGGTATCGGCAATGGTTGTAACAATCCTGCTGGCTTCGATGCTCGCCTTTACTTTCGACATACGTGCAAACTGCTACATACTCCGCAATATCCTTCTTCATTCGGTCCACCGAAAATATTTTTCAAATCCAAATACATCTTGGTATTTCTGGGTGAATCGAATAGGGTGAATCATGGGCCTCTTGTAGAATCAACTTCCGATCTCGGGTCATTGGGCACATAAACACGGTCTTCAAACCATAGGGTATCGTGCTCATCCTCACGAAATCCTTTAGCTTTTCCTTTGCTCATTTTCTCCTTTATAGCGGCAACTTCCTTATCGCCTTTTGGGCTTCTCGATTTTGTCCATCGATGTCGACTGAATCTCCAATGCTGCTACATAGCCTCTCGGAACTATTTCCAAACATAGCTCTCGAAGGTCCTCGGCTAACTCATTGGGTATTTCTCCCATCATTAGGGTACTGACGTGGCTCTTACGGCTCAATGCGTCTGCTACGACATTAGCCTTTCCGGGGTGATAATGCAATCTCATATCATAATCCTTGATAAGTTCTAACCATCTCCTTTGTCTGAGATTCAATTCCTTCTGTGTGAAGATGTACCTCAAACTCTTGTGATCCGTATATACTTCACAATGATTTCCAATGAGAAAATGTCTCCACGTCTTCAAGGCATGCACAACGGCCGCTAACTCCAAATCATGAGTGGCATAATTCAACTCATGGGGCTTAATTTGTCGTGAAGCATACGAAACAACTCTTCCTTCCTGCATAAGCACTGCTCCAAGTCCTCGACGTGAAGCGTCGCAATACACCTCATAATCCTTAGTTTGATCTGGCAATATCAAAATTGGTGAGGTAACCAATCTTTTCTTCAACTCCTGAAAACTTGCCTCACAGTCCTCAGTCCATATGAATTTGTTTTCCTTTTTCAACAATTCTGTCATAGGCTTTGCAATTCTTGAGAAATTCTCAATGAATCTTCGGTAGTATCCTGCGAGTGCAAGGAAACTCGAATCTCTCAACTGTCGTTGGTGCTTCCCACTTGGTTACGGTCTCAACTTTTGTGGGGTCAACTGCTATTCCTTCTCCGGATATAACATGTCCGAGAAATCCAACTTCCTTTAGCCAAAACTCACATTTGCTGAACTTGGCATACAACTGGTGTTCCCTCAGTTTCTCCAAAACCAATCGCAAATGTTCCTTGTGTTCCTCTTCATTCTTCGAGAAAATCAGAATGTCATCAATGAACACCATGACGAACTTGTCCAAAAACTCCATAAACACTTTGTTCATCAGGTCCATGAAATAGGCTGGTGCGTTAGTCAGTCCAAATGACATAACAGTATACTCATACAGTCCATATCTCGTGGTAAATGCTGTCTTGGGTATGTCCTGCTCCCGAATCTTCAACTGATGGTACCCTGATCGCAAGTCGATCTTAGAAAACACTTTGGCTCCTTGCAAGCGATCAAACAGATCATTTATCATAGGCAGTGGGTACTTGTTCTTGATTGTTACTTCATTCAATCCACGGTAATCAACAACCATTCTCAACGATCCATCCTTCTTCTCCACCAACAAAACGGGTGATCCCCAAGGTGAAGAACTTGGGCGAATAAAACCTTTATCCAATAGTTCCTTAATCTGTTTCTTAATTTCTGCCAAATCCTTTGCGGGCATCCGGTACGGTCGCTTCGATATCGGGCCTGTTCCTGGCAACAGCTCGATCAAAAACTCGATGCCTCTATCCGGCGGCATTCCTGGCAACTCTTCCGGAAATACATCAGGATAATCCTTTACCACTGGTACTTCTTCCTGTACCACTCCTGATAAGCAATTAACTTGTGCTCTCCTCGGCTCGTGCCGTGATACATACTTAATCCTTCTTCCTTCTGGTGTGGTGAGCAAAATTGACCTTGCGGTACAATCTATGTTTCCTCCATACTTTGATAACCAATCCATACCTAATATCACATCCAATCCTTGGGATTCCAGAACTATTAGGTCTGAGGGGAAAACATAGTGTCCAATCCTTAGTGGCAGTCGATCACACCATTTACTAGCCATGTACTCTGCTCCGGGTGAGGTTACTAGCATGGGTGACCTAAGGGCTTGGGTTGGTAACTTGTACTTATCCACAAATCCCCTTGATATGTATGAATGCGATGCACCAGTATCAAAAGAACAACTGCAGTAAAAGACTTAACCAAAAACTTACCGATTACTGCATCGGGCTGATCTTCAACCTCCTCCACATCAATGTGGTTCACCTGTCCCCTGTTGAAAGGGTTGGGCTTCTTTCCAGAGCTTCCATTGCCATTTCCATTCTGGCCTTCTGGACAATCATTTGCATAATGCCCAGTCTTGCGGCACTTAAAGCAAGTAATGTGACTCAGGTCTACCTTGGATGGTGTAGACGGGTTGGTGCGGTTCTGTCCGTTGCTTCCTCCATTCCCGTTCCCATTCTTGGTGCCATTATGGTTGTGCGAATTACCTCCTCCATGGGTATGCTGAAACTGAATTCCTGATTTAGGGGTATAACGAGGCTTCTGCTGGGATCCAGAGTTATACTTCCCTTGTCCATACTTCCGCTTGCGGTTCTCAATTTGCTGCTGCTTTCCTTCAATCATGAGAGCTCGATCTACTAACTCCTGGTAGTTGTTGAAACTTGCTACCATCAACGGCATGCTGAACTCATCATTTAGTCCTTCTAGGAACTTCTCTGTTTAGCTACATCTGTAGTAACGCGTCATCCGGGGCATAACGTGCTAATTTGCTAAAGTCATCCACGATTGCCAACATCCTTCCTCCTTGGCGTAAGTTGCGAAACTCACGCTTCTTCATGGCCATGGCTCCTGCTGAAACATGGGCTGTGCGAAAAGCTTGCTGAAACTGGTCCCATGTGACAGTGTCTACGGGATAAGTGGCTGTGAAATTCTCCCACCATGCTGCTGCGGGTCCTTCAAGCTGATGTGCTGCAAACTTCACTCTTTCTCCATCTGCATCCTGCAGTGGTCAGCTCCTTCCTATCTTGCGGAGCCACCATCTGCTACAATCGGCTCGGTGCTCTTTGGAATACACCGCGGGTTCAGTCTAAGGAAACGAGTCGATGATCCGCAGTGGTGGTGGTGGCGGTGGGTTGTTGTTGTTGTTGTTGTTGTTGTTCGCACCAAGGTTTGAATCGGGGTATTCTGCTGCTGGATCAATTGGGTGATCTCTGGCGGAAAACGAATCCGGGTCGCGTCTCGGAGGCATCGATGGGTTTAGAAGAGAAGAGAAATGTAGAATAGAATGAGGTCTAAGGGAATCACTACCCAAATGCACATGAGCAAATGCACACAAAATCACTTCATTCAATCAAACAAGGGTTACAACGATCTAACTATCGCAAAAGTGCGTGTACTATAATGTTTACATGGAGGAATACTACTAATATATGGGGGACTTCTACTAATTTGAACCGGTGGAATACTCCATGATGTACTGCTCCACCGTCTTCAAAGTCGGGTTCACTTGGATCCGAATCGGTGTCGTCGATGTTGATGTAGTCGATTGGGTGTTCGACATACTGGTCTTCATTCTGGCGCCAACTTCTTCTTGAGTTCTTGATCTCGTACTTAAGATCGTTATTGTGTCTTGCCAGAGCTACGATCTCGTCCATGTAGTCTTTGCGTGTAGTCTTTAGTTCTTCTTCCAATTCGATGATCCTTTCCTTCGTCTTCTGCAACTCCAACATGTCATTGCACATTTGATTTTCCTGGCGTCGAATGTGCTGATTTAACTCCTGGATGAAAGCTGCAATGGACCTATCCTTCTTGGTGTTGACGACGTCCCAGTTGTCGTCTCGGCGTCCGCAAATCTGGTAGATGGTGTCCTTGAGATCTTCTTGATAAACTTCTCCAATGCGTCCCATGGTGATGTGAGCTGCCATGCTCTTTCCCAGACTCCAAGTGGGTGCACTGAAAACACTATCTATTGGCTTGGTGATTGGGGCGAATGTCCTTCCTGGAACGTGAGCATGAATCTTCCAGCGCTCCTCTTCAGGCAGAGTGGCGTTGAAAGTCCCGGTGAAGCTTGGTAATCCAATGTTCAGGTACTTGGTAACTTCCTTCAAGTGAAATCCAAAAGGTGTGCCTTCATCTGGTTGGGTGTACTTGATCTTCGCGTCCGTCATCCTAAAGAGAGTAGAAAAGATGAGGAGTTAGAAAATGAGAAGAGAGAGTGATCTATGGCTTTATCTTAGTGGTCGTGTCCTACAGTCAGCGTGTGCTCTGATACCATTCTCTCAGTGCGACCAGACCGAATGGATCTAGCGCTCGTGCTCGATGTCATCCTGGATCGGTAATGCTTGACACCACACAAGACTTGAAGGATTTATAGCAGAGTAGCAATCACACACTTATTACATCGTTGTCCACAAGGGAACTGAATACAAAATATGGCTTAAGGCCATCTAATAATAACAGCGGAAGGCTTGGGAGATAAGCGAGTCCATCAACTCCAACGGCATCACTGAGTATAGAACCACGACCTAACACCTTACTCGTCGTCTGAAAAGTCTGCAACATGAAAAGTTGCAGCCCGAAAACGGGTTAGCACATGGAATATGCTGGCAATGTAACACATAAAGAGCAATGAATGAATAAGCCTATACTACATGCATATTTGGCTGGTGGTAAGGCTCTACGGTTACATTTGCATAAAGCTGATTTTTCCCTACATCAAAGGAATAATTTTGTTTAACTATCATGGTGGTTGTTAAACATTGAGAATGGTTGACAGCATCCTCAATCCCAATTAAAAAGTACTCATCAAAACCCAATAACGTTTATTTAGAAGTAACATGTTGAGATTCACATGATAATCAAATACCGGATACTCAAATTGTCCATAACCGGGGACACGGCTAATCATGATTAGTTTATACACTCTGCAGAGGTTTGCGACTATTCCCCACAAGACTCGATCGCCTCCGCTTGGTTCTCGTGACTACATGGTGTTTGAGAAGCGGATGACCGAGACATAGTCTTTCGAAGCGCTAGCACCTTACATGTGGGTAGACCGTACCAACCTACATCCCTACATCAGCTAGCCTACCCGTAAGAGTTCGCACGACTTAGTCAACTACGCCAGAGCCCATAATTGTCTTGTGGCTGCACACGGAAGTTTCCAGTTTGAATAATCTTATGATCCCTTAGAGCACAGGTGGCGGTCCAAGAAATACAGCAAGTCTGATAGAAACCAGGTGCCTCAATCCACCCAGATGTGTGTTAGGTTGCCACCTTAGATAAACCATTAATTAACAATCTCACATCTGTCATGGATATTCACTCACCCAATCCACGTCTACTAGCATAGCGTAGCATGAACAAGCAAGCGAGAAGTAACTCCCAAGGTTTCATAAGTAAAACAGGTAATAGGTACTACCTCAATCTACTTCCCAATACCCACAATTTAATTAGATCCTAATCATGCAAGTGTTTGAGGAATAGATCTAATGCAATAAAACTGGGTAGTAGAAAGGTATGATCAAAGTGTTACTTGCCTTGCTGATGATCCGCGAGTCCTAGAGATTCGAAGTAACAAGCGGCGCACTCCGGGTGATCTAACGCAGACAAACAACAAGCATACAATAAGTACTCATCTAATGCACAGGGAAATCTCGAATAAAAGATCTAACCAGAAAGTTCAACTTAAGAACCCTGGTTGCAAAAGAATCGAATCAAAACAAACTCCGAAAGTCGACACTCGAGAGAGAACGTCTCGGTTTAGCAATCTGAAATTAGGTCAAAATTTCACAGTGGCAAAACTCTGTGAAAGTAGGGTAGTCGGAACGGCGGTTTCGTTACGAAACTCCAGGCGCTTGAATCACCTGATTCCGATAAACGAGCGAGAAATAAAACAGTTTTGAAAATCAGATCTGAAATCAAATCGAAAATAACGGATTAATTCCGATTAAAAGAAAAACGACGAACGAGTTAAAAAGTGAGCGTTAGTTAACGAATCGAATCTAACGAACGCGTTCATTGAAACGAACGGTTTGGTGAACGTCCGTTAAATAAGAAAACCGAAAAAAAATAAAACCAATCTAGGTTTTCTTAAAAAAAACCAAACATATTATTATTATTTTTTTTAAAAAAACCGGACGGTTCGAGGATAAACCGAATCGGTAGCGGGCGGGCGGCTACCTCCAGCGATCGCCGGCGAGGTCCGTGGGCGGCGGGACTCAGCGGGGTTCAAGGCGTCGAGGGCGGCGGGTCCACGGCGTCGGCGGCGGCGTCCTGGCAAGGCGGCGCAGCGGCGGCGTCGAAGTCGGGGGCGGGTCGGGCGGCTCCCATGGGCTGGGGGAGAGAGAGGGGGCCGGGGGTATTTAAGAGGGGGGGGGGGGGCGGCGGCGGCTTGGGGAGGGGGGCGCTGTTTTTTTTAAATTAAACCAAAACAAATAAAAAAAATACCAAACGAACTCGGATTTAAATAAAACAAATTTTCCCCGACTCCTAAAAATGAGTCGAACAAAATGAACTTTAAAAACAATATACATGCATAAAAATTTTAAAATGCTCATTTTTGCCTAAGCAAAATAAATCTTCCAAAAACCAAATTTGGTTTATTTATAATATCTTCATTTTTCCTAATTGTTTGGGAAAGTCATATTATTCCCTCTCAAGATGTTTTTATAGGAAAAACTTTATGAAGATAATTTAAATAATCCAATGATCCTATTTTCAAAATTTGAGAGACCCCAAATATGAAAATTATGAAACTTCCAACTCTCTCCGAGGGTCCTTGAGTTGCGTGAAATTTCTAGGATCGGAAAAATGCGAGAAAATATGATATGCATGATGACCTAATGTATAACATTCCAAATTGAAAATTTGGGATGTTACAAGTAGATAAAGTAGCATGGAGCAATAAAAAATTATAGATACGTTGGAGACGTATCAAGCATCCCCAAGCTTAATTCCTGCTCGTCCTCGAGTAGGTAAATGATAAAAAAGATAATTTTTGATGTGGAATGCTAGATGGCATAATTTCAATGTAATTCTTCTTAATTGTGATATGAATATTCAGATCCATAAGATTTAAGACAAAACTTCATATTGACATAAAAATAATAATACTTCAAGCATACTAATCAAAGTAATCATGTCTTCTCAAAATAGCATGGCAAAAGAAAGTTCATCCCTACAAAATCATATAGTTAGGCTATGCTTCATTTTCGTCACACAAAGATGTTCCCAACTTCTATACCCCCGATGACAAGCCAAGCAATTGTTTCATACTTAAATAATCTCAAACTTTTTCAACCTTCACGCAATACATGAGCGTGAGCCATGTATATAGAACTATGGGTGGAATAGAATATGATGATGGTTATTGTGTGGAGAAGACAAAAAAGAGAAAGTCTCATATTGACGAGGATAATCAACGGGCTATGGAGATGCCCATCAATTGATGTCAACATGAGGAGTAGGGATTGCCATGCAACGATGCACTAGAGCTATGAATGCTCAACAAAAGAAAATTAGTGGGTGTGCATCCAACTTGCTTGTTCACGAAGACCTAGGGCATTTGAGGAAGCCCATCGTAGGAATATGCAAGCCAAGTTCTATAATGAAAAATTCCCACTAGTATATGAAAGTGACAACATATGAGACTCACTATATGAAAAACATGGTGCTACTTTGAAGCACAATATATGAGACTCGCTATATGAAGAACATGGTGCTACTTTGAAGCACAATATATGAGACTCACTACATGAAAGAACAAGGTGCTACTTTGAAGCACAAGTGTGGAAAAAAAAGGATAGTAGCATTGCCCCTTTTTTTTGGGCCTTCTTTTTTATTTTTTTCTTTGGCCTTTCTCTTTTTTTTGGGACAATGATCTATTGAATGATGATCATCACACTTCTATTGATTACAACATAAGGATTACAACTCGAAACTAGAGCAAGGTATGACTCTATATGAATGCCTCCGGCGGTGTACCGGGATGGTGCGATGAATCAACAGTGACATGTATGAAAAATAATGCATGGTGGCTTTGCCACAAATACGATGTCAACTACATGATCATGCAATGGCAATATGACAAAAGTAAAGTATGTCATGATGATGAACAGAACGGTGGAAAGTTGCATGGCAATATATCTCGGAATGGCTATGGAAATGCCATAATAGGTAGGTATGGTGGCTGTTTTGAGGAAGATATAAGGAGTTTTATGTGTGATAGAGCGTATCGTATCACGAGGTTTGGATGCACCGGCGAAGTTTGCACCAACTCTCAAGGTGAGAAAGAACAATGCACGGTACCAAAGAGGCTAGCAAAGGCGGAAAGGTAAAAGTGCGTATAATCCATGGACTCAACATTAGTCAAAAGAACTCATATACTTATTGCAAAAATTTAGAAGTCATCAAAAATCAAGTACTACGCGCATGCTCCTAGGGGGATAGATTGGTAGGAAAAGACCATCGCTCGTCCCCGACCGCCACTCATAAGGATGCACAAGCCAGGTACACTTCATGTTTCAAATTTGTTACACAACTTTAACCATACGTGCATGCTACGGGATTTGCAAACTTCAACACAAGCATTTATCAAATTCACAACTACTCAACTAGCACGACTTTAATATTATCACCTCCATATCTCAAAACAATTATCAAGCATCAAACTTATCTTAGTATTCAACGCACTCAAAAGAATTTTTCTTTTATTAGTCTTGTATGCCTAGCATATTAGGATCATTTAAGAAAATTACCATGCTATTTAAGACTCTCAAAATAATATAAGTGAAGCATGAGAGTTCATATATTTGTTCAAAATAAAACTACCACCGTGCTCTAAAAGATATAAGTAAAGTACTAGAGCAAATGACAAACTACTCCGAAAGATATAAGTGAAGATCAATGAGTAGTCGAATAATTATACAACTATGTGAAGACTCTCCCATTTAATAATTTCAGATCTTGATACTTTATTCAAACAGCAAGCAAAGCTAAAGAAAACTACAATGCAAGGATAGCACAACTCATGTGAAGAAGCAAAAACTTAGGCTCAACCGATACTAACCGATAGTTGTTGAAGAAGAAAGGTGGGATGCCAACCGGGGCATCCCCAAGCTTAGATGCTTGAGACTTCTTGAAATAATATCTTGGGGTGCCTTGGGCATCCCCAAGCTTGAACTTTTGTGTCTCCTTAATTCCTCTCATATCATGGTTTCTCTTTTTATCAAAAGCTTCATTCACAACAAACTCAACAAGAACGCGTGAGATAGGTTAGTATAAACCAATGCAAAACCTTATCATTTACTACTGTAACAAATCACTAACATTATTATTCAACATTGCATACTAAATGACTCTGCATATTTAATACTCCTATCCTTAAATAGAATCATTAAACAAGCAAACATATGCAAACAATGCAAACATAACAGCAATCTGCCAAAACAGTATAGTCTGTAAAGAATGCAAGATTCATCATACTTCCCTAACTCCAAAAATTATGAACTGAAATTCCCAATGTAATAAATTTATCATAGCTAAGTATTCAAAAATATTCAACATTATACCACTCTCGACTTTTCTAGGGAATTTTTGCAACAGCGGTAAACTTTCTGTTTTCAAACAGCAACATGTAAACTAGCAAAAATAAGCATGCAAAAGGCTATCCTTGACTTTTTTTTATTGAAACTAAAGATGAAAAAAATTATTCTAACTAACAGAAAGCAAACACTAACAAAAGAAAATGACGCTCCAAGCAAAACACATATCATGTGGTGAATAAAAATATAGCTCCAAGTAAAGTTACCGATGAACGAAGACGAAAGAGGGGATGCCTTCCGGGGCATCCCCAAGCTTAGGCTCTTGGTTGTCCTTGAATATTACCTTGGGGTGCTTTGGGAATACCCAATATTAGGCTCTTGCCACTACTTATTCAGTAGTCCATCGAATCTTTACCCAAAACTTGAAAACTTCACAACACAAAACATAACAGAAAACTCGTAAGCTCTGTTAGCGAAAGAAAACAAAACACCACTTCATGGTACTGTAATGAACTCATTCTTTATTTATATTGGTGTTAAACCTACTGTATTCCAACTTCTCTATGGTTTATAAACTATTTTACTAGCCATAGAGTCATCAAAATAAGCAAACAACACATAGAAAACAGAATCTGTCAAAAACAGAACAGTCTGTAGTAATCTGTAACTAACGCAAACTTCTGGAACTCCAAAAATTCTAAAATAAATTGGTGGACCTGAGGAATTTGTCGAGTAATCATTTGCAAATAGAATCAACTAAATAGCACTCTCCAGTAAAAAGTTGAAGCTAATCTCGTGAGCGCTAAACTTTCTGTTTTTTACAGCATGATCATAAAGACTTCACCCAAGTCTTCCCAAAGGTTCAACTTGGCACAAACACTAATTAAAACATAAAACCACATCTAGACAGAGGCTAGATGGATTATTTATTACTAAACAGAAGCAAAAAGCAAGAAAATAAAATAAATTGGGTTGCCTCCTAACAAGCGCTATCGTTTAACGCCCCTAGCTAGGCATTATGATTTCAATGATGCTCACATAAAAGATAAGAATTGAAACATAAAGAGAGCATCATGAAGAATATGACTAGAACATTTAAGTCTAACCCACTTCCTATTAATAGGGATTTTGTGAGCAAACAAATTATGGGAACAAGAATCATCTTGCATAGGAAGGTAAAACAAGCATAACTTCAAAACTTTAAGCACATAGAGAGGAAACTTGATATTATTGCAATTCCTAAAAGCATATATTCCTCCCCCATAATAATTTTCAGTAGCATCATGAATGAATTCAACAATATGACCAGCACCTAAAGCATTCTTTTCATGATCTACAAGCATAGAAAATTTACTACTCTCCACATAAGCAAATTTATTCTCATGAATAGTAGTGGGAGCAAACTCAACAAAATAACTATCGTATGATTGAGAGCTAAGATCAAGATGACAAGTTTCATGGTTATCATTATTCTTTAAAGCATACGTGTCATCACAATAATCATCATAGATAGGAGGCATGCTTTCATCATAGTAAATTTGCTCATCAAAGCTTGGGGGACAAAAAATATCATCTTCATGAAACATAGCTTCCCCAAGCTTGTGGCTTTGCATATCATTAGCATCATGGATATTCAAGGAATTCATACTAACAACATTGCAATCATGCTCATTATTCACATATTTTATGCCAAGCATTCTATGTAATTCTTCTTCTAGCACTTTGGCACAATTTTCTTTTCCATCATACTCACGAAAGATATTAAAAAGATGAAGCGTATGAGACAAAATCAATTCCATTTTTTTGTACTTTTCTTTTATAGACTAACTAGTGCTAAAACAAGAAACAAAAAGATTCAATTGCAAGATCTAAAGATATACCTTCACTTAACTAGCCTCCCCGGCAACGGCGCCAGAAAAGAGCTTGATGTCTACTACGCAACCTTCTTCTTGTACACGTTGTTGGGCCTGCAAGTGCACAGGTTTGTAGGACAGTAGCAAATTTCCCTCAAGTGGATGACCATCAATCCGTGGGAGGCGTAGGATGAAGATGGTCTCTCTCAAGCAACCCTGCAACCAAATAACAAAGAGTCTCTTGTGTCCCCAACACACCCAATACAATGGTAAATTGTATAGGTGCACTAGTTCGGCGAAGAGATGGTGATACAAGTGCAATATGGATGGTAGATATAGGTTTTTGTAATCTGAAAATATAAAAACAGCAAGGTAACTAAAGATAAAAGTGAGCGTAAACGGTATTGCAATGATAGGAAACAAGGCCTAGGGTTCATACTTTCGCTAGTGCAAGTTCTCTCAACAATAATAACATAGATAGATAATATGACAAGCCCTCAACATGCAACAAAGAGTCACTCCGAAGCCACTAATGGCGGAGAACAAACGTAGAGATTATGGTCGGGTACGAAACCACCACAAAGCTATTCTTTCGGATCAATCTATAAAAGAGTTCGTACTAGAATAACACCTAAAGATACAAATCAACCAAAACCCTAATGTCATATAGATACTCCATTGTCACCTCAAGTATCCGTGGGCATGATTATACGATATGCATCACATAATCTCAGATTCATCCAACCAACATAAAAGTACTTCAAAGAGTGCCCCAAAGCTACTACCAGAGAGTCAAGAACATGTGCCAACCCCTATGCATAGGTTCCCATTGTCACGAAACCCGCAAGTTGATCACCAAGACATACATCAAGTGTTCTCATAAAAGACTCAATCCGATAATATAACTTCAAAGGGGAAACTCAATTCATCACAAGAGAGTAGAGGGGGAGAAACATCATAAGATCCAACTACAATAGCAAAGCTCGGGATACATCAAGATCGTGCCATAGAGGGAACACGAGAGAGAACACGAGAGAGAGAGAGAGAGAGAGAGAGAGAGAGAGAGAGAGAGAGAGAGAGAGAGAGAGAGAGAGAGATCAAAACCATAGCTACTGGTACATACCCTCAGCCCCGAGGGTGAACTACTCCCTCCTCGTCATGGATAGCACCGGGATGATGAAGATGGCCACAGGAGATGGATCCCCCCTCCGGCAGGGTACCGGAAAGGGGTCTCGATTGGTTTTTCGTGGCTCTGGAGGCTTGCGGCGGTGGAACTCCCGATCTATCTTCTGTTCTGGAAGTTTTAGGGTACGTCGGTGGAGCTACGGAGGCCCCACGAGGCAGGGGGGCGTGCCCAGGGGGGGTGGGCGCGCCCCCCACCCTCGTGAGCACCTCACGTATCTTCTAACGTGGGGTCCAAGTCCATCAGGTGGGTTTCCTTCCAAAAATAACTTCTCCAGTTGATTTTGTTCCGGTTTGACTCCGTCTGATATTCCCTTTCCTCGAAACACTGAAATAGGCATAAAACAACAAATCTGGGCTGGGCCTCCGGTTAATAGGTTAGTCCCAAAAATAATATAAAAGTGGATAATAAAGCCCAATATTGCCTAAAACAGTAGATAAAGTAGCATGGAGCAGTCAAAAATTATAGATACGTTGGAGACGTATCAAGCGACACACTCATATCGTCACTAGACACGGTCGGTTTCAGTGTGCCGAGGGTGGCGTTAGTGTTGTGGCACGACCAATGGTATGTTTGGTTTGTGCCCAAGGTTGCCCATCAAAGCATTGGGTAGCCAAAATTTTGGTTGAGGTATTGGTTGCCCATGATTTGGCCGACATTGGCAAGAAAAATGAACTAGAGTTGGCTAGAGTTCATTGGCATGCCAAAGAAATGGCAACCATCCAAACAAAGACCAATCTTTGGGTCATGACCAAAATTTTGGTTGAGGTATTGGTTGCCCATGATTTGGCCGACGTTGGCAAGAAAAATGAACTAGAGTTGGCTAGAGTTCATTGGCTTGCCAAAGAAATGGCAACCATCCAAACGAAGACCAATCTTTGGGTCATGACCAAAATTTTGGTTGAGGTATTGGTTGCCCATGATTTGGCCGACATTGGCAAGAAAAATGAACTAGAGTTGGCTAGAGTTCATTGGCATGCCAAAAAAATGGCAACCATCCAAACAAAGACCAATCTTTGGGTATGACCAAAATTTTGGTAAGGTGCACTTTGGCCACAATCCAAACACACCCCAACACCTGGCTCGTCGAGGATGCACGAGGCGCCGCGACGCGTCCGTGGAGTGGTGTAGCGCGGCCAACTGCATCCTCTGGACCTGAGACCATGCCGGGTTGTCTTGCTTTTTCAATGACACGCCGGGATCGCATTTGAGCAAAGGGCATCTCCAACGTTGCCACGACCGCAGCTGACTACCCTGGCACACCAAAGCCCTCGTCCCTCGCGCCGTCGCGTGGTGCATTCCCAGCCGGCGCCAGCTGCCCGCATTCATGTCGTCCTTTCGTATGTCGTCGTTAAGAGGCTCGGTGCCCGAGGAACCAACTCCGGCGACTTAATGACGCACCCGGACGCTTGGCCTCACCGGAATGCGCTACTTAAAGCGGCAACGCCCAGCTAACCTCCACACCATAGCGCATCGTCCTCCTACCTGGCACCACATCCGCCATGACTGTAACACTCCAAAAAATTTATTTGGTTTTCATCAAATTCTTTAATTAATTGGAAGGAGGTTATTTAATTCTTTTCCTAAAGCCTCTCCTTCTCAATTTTTTTTATGACAAATATTTTATGTGTTCTTCTCAACCTTGATTTTGGGTCTTGAGGGTTTTTCGTCTTGTGCTGGTTCAACACAAATAATCTTGGAAGGTTTTTACAATTCTTTCTGTTAAAAAGAATTCCTATGGATTATGGATCTATTCTTTCCCATTCAAAGATTTCTCTTTTGCCATGACATATGTTGAAATATTTCTTCCAAAACCAACCCCCCTACTTTGGGTCAAGTCAAACATCCAATTCTAGCAAGTTTCAACCTCTTTTAGATTTTATTTCTATTTAGTTTATCCTCAAACATTTTTCTGTAAATTATTTTGGACTCTTGGGATTTACAAAGGAAGTACCAGATCCCTTAAGTTTCTGAGCCCAAGCAAATTACCCTAGCTACTCCTTAGTACCCTCAACTTAGATCCATCAAGATCTGCTGGTCCACAGTTCAAATTTTTCAAAATGTGCTTGCTGCAAGTTTGGACCAGATTTGCCATTTTTGGTGAAATTCATTCTTTTTCTTTTCCTAAAAATCTGAGATAAATGAGGCAGCCTCTAGATGCATCAAGAGATCACTTCACCAAGTCCCAGCTCCAGAAAATTTTTCCTCGTGCCTAAATCATTTCATTGAATAGGTGGTCGGCACTGTTTCTGTCAAGATTCAGAGTTCAGTGTTCAGTTCAGTCGACAGTGTCGTTTTCTTCAGAACCGCGGCGTCAATCTTGCCAGTACATGCGTTGGCGCCTTGCTCACTGCTCACCCTTCTTATCCAGTGCGCCGCACGGTCGTTTGGATAGGCGCGAGCATCGGTGGCGACGTGTCTCGCCAACGCCGGCGTCTTCCACGGTGGCAGAACTGCCCGTGGCGGCCAACAGGGGCCAGCCCTGGCATACGACGCCGTCCAGCGCCGCCCACACCACCAGGAGCCTCCGCGTGACCGTCCTCTTCCCCGTGCGTGCTGCAGGACAGCCACCATGGCCTGAGAGGTGCAGAGCGCGCTCTCTGCCGCCGACGAGCCCGTGAGCTCCGTTCCGTCGAAACCACATGTCATGACCGGTTTTTCAATAAAAATATTTATTGAACAACCGACCTATGAAGTCCAATATGAGGAAAATCCTCCATACCGGTAGACAAAACTTTGATACAATAAGCCAGTAGCATTAAAATATTACAGGACCGGGATGGAGATTCCCAACCAACTATTACAAACACGCCAATAATTATACATGATGGCGGATATGACACAATGGTGTGGGGTGGAAATACTACTGACTCGAGATAAGAGTGGTTGGTGGAATAACACAGTGGGGGTGGTTAATAAGTCTACTGCACTGGTGGCTCATCGAGCGTCGAGGTGAGGCTCGATGAATTTATTTGGGTAGCGGAAGTGGATATATCACAATGACTAATCCAGGGGTCGACGAGACTGACCGGGATTCCTCTAGGCGTCGGACTCGCTATCGAACTCTTCATCCATGAGATCGCCTTCACAAGATCCGCCAAATCAACAAGCCAGGTGAGTACTTTGAAAGTACTCGCAAGACAGTTCGGACGAAAGATATAACAAATGAATGCATGAATGCGACATGTTTAATTTAGAACAATGTGCTATCAAATCAGTAACACAAGTAAGTAAAAAGGGAATCGGCGGTAGTCCGCCCGAAAACCCAAAGAAGATAAACTCAAAACCGATCGGGTGTCTGAAGCGACGCCTCGAAGGGTGAACAAATAAGTAAAGCATGCTACAGTCGGGCGTCTAAGCGACACCTCATAAAGGGCTTATATTGAAAGAAAATACATGCGTGCCGCAGTCGGACGTCCGAGCGACATCACATAAAGGGCTTATAATAAAAGTAAATAATAACAATGCCGCAGTCGGACGTCTGAGCGACATCGCAGAAAGGGCTTATAACAAAAGTAAATAATAACAATGCCGCCATCGGACGTCGGAGCGACATCGCAGAAATGGCTTATAACGAAAGTAAATAATAATAATGCCGCAGTCGGACGTCTGAGCGACATCGCAGAAAGGGCTTATAATTCATTATTCAAAACTGACAAGAAATGGTGCTCACGGAAAATATTCCTCACAAGACAATAAGCGGGTTAGTCCATTCACAGGGAAAATAAACACTTCTCATATGGTTATCAGGAGTTTCTGTCACCGAGACTGACATCTGACAAGATAAGGTGAACACGGTACTCGGACATGAATAAGATGAATTTCAAGAATTTTGACTCTGCAGAGTTTGTACCAAAATTGTCCACAGCAAACGGATTTCCGTAGTCACGAAGGACTAGTTCCGTTTACGGTATTTCGGAGGAAACACAACTAACTAGTACACACCCATCATACCTCACATTGCCAGGAATCACCCTAGACAGCGTTTAAGACAAACTTTGAGACGGGGAGATCACAATCTCGAATAGCATGGGATCAAATTTATTTACGCGCGCTCTAAGGGGTGCCCCCTCTCGGTCCCAACCAGAAACACCCATGCCCCCTGGCCGAATGAAACGCTTTAATCCAGGGCCATGGAACCTTCATCCCGGCCTCTCGATTTGGTGTGTACCAGGAAGTGGTTTGCAACTTACTAAGCCGCATACCTTACGGGAAACAGGTGGTAGTACGAAAGGGGAGACGGACCGGAATCTGACTGATTTGCGTTGACGCGGGGTCAACGATCTGGCATAAGCCTGGCATGCTACAACACTGCCATCTTACCCATACTCATGCCAACTCATGGCCATGCAACATGTTTCCAACAACTCATGGATTTTCCGAACTCACTTGCCTCAACTCTTACGAGATAAACTATCATCGAAATGCTCATGAACGTGCCATGATACAAAAATAATGCAAACATGCCCAAACACTCATCATATCAAAAGTTCAAACATTGCTTGCCTGGTTCGGAGTAGTCGGGGTCTAGCTCGGCGAAGTTCGCGGTTCCGTCACCTCCTTCGGTATCTACGGTACACAAAACACACGCGCTAACGTTTTTCAAATAAATATGACAAAAAACTAGACAAAAATTTGAAGAGGACACAAAAAGAATCACTCAAAAATCCCTTTCTGTTAAAGAGTTATAAGAGTTTTGGTCCAAGGACCCATCTGTAATGAAACAGAAAACTCTCAGGGGCTTAAACAGAAAAGCGCAGAAAACGGTTCAGAGTGGAAAGCGTATTTGCCAAAGTACGCTTTCAGAAAACGATTCAAAAAAACAATAGAGAGGATGACGGGGGGTCCCACCCGTCAGGTTTAAATTTTCAAATGATAGAGACGGGGCTCGACGGCGCCCGAGAGCCGCGGTGGTCGCCGGCGGCGATCCACGGCGAGGCAGGGAGATCAGAGGGTACCTCCGTGTTCAGGGCGTCATTCCGCGCCGGTTGGTGGTGGTGGTGCTCGCCGGCGAGCACCACGTCGACGGCGGCTCCTGCTCCGGCGGACGGCGGTTCGGGTGGTCGTGGGTCTCGTCGGAGAGTGCTGCGGAGGAGGAATTGAGGAGGGGTTAGACTCGTGGTAGCATGAGAGGATAGCTGACGGGATTTGGGCGCCGGGGTCGACCTCACCGAAGTGAATCGAGGTGGAGGCCGAGGCGGAACAGGGTGGCCGGAGTCGAGGAAGAAGAGCCCCTCGAGGCCCTTCCAGGGGCTTAGCGAGGACTAGAGAGGTGGCGGAGGTGTGCGGGGGCGAGAGCGCGCTCGGGGGTGCTATATATAGCCGACCCGAGGCGGTTGCCGAGAACGGGGTTCTCCGGCGAAGTTTACGGCAGCGCAGGGTGTTGATCGGGGAGGTTCAGGGTTTTAGCGCCGTCGTGGGGGTTCACTGGTTCCATTTAGGTGCTAAACGCGTCGGGGTTTGGTTGCTTAGGGCGTGCTCGACGGAACGGGGCGGCGCGGGCCCGACGGCGGCAGGGAGCACGTTCTGTGCTTGCCGGGCCACGGCGAGGGTGCCACGGGCGTGCGCTGGCAAGGCAGGGATACGCGGAGAGCCAGGGGGCGATGGACGGCGCCGGGTGGCGTGGCGAGCGGGCTCGGGCCCTCTCTGGGCGCCACGTGTGGCGTGGCCACCGTAGAAACTTCCAACGCCGGCGATGCTCGTCGCCACCGACGCCAGGAATTGGCCAAGCGTGCGTGCGGGGTGCTGGCCAGGGGGAAGAGGCCGTGTGCATCGTGCCAGAGTGCACTGTGGCCGCGTGACCGAAATCTGACGAAGAGAAGCGACACTGAATCTCTGAACTTCTCTGAATCTCTGAAAGTGCAATGAAACAGTGTAGTTCAGGTGTTCGACATAATGTTTTTGGTATGTGGGAGGCTCTGCTTGAGCTGATTTTTGGTGGAGGGGCCTCTCATTGCATCTAGAGGCTGCCTGAATTTTTGTGGAATTTTTGGAGCAAAGAATATATGAATTTCACCAAATTTGACAAATCTGGTCCAAACTTGCAGAGACTGAAATTTGAAATTTTTGAAAAGAAGAGAAGTGGATCTTGATTGTCCTAGGTTGTGGGTACCAAGGACTATCCAGGGGAGTTGGTTTGAGGTCAAAACTCAAATGCATTTAGGTACTTGCTTTGCAAATCTCCTAGGCTCAAAATAATGGACAGAAAAGATTTGGGAGGAGAAATAAATGAAATAAAATTCAGAAAAGGGTTGAACTTGTTGAGACAGAATGTTTGGATTGCCCAAAGTGGAAGGAGAGATTTTTGGGAAGATTTTTACCATGTGGTGCATGGTAAAATCATGAGTGGATTTCAATATTTGGATAAGATGCAAAACTCCTAGAGTTTCTTTTTGAAAGAAAATGAACTCCAAAGATTTTTCTTGAAATTTTGAGAAGAGGGCAATCAGAAGAAAAATTTAAAAACCAAACACCAGAGTTGAGGGAGATGCAAAAATAAAATATTTGCTAAAGGGAAAAAGCTTTTGGGAGAGATTTTTGGAAGGGTTTAGAAGACCTTCTTCAAATCCAACAAATTTTTTTTGAAGAAAACCAAAAGAATATTTTTGGAGTGTCACAACACCTACCCCCTTAGGAAAAATCTCGTCCCCGAGATTCCAGCTGATCCTCAAATAATTGTGGGTGCTCTGTCCGAAGGAAATCCTCTCTTTCCCAAGTGGCCTCACTTCGATGTGGTTGCTCCACTGAACTTTGAAGAACTTGATGGTTTTCTGTCGGGTTCTTCTTTCAGACTCTTCCAAGATTTTTATTGGATGCTCCCGATATGTAAGGTCTGGCTGCACGTCAATGTTCTTATGGGGTACTTGTTTCTCTGGGTTGCTTACGCACTTCCTCAATTGGGAGACGTGGAATACGTCGTGGATGTCAGACAATTCTTCGGGTAAGTCTAACTGGTAGGCTACTGTGCCTCTTCGTGCCACTATGCAGAATGGTCTAATGAATCTTGGTGCTAGCTTCCCTTTAATCTTGAATCGACGCAGGCCTCTCATAGGGGATACTCGTAGGTACACAAATTCACCGGGTTCAAAATTGACTCCACGATGCTTCTGATCGTAATAACTCTTCTGTCGACTTTGGGCTGTCTTGAGTCGGTCCTTAATCACCTTGACCTTATCTTCAGCCTCTTTGAGCAGGTCTGGGCCGAAGATATGACTGTCTCCGGTTTCCGACCAATTTAGCGGGGTACGACATCTTCGCCCGTACAGAGCTTCAAATGGTGCCATTTGCAGGCTGGACTGATAGCTGTTGTTATATGCGAATTCTGCGTATGGTAAGCTCTCTTCCCAACTGGTCCCATAGGTGAGGACACATTCTCTCAGCATATCTTCTAGAATCTGGTTTACTCGCTCGATCGCCCATCATGCTGGGATGGTATGCGGTACTGAATGCCAGCTGAGTTCCCAGAGCTTGTTGTAAGTGATCCCAAAATCAGGAGATGAATTGAGTGCCTCTGTCCGATATTATTTTCTTTGGGACTCCATGTAAGCAAACGATACGGGAAAGGTAGAGCCTAGCAAGCTTCTGAATGGTGTGGGTTGTCTTCACGGGGATGAAGTGTGCTACTTTAGTCAGTCTATCAGTGATGACCCATATGGCATCATGTCCGTGTCGTGACCGAGGTAGTCCAACAATAAAATCCATTCCAATCTCGTCCCATTTCCACTCGGGTATCTTATTTGGTTGCAATAGCCCGGCCGGTTTCTGGTGCTCGGCCTTGATGCGTTGACAAGAGTCACAACATGCAATAAACGTGGCTATGTCTCTTTTATACCATGCCACCAAAATGTTTCTGAAGATCTTTGTACATTTTGTTCCTCCGGGATGGATTGAGTACGGAGCGGTGTGGCCTTCAGCCAGGATTTGCTGTTTAAGGTCATAGATATTGATGCACGCAGCCTATTCCGTACCACAATATTCCTTGCTCATCGATAACGAATTCGAGGCCTTGCCCAAATTCATCTTCCGCTTTATGCCTTCAATGTGGGGTGTCCACGTTGAGCCTCTTTAACCTTCTCTATCGGGTAGGCTGTAACTCTAAGTTCGACACACTGCCTTCGGTGACCACCATCAGATTGAGCTTTGCGAATTCCTGCTGGAATTCAGGTCTCAAGTTTGGCATGCTATCGTTGTCCGGACTGGGGTTCCGACTCAGAGCATCTGCTACAACATTTGCTTTGCCTGGGTGGTAGTGGATTCCAACATCATAATCCTTTACTAATTCCAACCAGCGTCGCTGCCGTAAATTGAGTTCTGGTTGTGTGAAAATATACTTGATGCTTTTGTGGTCCGTGTATATTTCACAACGATTACCAAGTAAGAAGTGCCTCCATTCCTTGAGTGCATGAATAACTGCTGCTAATTCCAGGTCATGAGTAGGATAATTTTCCTCATGCTTGCGGTTGTCTGAAACATATCGACAACCTTGCCTTCTAGCATTATACGCACCGAGGCCCTTTCGAGATGCGTCACAAAATACCTCAAATTTTTGTGTATATCGGCACAATTAGCACTAGTGCTTGTCGTCGCCGCCTCTTCGCTTCTTGGAAACTTTTCTATAGCTTCCGTCCATTCAAACTTCCTGTCTTTCTTGAGTAGTTGCGTCATTGGCTTTGCTATGGTGGAGAATCCTTCAATAAATCTCCGGTAGTATCCTCCCATTCCCAAGAAACTTCGTACGTCCGTCACGCTGGCTGGTGGCTTCCAGCCAAGTACGGCCTTGACTTTTTCTGGGTCTACGGCGATACCTTCTTGGGTCAGTACCTGGCCCAGAAAACCTACTTGCTTTAGCCAAAATTCAGACTTGCTGAATTTATCGTACAATTGATGTTTCCTGAGTTCTCCTAGTACAATTCGGAGATGTTCAACATGCTCTTCTGGGGTTTTGGAGTATACCAGAATATCATCGATAAATACCACAACAAACTTGTCCATAAACTTCATGAATACTTTGTTCATGAGATGAACAAAATATGCGGGGGCGTTTGTTAGTCCGAATGGCATTACGGTGAACTCATACAATCCGTATCTGGAGGTGAAAGCTGTCTTGGGAATATCTTCGGTTCGTACTTTCAGTTGATGGTATCCCGACCTCAAGTCAATCTTTGAGAACACCTTGGCCTGAGCAAGCTGATCGAATAAATCGTTTATTCGTGGCATCGGAATTTGTTCTTGATTGTGACCATGTTTAGCGCTCGATAGTCTATGCACAATCTCAGTGTTCCATCCTTCTTTTTGGCAAACAAAATTGGTGAACCCCAAGGTGAGGAACTGGCTCGTATATACCCTTTTTCCAATAATTCCTTTATTTGCTTCTTCAGTTCTACCAATTCGGATGGTGCCATTCTGTATGGTTTCTTGTATATGGGAGCGGTTCCGGGTGCTAGCTCAATGCTGAATTCTATTTCCCGATCTGGTGGCATGCCTGGTAGCTCTTCGGGAAATACATCTGGAAATTCACACACTACTGGAACCTTGCTCAATTCAGAAATATCCACCTTGTTCAATCTCGGTTGCCGGGATATTTTTCTTTCCTTGGCTGAAACTTTTATGGTCTTCCCGTGGTGATGGGTGAGAATTATGGTCCTGTTGAAGCAGTCAATAAAACTTTTGTTGGTGGTTAACCAATCCATCCCTAAGATGACATCCAGTCCTTTATTTTCCAACACGATAAGATTTGCGTGAAACTTCAACCCTTCAAACTCGATAACTACACCTTGGCAATAGTTCTGGGTAACTTGCTTAATTCCAGGGTACTTGACGATCATAGATTTTTCCAAGGGAAGCATCGAAAAATTATTTTTTCAAAGCAAAACTTTTCGAAACGAATGAGTGAGAAGCTCCAGAATCAAACAATACCATGGCAGGTATTGTGTTGACAGGAAACGTACCGAGTACGATATCTGGGGCATTTTGTGCTTCCTCTTTGGTCACGTGGTTCAGATGACCCTTCCTGTGGTTGTTATTTGGGTTGAAATTGTTGCGCTTTGGCGCCGAATTATTGCCTCCGCTGTTCGGCTTTGGGGTCGAGTTCCTTGGCTTGGGGCACTGCTTGGCATAGTGCCCTTCTTCTCCACAAGCGTAACAGGTAACGCCTGGGCGGTATGTGAACTCCTTGTCCCTTGCATGGAAATTCTTGATTGGGCGTGGGACGCTTGTCGTGGGCTTGGGTGTCCAGTTTTTCTGAACATCTGTCTTGCTGCGGTGGTTGCGGGCGTGATTAGTCTGGTCCCTCTTCCGCTTGCGGAAATCTTCTAAGTTGCGTCTCTCATTTTCCAAGGTAATGGCCTTATCCACCAGCGTCTTAAAATCTGGAAAGGTGTGTACGACCAATTGGCATTTAAGCGCGGGTGTCAGACCGTCTAGGAATTTCTCCATCTTTTTGTTTTCCGACATACGCTCCTCGTTGGCGTAGCGAGACAGCAGAGTAAACTGACTGTTGTATTCTGACACCGTCATTGTCCTTTGCTTGAGGTCATCAAATTCTCTCTTTTTGATCTTCATAAGACTCTTAGGAATATGTGCCCCACGAAAAATTTCTTTAAATTCCTCCCATGTTATATTATTTTCGTTGGGGTGCATGTGTAGGAAATTTTCCCACCACGATGCGGCTGCTCCTGTGAGATAGTGCGGAGCATAAATCACTTTCTAAAGATCTGAACACTGGGCAATGATTAATTTTCTTTCCATGTCACGAAGCCAGTCCTCGGCTTCAAGAGGTTTGTTAGTGTGAGAAAATGTTTGGGGACGTGTCTTCTGTATCTCAGATAACTTTGATTGCTGCTGATACTGTCCACGGTGATTTCCCATATTGATGACTTGGTTCATTATTTCCTGATGTTGCTGCTGACTTTGTTCATAAAGACGACGCATTTGGTAAAGTGCTGTTTCACTGTCCTGTTGACTTGTCTGCCCCTGTGTGAAATTGTTGCCTGGGGGTGTGCCATAATTTTCCTCTGTCCGAGTTGGCATGGAGCGCGTCCAAGGACGAGACATAGTTCACTCTGGGGATATATTTTGAAACACTCATAAGAAAAGAAATTGAGCCGCAAAAATCAATAAATTCAAGAAGACGGAAAAAGGTCGCAATTGCTCCAAGATTTTTCAAGAGAGTAAACGTTTGCGCACGGAGAAGGGCTGTCCATTACATATCTTACACGCAAGCAGTAATTGTACAATACATCACTCAGGATATGCGTACATAATCCTGACATGTTATTTAGTCTAGTGCACTCCTCCAGATCCTACATGATGCGCAAACAAGCTACTTCTCACAGCCTATGTACATATAAACATATCATACAAGTCGGTACAATGCATGGCGGCTAAGCGTACTTAGTCGGAGATGGTAAGGATTTCCCTTGGCCTGCCAAGGGTGAGGCGTAGTGAGGCTGGGGACTCAACCTCCTCCTCGGAGATAGGCTCCAGACGTGAGGTGCTGCGCTGAGTTGGTGGAGCAGGTGCCCTGTGTGGGACAACTCGAACATGAGCGGGCACGAGGGGTGGTGCAGAACGAACCGGAGTAGGCGCAATGACATGGTTGAACTCCTCCGTGGTAGGCAGGCGACGAGTAGTGGTGAGAGCAGTAGGAGCAAACGATGCTGATGACGAGACGAAAGTCGATGGCGGTCGGCGCGCAGAGCTCCCTCCTGTTGGCGGCACAGCCATGGACTGAGTCCATGCGGGCAGCTACAAAGTCGTCCACCAGGTTGTCGAAGGCTGCCTCCAAAGCCCGGAGATACTCGATGAGCATCTCAAAAGCTTCGTCCCGTTCTCCTCTGGGGCAAGAGAACGCGTAGTGGCAGGTATATGGCACATGACATGGCAGGTAGCGGTAGCGATGAGTCCTCATCGAAGGAAGGATATCCCTGAGACGAGCTATCGCCTCACGGGCTGCCATCTGCAGTGCATGCTTCTCTGTGGGCATGGCTCTCCCTATGAACCGGTAACGCTCAACTCGCCCTCCCCTGAATTGCACCGCGACTTGGTGCATGGTTAGACGGTCATTGATCTTGTGCTGAGAGAGTGAGAAGACTGGGCGCACAGATGGCCCTATCGCGACTTGGACGATGAAGGAGAGAAGCTTGACGAACCCATCGGGCATGTTGGCGAATATCTGTGACTCGCAGTCGTTGCCAGCCATCTACAAAAGTAGGCAAAAATCCTGAGTAGTCAAATCATAAATTTATACTGACTGTCAGAAATTGACTACATTTGTAAGAATAATAAACAGCTCTATCTTGCTAATAACCGATTAGCGATCACACCTAGTGGCTTCCTACAGTCAGCCCGGCTCTGGTACCAAGCTTGTCATGACCGGTTTTTCAATAAAAATATTTATTGAACAACCGACCTATGAAGTCCAAGATGAGGAAAATCCTCCATACCGGTAGACAAAACTTTGATACAATAAGCCAGTAGCATTAAAATATTACAGGACCGGGCTGGAGATGCCCAACCAACTATTACAAACACGCCAATAATTATACATGATGGCGGATATGACACAATGGTGTGGGGTGGAAATACTCTGACTCGAGATAAGAGTGGTTGGTGGAATAACACAGTGGGGTGGTTAATAAGTCTCTCAGATCGCGGCTCATCGAGCGTCGAGGTGAGGCTCGATGAATTTATTTGGGTAGCGGAAGCGGATATATCACAATGACTAATCCAGGGGTCGCATGAGACTGACTAGGATTCCTCTAGGCGTCGGACTCGCTATCGAACTCTTCATCCATGAGATCGCCTTCGTCAGCATCTGGCCAAATCAACAAGCCAGGTGAGTACTTTGAAAGTACTCGCAAGACAGTTCGGACGAAAGATATAACAAATGAATGCATGAATGCGACATGTTTAATTTAGAACAATGTGCTATCAAATCAGTAACACAAGTAAGTAAAAAGGGAATCGGCGGTAGTCCGCTCGAAAACCCAAAGAAGATAAACTCAAAACCGATCGGGTGTCTGAAGCGACGCCTCAAAGGGTGAAAAAATAAGTAAAGCATGCCACCGTCGGGCGTCTAAGCGACACCTCATAAAGGGCTTATATTGAAAGAAAATACATGCGTGCCGCAGTCGGACGTCAGAGCGACATCACATAAAGGGCTTATAATAAAAGTAAATAATAACAATGCCGCAGTCGGACGTCTGAGCGACATCGCAGAAAGGGCTTATAACAAAAGTAAATAATAACAATGCCGCAGTCGGACGTCAGAGCGACATCGCAGAAAGGGCTTATAACGAAAGTAAATAATAATAATGCCGCAGTCGGACGTCTGAGCGACATCGCAGAAAGGGCTTATAATTCATTATTCAAAACTGACAAGAAATGGTGCTCACGGAAAATATTCCTCACAAGACAATAAGCGGGTTAGTCCATTCACAGGGAAAATAAACACTTAACACTCATATGGTTATCAGGAGTTTCTGTCACCGAGACTGACATCTGACAAGATAAGGTGAACACGGTACTCGGACATGAATAAGATGAATTTCAAGAATTTTGACTCTGCAGAGTTTGTACCAAAATTGTCCACAGCCAACGGATTTCCGTAGTCACGAAGGACTAGTTCCGTTTATGGTATTTCGGAGGAAACACAACTAACTAGTACACACCCATCATACCTCACGTTGCCAGGAATCACCCTAGACAGCGTTTAAGAAAAACTTTGAGACGGGGAGATCACAATCTCGAATAGCATGGGATCAAATTTATTTACGCGCGCTCTAAGGGGTGCCCCCCTCTCGGTCCCAACCGGAAACACTCATGCCCCCTGACCGGATGAAAGGCTTTAATCCAGGGACATGGAACCTTCATCCCGGCCTCTCGATTTGGTGTGTACCAGGAAGTGGTTTGCAACTTACTAAGCCGCATCCCTTGCGGGAAACAGGTGGTAGTACGGAAGGGGAGATGGACCGGAATCTGACTGATTTGCGTTGACGCGGGGTCAACGATCTGGCATAAGCCTGGCATGCTACAACACTGCCATCTTACCCATACTCATGCCAACTCATGGCCATGCAACATGTTTCCAACAACTCATGGATTTTCCGAACTCACTTGCCTCAACTCTTACGAGATAAACTATCATCGAAATGCTCATGAACGTGCCATGATACAAAAATAATGCAAACATGCCCAAACACTCATCATATCAAAAGTTCAAACATTGCTTGCCTGGTTCGGAGTAGTCGGGGTCTAGCTCGGCGAAGTTCGCGGTTCCCTCACCTCCTTCGGTATCTACGGTACACAAAACACACGCGCTAACGTAAATACCGGGGGTATAGAAAGTTAATCCAAACATTTTTCAAATAAATGTGAAAAAAAACTAGACAAAAATTTGAAGAGCACAGAAAAAGAATCCTCAAAAATCCCTTTCTGTTAAAAAGTTATAAGAGTTTTGGTCCAAGGACCCATCTGTAATGAAACAGAAAACTCTCAGGGGCTTAAACAGAAAAGCGCAGAAAACGGTTCAGAGTGGAAAGCGTATTTGCCAAAGTACGCGTTCAGAAAACGATTCAAAAAAACAATAGAGAGGATGACGGGCGGGTCCCACCCGTCAGGTTTAAATTTTCAAATGAGAGAGACGAGGCTCGACGGCGCCCGATAGCCGCGGTGGTCGCCGGAGGCGATCCACGGCGAGGCAGGGAGATCGGAGGGTACCTCCGTGTTCAGGGAGTCATTCCGCGCCGGTTGGTGGTGGTGGTGGTCGCCGGCGAGCACCACATCGACGGCGGCTCCCGCTCCGGCGGACGGCGGTTCGGGTGGTCGTGGGTCTCGTTGGAGAGTGCTGCGGAGGAGAAATTGAGGAGGGTGTTAGACTCGTGGTAGCATGAGAGGGTAGCTGACGGGATTTGGGCGCTGGGGTCGACCTCACCGGAGTGAATCGAGGTGGAGGCCGAGGCAGAACGGGGCGGCCGGAGTCGAGGAAGAAGAGCCCCTCGAGGCCCTTCCAGGGGCTTGGCGAGGACTAGAGAGGTGGTGGTGGTGTGCGGGCGAGCGCCTTCGGGGTGCTATATATAGCCGCCCCAGGCGGTTGCCGAGAACGGGTTCTCCGCCGGTTCTGGCGCCTGTAGGCGTTGATCGGGGAGGATCAGGGTTTTAGCGCCGTCGTGGGGGTTCACTGGTTCCATTTAGGTGCTAAACGCGTCGGGGTTTGGTTGCTTAGGGCGTGCTCGACGGAACGGGGCGGCGCGGGCCTGTCGGCGGCAGGGAGCATGTTCTGTGCTTGCCGGGCCACAGCGACGGTGCCACGGGCGTGCGCTGGCAAGGCAGGGACACGCGGAGAGCCAGGGGGCGATGGACGGCGCCGGGTGGCGTGGCGAGCAGGCTCGGGCCCTCTCTGGCCGCCACGGGTGGCACGGCCACCGCAGAAGCTTCCAACGCCGGTGATGCTCGTCGCCACCGATGCCAGGAATCGGCCAAGCATGCGTGCGGGGTGCTGGCCAGGGGGAAGAGGCCGTGTGCATCGTGCCAGAGCGCACTGTGGCCGCGTGACCGAAATCCGACGAAGAGAAGCGACACTGAATCTCTGAACTTCTCTGAATCTCTGAAAGTGCAATGAAACAGTGTAGGTCAGGTATTCGACATAATGTTTTTGGTATGTGGGAGGCTCTGCTTGAGCTGATTTTTAGTGGAGGGGCCTCTCATTGCATCTAGAGGCTGCCTGAATGTTTGTGGAACTTTTGGAGCAGAGAAGATATGAATTTCACCAAATTTGACAAATCTGGTCCAAACTTGCAGAGACTGAAATTTGAAATTTTTGAAAAGAAGAGGAGTGGATCTTGATTGTCCTAGGTTGTGGGTACCAAGGACTATCCAGGGGAGTTGGTTTGAGGTAAAAACTCAAATGTATTTAGGTACTTGCTTTGCAAATCTCGTAGGCTCAAAATAATGGACAGAAAAGATTTGGGAGGAGAAATAAATGAAATAAAATTCAGAAAAGGGTTGAACTTGTTCAGACAGAATGTTTGGATTGCCCAAAGTGGAAGGAGAGATTTTTGGGAAGATTTTTACCATGTGGTGCATGGTAAAATCATGAGTGGATTTCAATATTTGGAGAAGATGCAAAACTCCTAGAGTTTCTTTTTGAAAGAAAATAAACTCCAAAGATTTTTCATGAAATTTTGAGAAGAGGGCAATCAGAAGAAAAATTTAAAAACCAAACACAAGAGTTGAGGGAGATGCAAAAATAAAATATTTGCTAAAGGGAAAAAGCTTTTGAGAGAGATTTTTGGAAGGGTTTAGAAGACCTTCTTCAAATCCAACAAATTTTTTTTGAAGAAAACCAAAAGAATATTTTTGGATTGTCACACCACAGGAGCAGGCCAAATCCGACCAGGTTTAG
This sequence comes from Aegilops longissima, assembly GCA_021605205.1. Lineage (NCBI taxonomy): Eukaryota > Viridiplantae > Streptophyta > Magnoliopsida > Poales > Poaceae > Aegilops > Aegilops longissima. Next base: position 89,369,291 of record CM038681.1, read on the forward strand.
ATGTTGAATGGTGCCAGTGGACCAACACGAAGCTGCCCAGTCACCTAAATCCCCCGTCCAACCTCTGCCTCGCCATAATCACTCGCCGGAGTGATCCCGTTCTCGGCAACCGCCTCAGGCCGGCTATAAATGGAGGTCCCGAGCTCGTTCTCGACCCAGCACCTCCCCTCCTCGCCTCAGAACCCCTCCACGCTCATCAGAAGGCCTCGGGAGAGCCTTCTTCCCCGACTCCGGCCGCCCCGATCCGCTTCGGGCTCTGGCAAGATTTTCTCTGGTGAGCGCACCCCCGCCTCCCAGACTGCGCCAGTAGCCTCCTAGTGCACCCACTCTTCTAACCCAAGTCCCAATTTGACGTTTGCAGCCCTCCTCGGCGAGATCCATCACCGCACGAACCACCGTCCGCCAGAGTGGAGGCCGCCGTCGATGTGGTGCTCGCCGACGACCAACTCCACCACCCACAGACGCGGGAGAACTCCGTGAGTCCGTAGGTACCCTCCACTCCCCCTGCCTCGCCGTGGATCGACGCCGGCGACCCCCACGAGCCTCGGGCGCCGGTGGGACTCTGTTCTAATTTTTAAAACTGACGGGTGGGACCCCCTCGTCAGCCTCTCCTCTTTTTTTCTTTTTTCAAAATGTTTTATGAAAGCGCCTTCAGGCAAAGTATGTTTCCCTTTTGGGTTGGCGTATTTCTAACCTAAGCGTTTTCTGTTTTTCTAAACTAGACCCTGGAAAGTTTCTTTTTCACTACAGTTTAGTCCCTGGACAAAAACCTTAATAACTTTTAAACAAAAGATGATTTTGAGTTGATTCTTTTTCTGTCATCTTTATTTTTCTATATAGTTTTTTTTCAATTTATTTGAAAAATATTTGGAACAATTTTTATGCACGCACGGTATTCACGTTAGTATCCGATTTCTTTTATACCGTAGATACCAAAGGAGGTGACGGAGCCGCCAACTTCGCCGAGCTAGACTCCGACTACTCCGAACCAGGCAAGCATGTTTGAACCTTTGATATGATAAGTGTTTTTCATGTTTGCTTGAGTGGTTTCGCATGGCATGTTTAGATGAGCATTTGCGAAGGTTATATTTCATGCAAAGTAAGCTGCGAGTGAGCTTCGAAATTGATGTGTTCTTATGATGGTGATATAACCTGATCATGTGGTGGCATGATAGGTTGCAAGCTGGTATTGTTGAAGCATACCAGTTTTATGTCAACCGTTTAACTCCAGTATTAACGTGGATCAAGTCATGTTCCCGTTCGTCCCCTTTTTCGTGCGGCCACATGTCTTCTGCAAAGAATGCGGTCTAGTCAGTTGCAAACCTCTTTCCTTGTACACACCAAATAGAGGGGCCGCGATGAGGGTTCCATGGCCCTAGATTAAAGACCGTCATCCGGTCAGGGGGCATGGTTGTTTCCGGTTGGGACCGAGAGGGGGGCACCCCTTAGAGCGCGCGATATAAATTTGATCCCATGCTACTCGAGGTTGTGGCCTCCCCGTCTTAGAGTTTTTCTTGAACGTTGCCTAGGGTGATTCCTGGCAGCGGAATGTGGAATGGGTGTGTACTGGTTAGATGCGTTTCTTCTAAAAAACCCACAAACGGAACTAGTACTTTGTGACTACGAAAATCCGTTGGCTGTGGGTAAAGAGTACAAATTCTGCAGAGTCAAAACCATTGGAGTAACCATGTCCATGGTCAAGGACTGCGGTCAACATATCAATGTCAGTATCAGTGTCAGTCTCAATGTCCGTCTTAGCGTCAGTCTCAGTGTCAGTCTCAGTGACAATCTCCGGTGAATAAACATGAGTGGTAAACCCGGCTGAATGTTATTCCTGTGGATGGACTAACCAGTTTATTATTATGTACTGAGTATTTCCTTGAGATGATTTAAATTCATGAGCTACTTGAATTCGAATGATGAAATATAAGCCCTTTATGTGATGTCGCTCAGACGTCTGACTGAGGCATTCTTGTTATTTACTCTTGATATAAGCCCTTTATGTGATGTCGCTCAGACGTCCGACTGAGGCATTCTTGTTATTTACGTTTGATATAAGCCCTTTATGTGATGTCGCTCAGACGTCCGACTGTGGCATTCTCGTCATTTACTTTTGATTTAAGCCCTTTATGTGATGTCACTCAGACGTCCGACTGTGGCATCCTTGTTAGTTACTTTCATTATAAGCCCTTTTTGAGATGTCGCTCAGACGTCCGACTATGGCATGTACTGTCATTTACTTTTCAATATAAGCCCTTTATGTGGTGTCGCCGGCCGCCCGATCATGCATGTTAATTTATTTTACCTTTCGAGGCGTCGCTTCAGACACCCGATCGGTCTTCAGCTATTGTTATTAGGATTTCGGGAGGACTACCGCCTGACTTCCTTTCATTCATCGTGCAATACAAATTTATTGCCTGAGTGTGCATTAAAAATCTGCTCATGTGCATCATGTTTGCATTTGTTATATCTTATGTCCAAACTGTCTTGCGAGTACATTCAAAGTACTCACCTGGCTTGTTGAATTGGCCAGATGTTGACGAAGGCGATCTTATGGATGAAGAGTTCGATAGCGAGTCTGACGCCTAGAGGAGTTCCAGTCAGTCCCATGTGATCCTGGAGTTGGTCACTTGTATTATATCCGCTTCCACTACCCTAATAAAATCATCGAGCCTCACTCCGACGCTTGATGAGCTGTAAGATTTTGGAGTCATGTCACCCACTTCACTGTGACATATGCACCACCACTTTTATTACGAGTCATTAGTTATGCCACCATACCCCTTGTGTCATACCCGCCTTTATGTATAATATTGGCGTGCTTGTAATAAATTGTTGAGCATGCCTCAACTCAACCTTGTACAATATTTAGTACTTCTGGATTTCTGTATCAAGGATTTGTCTACCAGGAAGGAGGATCCTTCTATACTGGTCTGATAAAAAGGTCGGTTTCTCAATAAATGTTTTATTGGAAAACCGGTCCTGACAACCTTGGTACCAGAGCCAAGCTGACTGTAGGAAGACACTAGGTGCGATCGCTAATTTGTTATTAGCGTCTTAAGTGCTATTTTAACATTTTGCAAATGTAGCAATTTTCTGTTGGTCATCATAAATTTATGATTTGACTATTCGGAATTTTTGTCTACCTTTGTAGATGGCTGGCAGCGACTGTGAGTCACAGGTGTTCGCTAATGTACCTGAGGGGTTTATCAAGCTTCTCGTCTCCATTGTCAAGGTCGCGATTGGGCCATCAGCTCGTCCGGAGTTCACACTCTACCAGCACAAATCAGCGCCAGTGTGTCTATGCACCAGGCCGCGGTGCAATTCAAGGGAGGACGTTCCGAGTCACACTGCTTCCGATTTGTGGGAAGGGCCATGCCTACGGAGAGGCATGCCATGCAGATGGCTGCCCGTGAGGCGACAGCTTGTCTCCGGGATGCTCTTCCTTCGATGAAGACTCGTTGCTACCGCTACCTCCCATGCCACGTGCCATACACTTGTCACTATGCATTCGCTTGCCCTAGGGGGAGAGAGATGAGGCTATTGAGATGCTTGTTGAGTATCTCAAAGCTCTTGAGGCAGCTTTTGTTAACCTCGTGGGCAACCTTGTGGCTGCTCGTATGGACTTTGTTCAAGATTGTTCCACCAACAGGAGGGAGCTCCTCCATACGGCACCACCACTGACTTTCGTCTCGTCCTCAGCATCCTATACACCTGCCATCTTAGCCACCGCTCGCCGCCTGCCTACCACTGAGGAGTTTGACCAAGTCATTGCTCCTACTCCAGTCAGTGCTGCACCACCTGCCGCTCCCGCACCAACTCCTCAACTTAGTACTTCACGCCTGAAGCCTATTAGTAAGGAGGAGGTTGAGTCTCCAACATCAATGGGTCTTACCCACGGCAGGCCGAGGGAAGTTTTTACCATCTCCGACTGAGTGCGCCTAGTAGCCGTGCGATGTACCAGCTTGTATGATATGTTTATATGTATATAGGTTTGGTGAGAAGTAGTTTGTGTGCGCATCATGTAGGAACTCGGAGAAGTGCACTAGCCTAAATAACATGTCAGGAAGGTGTACGCACATCCTGAGTGATGTATTGTATAATTACGACTCGCGTGTAAGATATGTACTGAGCAATCCTTCTCCATGCACAATCAAATATTTTCTGAAAAATCTTGGAGTCTCTAAAAATTCTGCCTTTGCGAAATTATTTATTTTTGCGACTCAGATTTTGTTTCTCATGAGTTCTGCAAAAATACCCCAGAGTGGAAAATGCCTCGTCCCTGGACTCGTTCCATGTCAAGTCCGTCGGAAGAAAATTATGGTACCCAGACAAGCAACAATTTCACACAGGGGCAGTCAAGTCAGCAAGGTAGTGAAGCAGCATTTTCTAAGTATGTCGCCTTTATGAGCAAAGCCAGCAACAGCATCAAGAAATGATGAATCATGTTATCAATATGGGAAATCACCGTGAACCATATCAACAGCATTCCAAATTGTCTGAACTACAAAAGACGCGTCCCCCAACGTTCTCTCACACGGATAGACCTCTTGAGGCCGATGATTGGCTTCGAGACATTGAAAGGAAGTTAATTATTGCACAATGTTCGGACCGTGAGAAGGTACTTTATGCACCTCACTACCTCACTAGAGCAGCTGCATCATGGTGGGAAAATTTCCTACACATGCACGCCAATGAAAATAACATCACCTGGGAAGAATTTAAAGAAGGTTTTCATGGGGCGCACATCCCCAGAAGCATTATGAAGATCAAGAAGAGGGAGTTTGATGAGCTCAAGCAGAGAAGCATGACAGTGACTGAGTACAATAGTCAGTTTACTCAATTATCTCGTTATGCCAACGAAGAGCATATGACTGAAAATAAAAGGATGGAAATTTTTTGGACGGTCTGGCACCAGCACTTAAATGCCAGCTGGTCGTACACACCTTTCCGGATTTCAAAACACTTGTGGACAAAGCCATTACATTGGAAAATGAGCGCCGCAGCTTGGAGGATTTTCGCAAGCGCAAAAGGGACAAGACTACTCATGCTCGCAACAACAGGAACAAGACTGATTTTCAGAAAAATGGAGCGAACAAATCCACGACCAGTGTTCCACGCCCAAACAAAAAATTTCATGCAAGGGACAAGGATTTTACGTATCGGCCAGGTGTTACTTGCTACACTTGTGGAGAGGAAGGACACTATGCGAAACAGTGCCCAAAACCAAGAAACTCGGCCCCCAAGCCGAACAACAGTGGAAATAATTCAGGCCCCAAGCGTAACAACTTCATCCCCAATAACAATCACAAGAAGGGTCACTTGAACCATGTGACCAAGGAGGAAACACAGGATGCCCCGGATATCGTACTCGGTACGTTCCCTGTCAACACAATACCTACCATGGTTTTGTTTGATTCTGGAGCTTCTCACTTGTTCATTTCAAAGAAAGTTGCTTTGCAACATGATTTTTCGATGCTTCCCTTGGAAAAATCCATGATCATCAAGTCCCCCGGGATTAAGCAAATCACTCAGAGTTAGTGCCAAGGTGTGGTTATTGAGATTGAGGGACTAAAGTTTCAGGCAAATCTCATTGTATTGGAAAATAAGGGACTGGATGTTATCCTAGGAATGGACTGGTTAACCACCAACAAGGGATTTATCGACTGCTTCAATCGGATTGTAATTCTTACTCATCATCACGGGAAGACGATAAAGGTTGCAGCTCAAGAAAGACCAATATCACGACAACCAAGGTTGAACAAGGTGGACGTTTCAGAGATAAGGAAAGTTCCAGTGGTGTGTGAGTTCCCTAATGTATTTCCCGAAGAACGACCAGGCATGCCACCAGACCGGGAAATAGAGTTCATCATTGAACTAGCACCTGGAACCACCCCCATTTACAGGAAACCCTATAGAATGGCACCCTCCGAGTTGGTAGAATTAAAGAAGCAAATAAAAGAATTACTGGACAAAGGATTTATATGAGCCAGCTCCTCACCTTGGGGTTCACCAGTATTATTTGCCAAGAAAAGGGATGGGACACTGAGATTATGTATAGACTATCGAGCACTCAACATGGTCACCATCAAAAACAAATATCCGATGCCACGGATAAATGATTTATTTGACGAGCTCGCACAAGCCAAGGTTTTCTCAAAAATTGATTTAAGATCGGGGTATCATCAATTAAAAGTATGGATAGAAGATATCCCTAAGAAAAACATTTACCTCCAGATATGGATTATATGAATTTACACTAATTCCGTTTGGACCGACAAACGCCCCCGCATATTTTGTACACCTCATGAACAAAGTGTTTATGAAATTTATGGACAATTTTGTTGTGGTGTTCATTGATGATATTCTGGTATACTCTAAGACACCAGAAGAACATGCTGAACATCTCAGAATTGTACTGGGAGAATTAAGGAAACATCAATTATACGCCAAATTCAGCAAATGTGAATTTTGGTTAAGACAGGTTGGTTTTCTAGGCCACGTATTGACCCAAGAAGGTGTTGCCGTGGACCCAGAAAAAGTCAAGGCTGTGCTTGGCTGGAAACAACCAGCAAACGTAATAGATGTACGAAGTTTCCTAGGAATGGCTGGGTATTACAGAAGGTTTATTGAGGGATTCTCCACCATAGCAAAACCAATGACACAGTTACTCAAGAAGAATAAGAAATTTGTATGGACTGAAGCTTGCGAGAAAAGTTTCCAGGAACTCAAAAGGAAATTAACAGCAGCACCAGTATTGGTTGTACCAGACATACACAAAAGTTTTGAAGTATATTGTGACGCGTCCCGAAAGGGCCTCGGATGCGTACTAATGCAAGAAGGCAAAGTAGTCGACACGCTTCGTGCAACTACTGAAGCATGAAGAAAATTATCCTACTCATGACTTGGAATTGGCAGCAGTAATTCATGCACTCAAAGAGTGGAGACACTTTTTACTTGGAAATCGTTGTGAAATATATACGGACCATAAAAGCCTCAAATATATCTTCACACAACCAGAACTCAATTTACGACAACGACGCTGGTTGGAATTAGTGAAAGATTATGATGTTGGCATCCACTACCATCCGGGAAAGGCGATGTAGTGGCAGATGCTCTTAGTCGAAACCCCAGCTCGAGCAACGACAATCTACAGAACTTGAGACCAGAATTTTAGCAGGAGTTCGCCAAACTCAACTTGGTGATGGTCACCGAAGGCAATGTGTCAAATTTGGAAGTACAGCCCACCCTAATGGAACAGATTAAGAAGGCTCAGCTTGGACACCCCAGCATCGAAGGCATAAAAAGGAAAGTGAGTCTGGGCAAGGCTTCAGAATTCGTCATAGACGATAAGGGAATATTATGGTACAGAGACAGACTTTGCGTACCAAATATAGAGGACCTCAAACAGCAAATTCTAGCCGATGGCCACACCACTCCATATTCAATCCACCCTGGAGGAACCAAAATGTACAAGGACATTCAGGAAATTTTTTGGTGGCACGGTATGAAGAGGGATATATCAACATTCATTGCATGTTGTGATTAGTGTCAGCGCATTAAAGCCGAGCACCAAAAACTAGCAGGACTATTACAGCCAAACAGGATACCTGAGTGGAAATGGGACGAAATTGGAATGGATTTTATTGCCGGACTACCTCGGTCACAACATGGAAATGATGCCATATGGGTCATCACGGCTAGATTAACTAAGGTGGCACATTTCATCCCAGTAAAGACAACCCACACCACTCAGAAGCTTGCCAAACTTTACCTCTCCCGTATAGTTTGTCTGCATGGAGTTCCGAAGACTATAATATCCTACAGAGGCACTCGATTCGTCTCTAAATTTTGGGATCATTTACAACAAGCTCCGGGAACTCAACTAGTATTCATTACGGCATACCACCCCCAGACTGGAGGACAAACTGAACGTGTGAACCAAATTCTAGAGGACATGCTGAGAGCATGTGTTCTCACCTATGGGACCAGTTGGGAAGAAAGCTTGCCCTATGCCGAGTTCGCATACAACAACAGTTACCAAGCCAGTCTACAAATGGCACCTTTTGAAGCCTTGTACGGGCGAAGATGCCGTACCCCATTAAATTGGTCAGAAACAGGAGACAGTCGTATCTGCGGCCCAGACATGCTCAAGGAATCTGAGGAGAAAGTTAGACTAATCCGGGATCGACTCAAGACAGCCCAGAGCCGACAAAAGAGTTATTACGATCAAAAACATCGTGACGTCAACTTTGAACCCGGTGAATATGTGTATCTACGGGTATCTCCTATGAGGGGCCTACAAAGATTCAAAGTTAAAGGAAAGTTAGCACCACGGTTTATTGGACCCTTCTGTGTAGTTGCGCCGAAGAGGCACAATAGCCTGCCAGCTAGACCTACCCAAAGAACTGTCAGATGTCCACAACGTGTTCCACGTCCCACAGTTGAGGAAATGTGTAAGCAACCCAGAGAAGCATGTATCTCATGAGAGCATTGACGTGAAACCAGACCTCACCTACAGGGAACATCCAATAAAAATATTGGAGGAATCTGAAAGGAGGACCCATCAGAAAAAAATTAAGTTTTTCAAGGTTCAGTGGAGCAATCACACCGAGGATGAAGCAACATGGGAAAGGGAGGACTTTCTTCGGACAGAGTAGCCACACCTATTTGAGGATCAGCTGAAATCTCGGGGACGAGATTTTTCCTAAGGGGGTAGGTGTTGTAACACTCCAAAAAATTTATTTGGTTTTCATAAAATTCTTTAATTAATTGGAAGGAGGTTATTTAATTTTTTTCCTAAAGCCTCTCCTTCTCAAATTTTTTTATGACAAATATTTTATGTGTTCTTCTCAACCTTGATTTTGGGTCTTGAGGGTTTTTCAACTTGTGTTGGTTCAACACAAATAATCTTGGAAGGTTTTTACAATTCTTTCTATTAAAAAGAATTCCTGTGGATTATGGATCTATTCTTTCCCATTCAAAGATTTCTCTTTTGCCATGACATATGTTGAAATATTTCTTCCAAAACCCACCCCCCTACTTTGGTTCAAGTCAAACATCCAATTCCAGCAAGTTTCAACCTCTTTTAGATTTTATTTCTATTTAGTTTATCCTCAAACTTTTTTTTGTAAATTATTTTGGACTCTTGGGATTTAGAAAGGAAGTACCAGATCCCTTAAGTTTCTGAGCCCAAGGAAATTACCCTAGCTACTCCTTAGTACCCTCAACCTAGATCCATCAAGATCTGCTGGTCCACAGTTCAAATTTTTCAAAATGTGCTTGCTGCAAGTTTGGACCAGATTTGCCATTTTTGGTGAAATTCATTCTTTTTCTTTTCCTAAAAATCTGAGATAAATCAGGAAGCCTCTAGATGCATCAAGAGATCACTTCACCAAGTCCCAGCTCCAGAATTTTTTTTCCTCGTGCCTAAATAATTTCGTCGAACAGGTGGCCGACACTGTTTCTGTCAAGATTCAGAATTCAGTGTTCAGTTCAGTCGACAGTGTCGTTTTCTTCAGAACCTCGGCGTCAATCTCGCCAGTGCACGCGTTGGTGCCTTGCTCACTGCTCCCCCTTCTTATCCAGTGCGCCACACGGTCGTTTGGACAGGCGCGAGCGTCGGTGGCGACGTGTCTCGCCAACGCCGGCGTCTTCCGCAGTGGCAGAACCTCCCGTGGCAGCCAACAGGGGCCAGCCCTGCCATACGGCGCCGTCCAGCACCGCCCACACCACCAGGAGCCTCTGCATGGCCGTCCTCTTCCCCGTGCGTGCTGCAGAACAGTCACCATGGCCTCAGAGGCGCAGAGCGCGCTCTCTGCCGCCGACGAGCCCGTGAGCTCCGTTCCGTCGAAACCATGGGAGCAGGCCAAATCCGACACGGTTTAGACGTTGAATGGTGCCAGTGGACCAACACGAAGCTGCCCGGTCACCTTAATCCCCCGTCCAACCTCTGTCTCGCCGTTATCAATCGCCTGAGTGATCCCGTTCTCGGCAACCGCCTCGGGCCGGCTATAAATGGAGGCCCCGAGCTTGTTCTCGACCCAGCACCTCCCCTCCTCGCCTCAGAACCCCACCACGCTCATCAGAAGGCCTCGGGAGAGCCTTCTTCCCCGACTCCAGCCGCCCCGATCCGCTTCGGGCTCCGGCAAGATTTTCTCTGGTGAGCGCACCCCCGCCTCCCAGACTGTGCCAATAGCCTCCTAGTGCACCCACTCTTCTAAACCGAGTCCCAATTTGACGTTTGCAGCCCTCCTCGGTGAGATCCATCACCGCCCGAACCACCGTCCGCCGGAGTGGAGGCCGCCGTCGACGTGGTGCTCGCCGATGACCAACTCCACCACTCACAGACGCGGGAGAACTCCGTGAGTCCGTAGGTACCATCCACTCCCCCTGCCTCGCCGTGGATCGACACCGGCGACCCCCGCGAGCCTCGGGCGCCGGCGGGACTCTGTTCTGATTTTTAAACCTGACGAGTGGGACCCCCTCGTCAGCCTCTCCTCTTTTTTTCTTTTTTCGAAATGTTTTATGAAAGCGCCTTCGGGCAAAGTACGTTTCCCTTTTGGGTTGGCGTATTTCTAACCGAAGCGTTTTCTGTTTTTCTAAACTAGCCCCCGGAAAGTTTCTTTTTCATTACAGTTTAGTCCATGGACTAAAACCTTAATAACTTTTAAACAAAAGATGATTTTGAGTTGATTCTTTTTCTGTCATCTTTATTTTTCTATCTGGTTTTTTCATATTTATTTGAAAAATATTTGGAATAATTTTTCTGCACGCACGGTATTCATGTTAGTATCCGATTTCTTTTATACCGTAGATACCGAAGGAGGTGACGGAGCCGCCTACTTCGCCGAGCTAGACTCTGACTACTCCGAACCAGGCAAGCATGTTTGAACCTTTGATATGATAAGTGTTTTTCTTGTTTGCTTGAGTGGTTTCGCATGGCATGTTTATATGAGCATTTGCGAAGGTTATATTTCATGCAAAGTAAGCTGCGAGTGAGCTTCAAAATTGATGTGTTCTTATGATGGTGATATAACCTGATCATGTGGTGGCATGATAGGTGGCAAGCTGGTATTGTTGAAGCACACCAGTTTTATGTCAACCGTTTAACTCCAGTATTAACGTGGATCAAGTCATGTTCCCGTTCGTCCCCTTTTTCGTGCTGCCACATGTCTTCTGCAAAGAATGTGGTCTAGTCACTTGCAAACCTCTTTCCTTGTATCACCAAATAGAGGGGCCGCGATGAGGGTTCCATGGCCCTGGATTAAAGCTCGTCATCCGGTCAGGGGGCATGGGTGTTTCCGGTTGGGACCGAGAGGGGGGCACCCCTTAGAGCGCGCGATATAAATTTGATCCCATGCTACTCGAGGTTGTGGCCCCCCGTCTTAGAGTTTTTCTTGAACGTTGCCTAGGGTGATTCCTTGCAGCGGAATGTGGAATGGGTGTGTACTGGTTAGATGCGTTTCTTCTAAAAAAAACCCACAAACGGAACTAGTCCTTTGTGACTACGAAAATCCGTTGGCTGTGGGTAAAGAGTACAAACTCTGCAGAGTCAAAACCATTGGAGTAACCGTCTCCATGGTCAAGGACTGCGGTCAACATATCAATGTCAGTCTCAATGTCCGTCTTAGCGTCAGTCTCAATGTCAATCTCAGTGACAATCTCCGGTGAATAAACACGAGTGGTAAACCCGGCTGAATGTTATTCCTGTGGATGGACTAACCAGTTTATTATATGTACTAAGTATTTCCTTGAGATGATTTGAATTCATGAGCTACTTGAATTCGAATGATGAAATATAAGACCTTTATGTGATGTCGCTCAGACGTCCGACTGAGGCATTCTTGTTATTTACTCATGATATAAGCCCTTTATGTGATGTCGCTCAGACGTCCGACTGAGGCATTCTTGTTATTTACGTTTGATATAAGCCCTTTATGTGATGTCGCTCAGACGTCCGACTATGGCATTCTTCTCATTTACTTTTGATATAAGCCCTTTATGTGATGTCGCTCAGTTGTCCGACTGTGGCATCCTAGTTAGTTACTTTCATTATAAGCCCTTTTCGAGATGTCGCTCAGACGTCCGACTGTGGCACGTACTATTGTTTACTTTTCAATATAAGCCCTTTAGGTTGTGTCACCCTGACGCCCGACTGCGGCATGTTAATTTATTTTACCTTTCGAGCCTTCGCTTCAGACGCCCGATCGGTCTTCAGCTATTATTATTAGGATTCCGGGAGGACTACCGCCTGACTACCTTTCATTTATCGTGCAGTACAAATTTATTGCCTGAGTGGGCATTAAAAATATGCTCATGTGGATCATGTTTGCATTTGTTATATCTTATGTCCAAACTGTTTTGCGAGTACATTCAAAGTACTCACCTGGCTTGTTGATTTGGCCAGATGTTGACGAAGGCGATCTTATGGATGAAGAGTTCGATAGCGAGTCCGACGCCTAGAGGAGTCCCAGTCAGTCCCATGCGATCCTGGTTTGGTCACTTGTATTATATCCACTTCCGCTACCCTAATAAAATCATCGAGCCTCACTCCGACGCTTGAAGAGATGTAAGATTTTGGAGTCATGTCATCCACTTCACTGTGACATATCCACCACCACTTTTATTATGAGTCAGTAGTTATGCCACCATACCCCTTCTATCATACCCTCCTTTATGTATAATATCGGCGTGCTTGTAATAAATTGTTGAGCATGTCTCAGCTCAACCTTGTACAATATTTAGTACTTCTGGATTTATGTATCAAGGATTTGTCTACTAGTAAGGAGGATCCTTCTATACTGGTCTGATAAAAAGGTCGGTTTCTCAATAAATGTTTTATTGGAAAACCGGTCCTGACAACCTTGGTACCAGAGCCAGGCTGACTGTAGGAAGCCACTAGGTGCGACCGCTAATCGGTTATTAGCGTCTTAAGTGCTATTTTAACATTTTGCAAATGTAGCAATTTTTTGTTGGTCATCATAAAATTTATGATTTGACTATTCGGAATTTTTGTCTACCTTTGTAGATGGCTGGCAGCGACTGTGAGTCACAGGTGTTTGCCAATGTACCTGAGGGGTTTATCGGCGACAGTGTGTCTATGCACCAGGCCGCGGTCGCATTGCACCCCACACACGTTCGATCCTGCACATGGCTCACGCAAACAGAACGCGCTTCAGCTTGCCTCTTCACTGACACGTGGGACTGCACTTGGAGAAACCGACCATGCGCCAAACTCCCCCCGCCCACCGCGCGAAAATCCTCCCCCCTCCCCCACACAAAAATTCCCCCCAAATCCGATTCAACCGCCCTTCGGCCAAATATTCCCAAACCCCCCTCCCCTCGTCCCCCCTCCACTCCATTCGCTCTGCCAAAGCTGCCCTCCCCGCCGCGCCGATACGTCGGCGCCGTGGTTCGTCGAGGGGACGCACGGCGATCCTCTTGCTCCCACAGTACGCTCTCGTAGACTGCCGTCCTCTAGCCGCGCCACCACCTCCGGCTACGTTCTTGTGGAGGCGCACGGCAGTCAGCGTCGCCACCGCTGGCGATGTTCGTGTGGAGACGCACGGCGGTCAGCTTCTCCCACGCTACGCGCGTTCTAGACTGAGGCCCCGTTCATGTCGGTGTAGCGCTGAATGTTAGCTGATAGACGCTGTTAATCTCACTGTTTGCCCAAGTAGTTTACTGTCAATATGGTCTGCTGAAGAAGCTTCCTTGACCTGTTCTGCACTCAATCTGCTTAGCTGAGATGGCATGCCAAGGCCAATTAGTTGTTAAAATATCCTGCCATATATTTATTGTGACGTAGATTGCCATGGTCTAGTAATCAATCTGTTAGGTGAAATAGCTCTACACCGTTTTATACTTGATCTTTGTTGTTGCGATGGCCTTCGATAGTTTGATGGCTGTGTGCTCGGCCTCATTGACTGCTGAAACAACCTGCCATAATTTAGCACTCAAATCTGTTTGCTGAATTAGCTTTACATATATTTCGTTACTTAGATCTGCTCATCCAAATATCTTGCCATAGCTTTAGACATCGACCTACGTATTTTTTTATGGACTTCATAAAAAAGCATATATGTTTTCCTGTAATATCTAGTAGAAGAACTAATTTGTATGTCAATGATGGACATGACTTGATAACTTCTGCTCAAGATTCTCCGCTGCATATGTCGAGGGGTTGAAAACTTCATGAACTTTATCGAGCTGAGTACGGTGGTCCCAAATCAGATGTGCTCTGCCTGTAACAGTTGTATGAATTCAGTTACAAGACCCCACCAACTGTGCAAAATCATCTACACTTGTATGGGATGTCGGTCACATATACTAGGTGGGTTCATCATGGTGAAGCTGTGAACGTCAATGTTATTGACTACGTGGAAGCAGCAGATCACCATCTTGATCTGCCTGATGCTCAGGTGGAAGAGGAGGAGGAGGTGGTTGTGGCGGAGCCAATGAGTTTGACCAACATTGAAACAATGCTACAAAATGCTCGTGCATTCCATGAACTTTCAACTGCAGAAGAAAAACGGTGGGCCCGCATGTTGGAACAATGCAACGTTGCTGTCACCCCAGGAAATAGGCTGTCAGTATTCTCAGCTATGGTCACCTTTCTTCAGGTGAAGACATCTGAGCGGATGACCAACAAATCATTCGATGCGATGTTGGCAGCTTTCAGCAAATCTTTCCCAAATGCGTCTGAGCTGCAACACACCTACAGTAAAATAAAGAATTTCCTCCGTGCAGTTGAAATTGGATATGATATGATCCATGTTTGTAAGAATAATTGTGTTCTGTTCCGAAAGGATTATGCCAACTTAAGTGAATATCCGAAATGCAAATCATCAAGATGGAAAGATGGCGATGCTGTGAAGAGGATTCCTCATAATGTTCTTAGACATTTTTCAATTACACCAAGACTGCAGAAGTTGTTTCATGATGCTGAAACAAGAGAGGATGTACTGTGGCATTCTAGGAACTAGGAGTACAGAGATCAGAATGTAATGAGCCATCCATCTCATGGTAGTGAGTGGAAAAGCTTCAATGATAAACACAAAGAGTTTTCTACTGACCCGAGAAACATTAGACTTGGCTTAGCTTCAGATGGATTTAACCCATTTGGCCCCCAGAGCGCCACATATAGCATGTGGCCAGTGCTTGTTATCCCTTACAACATGCCTCCAAATGTCTACACCAAAGAATCAAACTACACGATGGCCTTGCTCATCCCAGGTCCAAAAAGTCCTGGAAATGATTTTGATTTGTTCATGGAGCCTCTTGTGGAGGAACTTCAACAGCTATGGTAGGGTGTTCTCACTCGAGACCTATATAGCAGCCCACCAGCTGATTTCTTTCTGCGTGCTGTTGTAATTTGGTGAATCCATGATTATCCGGCTTTGGGCACTATGTCAGGGCGAACGACACATGGTTACAATGCATGTGTTTGCTGTGACAGGAATCCGCTGTCATGCGCAATACTTAGCAAGATCTGTTACATTGGACACCCCCATTTCCTTCCCAAGGACAAGCCGCATCCTAGAAAATATCAAAGACATGTGTTCAATGCAAAGCATGAAAACCGTGATGCGCCAAAGAGGCTCACCGCCGATGAATTGCAAGTGGAATTACAGAAGGTCAGGCATATTACACCAGGAAACCATCCTGGTAATGGTAGCGGGAAAAGGAAGCGTGGCACGGTAGAAGAGAGATTATTGTTTACCCGCATGTCCACTTTGTGGGACTTCGAGTACTGGAAAGATTTGGATCTGCGGCATAATCTTGATGTGATGCACATCGAGAAAAATATATGGTCAGCATTATCGGCACAGTTCTTAACATTGAAGGCAAGACGAAAGATACCTTAAAAATCTAGGATTGATTTTACACACCTGGGTATCAGAAAGGATTTGCAGGTGCAAGATGAAGGTAAACCACGGGATATGGCACCAGCTGTGTACGTCTTGGACAAGGTAAAAAGAAAACAATTCTACGAGGTCCTGTTACGTGTGAGATTCCCACATGGATTTGCTTCCAACCCTGAAAGGAGAGTCAGTGCAGATGGAAACAAGGTACAAGGGTTGAAAACTCATGACTGCCACGTCCTACTTCAAAGGGTTTTACCTGTTATCCTTAGAGGATTGGGCCGCCCTGACTTATACAGAGCAGTTGCAGAGTTGGGACAATTCTTCAGGGAACTCTGCAGTAGAAATATCAGGATAGATGCTTTGGAGCGTCTTAAAGACAAGATACCAACTATCCTATGCGACCTTGAGAAGATATATCCTCCAGCCTTCTTTGATGTGATGGTGCATTTGGCTGTTCAACTACCTGATGAGGCACTACTTAGAGGTCCAGTACAGTATGGCTGGATGTACCCTATTGAAAGGCGGCTAGGCACTTTCAAGGGCTATGTTAGGAACAGAGCTAGACCCGAGGGTTCCATTGCAGAGGCCTACATTGCTACAGAAGCGTTGACATTCTGCTCAAAATACATTGAAACAACTAATCAGCTTAGCAAAGAGGTGGGTGAAGACAATCCCGGGCTCAATATTTTCGATTATTCTGTTTGAGTTACAAGGAAGAGTCGACAAGAGGACAAACCTAAAGATTTGGATAAAATGGTTTGGTATGTGTTGAATAATTGTCCTGAGATACTACCTTATATCAAGTAAGTGCAATACTGTAGCTTATATATCGTAATCTACTAAACTTGCATCACATTCTTATATATTTAGTTGTTTGACGCGATCACTATGTTGTGCAGCATCTACAAAGAGGAGTTACTGCCGCAAAATCTAAGAAACATTGACAAACTGGTTATGGAAGGATTTGCGAAATGGTTCAAGAACCATGTAAGCTTTTGAAGTGCACTGTCAGTTTTTTTAATATATTGAGTACATAAGATGATCAACTTGTCTATTTTCTAACCATAGGTTAAGAAGATGCGGGAGGATGGGCAGGCAGTTGATGATGCCCTTTACTCACTAGCAATGGGTCCTGATACTCGGGTAAGACATTATGAATCTTGCGTTGTTGGAGATGTGCGCTACAACACCCTTGCACGAGACAAAGGCAGGAAGACACAAAATAGTGCCATCATGAGCACGGATACGTATGACAAAGAGACAACTGAAATGTATGCTAACATAACAGACATTGTTCAGTTGCAGTATATCTCCAGTTTCGAGGATCATCGGTGTGTGGTTCTGTTGTGCTGTCGTTGGTATAACCTGTTTTCCAGGATCGCAAAACCCAGAGCTGATGATTATTTCAAATCCATCAATGTCAAGGCAGTGTACCAGACCGACGAGCCTTTTATTTTGGCAAATCAAGCAACACAAATATTTTTCTTGGAAGACACATTTGCACGTAGCGATGACCGGAGAGTATTGCAAAGGTTTGAGCAGAGGAATTCGTTTAATGAAGTTGCACAACAAGATGATGCTTACACTGCTCCTGATGTACAAGATAACACATATGTTCCTAATATCTTTGAGAACCATCATGTCAATGACGCCGGCGAAAAGATTGCCTGTCGTTGATCAAGAAGAAGCCAATGTTTGAGGACGTTGAGGATGAACAAGAAGATGACACCGTGGGGAATTATGATTCAGACTGATACACGTGGCGAAGATGTTGACGCTGCTGCTGCGGATGATGATTACATTGCTTTTGTCATATTTTCCTGTCAGATGACGTTTTTTTATCTACTATGTGAAATTGTGTTTGCTATGATAACTGAAACCTGATGAACATGTTGTTTAGTATTTTGCTATGAGAAGATCACTTGTTATGTATGCTGATTTGTGTTTGGTGATTGTATGACAACTAAAACATGATGACATTGTTGTTTACTTGTACTCATATTTGGCTGTGGAACTTGAATTTGATGACATAGTTTGTTGTTGGACTATAATTTGCTCGGCGTCTTCGAATGAGAACAAAGCTGACCCGACAGGGCCTCTGCTATTTATTTATTTATATGAGCAAAAGGGGATACCCCCTGATTTCCGTTAATAGAAATCATTAGATGTTCACAACACTACGCCCAGCCTGCTACACAGGTTTCATTCATTACTAGTTCCAGCAAAGTGCTCATTACTTAGCCACTGAATACATCATGAGTGCTACATACACTGCAAATAAAGAGAAAATCATCCTACAGAGCACATCGATTTTTCCCATTATATTCACAAGCTCTTTCATCTCCTCATTGATGTCAAGGCCGTTCAGCAGCTGTTGCTTGGCCATGATCAGAGGAACTGCATCTTTAACCTTCTGCTCTGCATCTTCCTCTTCTGCCGCTCCTTCCGCCATTTGTCCAACACCCCAACCTGCTGGTATTGGGATTCCTCGCTAACCAAATAATCAGCGAGTTGCATTCCCCACATCAAGAACTTCCCGTAAATACAAATCACACGAATCTTCCCTTTTCTGCATGAATCAAATTGGAAGATCATCAACCAAACTATTAAAAAAAATCAGCAACTGAAAGCAGCAAAACAACACTTAAACATATTATTACCCCATGATTCGGGCATTTGTAGAAGACTCGGCCAGGGTTGCGGATTGTGGTTGAGATGCGGCGGATGACTCTGCGTGATTTGCAGCAGTGGCACCACACCAACGGCAGCGGATTGCGATGATCAATCTGCTGCGGTGCGCGTGCCGGCGGGGGTGTGATGAGACCCACAGGCGATGGTACGGGTGGCGACTTGGCACATATCTTGTTGTTGCCTGTTGAAGAGCAGGTGGACGAGCAGCCAGCGGACATGGTTGCTGCGGCCATAGCTTCTGATGCTAGGCAGAGTAAGTAGAGAAGAGGAGAAGTGAACGTTGGATATGTCAGTTTCATTACTTGCAGAGTAGCATAGCACCATATATAGTCATAGTCTAGGTTTGGATTCAACCAGCTACGTGAGCACGCCTTTCTTTTTCTAAAACTCGCAACGCCTCTTTACTTGTACACTAGCTTGTTCTGTACGCCTTCCCAAGTCTTTGATTTTCTTTCCCTTTTTTTGCAAGGAAGGAAGGAGAACAAAATTGAGAATTCCTCGGACTCGAACCCAAGACCTCTCGGTTGAAAACCAAGGGTGCTAGTCACTTATGTGGCGAACGTTCCCTGTGAGGAGGACGGCAGACGAACACATTTTCCTTGCAGTTTTCTTCCTATATATAAAAAAGTATGCTACTTGGTGTCCGCTTAGTCAAAAAACGATTGTGCCAACTTTGACTCTTGGATTGACATTCAACGTCTGTCGCTTTCTTCATCTCTTCTTCCTCGAGCCGGCCAAACCAGCGCCAAGGGACCGGACCGCTTCCTCCGCCTCCCGCGGCTGGCTGTGATCTTCCCTGCTCCTATTCGCTCCCGTCCCGAGGCCTCACCATCGCCCTGCGGCTTGGTTCGCTCAAGGCGCCACCTCCTGTTGTCAACATGGTCAACAACCGAGAGGAATAAGGAGATGACTGTACATGGTGAGGATGACAAGAGGGACCCAAAGAGCCTGCAGCAGTAATTTTGTTTTTTCGAGACGGAGAAGGGTATCAACTGGGTTGTGCGGGACCCGTGGCCCGTCTAGCTCAGGCTTTTATTTCATATGTTTAGCACATGACCATCCCAGTTTGTTTTTTCCTTTCTGAAAAATGGCTAGCCAGCTATTTTGTTTTTTGCAGAATAACCAACATAGGCCTACTTGCTTTTCTACGCCCTGCTGGGCCGGAAATCTTTCAAGATGAGGATGGATGCTTTTTGCCCAGAAAATGGGCTATAAGTAATAAGAAATGGGCTATAAGTAATAACAAATGGACTATAAGTAATAATAAATGGGCTCTAAAATGAAAAATATACAGCAAACAGGGAATTAGTTCCAAAATACTATTTTCTTTCGGATTTTGATATTTTAAATTTCATTGTTTTTGCGCGGGTAAAATTTCATTGAATTTAAATTAAGGTATATTTAGATTTAAAATTAATTTGAATCTGGCTAGAAATTTCTGGCTGTATGCTGTTTGGGACAGATTTGGAGGCTGACTTGTGGGTCTACTAGGTTGACATGTACTTTGGCTTTGTCAACTTAGTCCACAAACGATTCTAGCAACAGTGACCGTTGGATGTTAATCCAACGGCCGTGCTGCTTCTTAAATGTCTGATCTTGCTCCAGCCGCCCAAACCAGCTCTGGTGGGACTGCCTACTCCCGCCTCTCGTGGCCGGCTGTGCTGCCGCACAAGCCGCACCGCCCCACCCTACTTCATTGCTGGCCAGGCCATTCCTCTAATCACCCACATGTCCTGTTATTTTCCGGCGACGGCAGCCGGACTAGTAAACCCTCGTACTCCCCACTGCGTGGGCAACCATTGCCGAGTCTTCCCCAGCTCTGTGTCGTTCCCATCCTAGGCCTCCCCGTCCACCGCCATGGTGCTCTCGGCGCGGCCTGGTCAACGTGGTCAATGAACGACATCCATCGGCCGTGGACTGTACGCGCAAAATAATGATTCCTCCACCGACAGCTGGGACCCACCGAAGGGCCTCAGATTTCGCGAAAAAACATTCCCCTCCGACATGTCGGACCCACCAGCTATATCTTCGCACGCAAGGAAGTGCCTCCTTATTACGCAAAAAAATGAATACCCACCCTGCTAGCTGGGACCCACCATAGTGGGAGGATGACTCATGGGCCAACTAAGTTGACGGGGACGGAGGGCTTTGTCAACTTAGTCAATATGAACGATTCTAGCTCTAGTGACCGTACGATGTCCATCCAACGGCCGTATTGCTTCTTCAACCTCTGGTCTTCTTGCTCCAGCCGCCCAAAGCAGCGTCGGTCGTGCCGCATGCTCCTGCCTCCCGTGGCCACCTGTGCTGCCGTGGAGGCCTCACCGCCCCTACTATTCCCACCGCTGGCCAGGCCCTGCGGCGACGGCAGCCTCACACTGCAGCCGTACCAGTGAACCTCGTATTCTCTCCGCTGGCTTCCACCGCCACGCCTTTCCCGGCTCGCATCGCCCCTTCCTAGGCCTCGCCGCCGTCCACCGCCGTGGTGCTCTCGGCGCCGCCTGGTCAACGTGGTTAAGGAACAACTTCCATCGTCGTGGATCGTGACGTGGAGAGGCCGACACCGGGTCCACGGCCGCAGAGGGAAGTGCCTCCTTATTACGCGGAAAATAATGATTCCTCCACCTGACAGCTGGGACCCACCAGACGGGCCACTGTATTTCGCGGAAAAAACATTTCCCCCTGACTGCTGGGACCCACCAGCTTCATCTTCACACGCAAGGAAGTGTGTCCGGGAAAAAACGATTTGCCCCCCTGACTGCTGGGACCCACCAGCTACACCTTCGCACGCAAGGAAGTGCATCCGAGCAAAAAAAAAACAAAACGATTCGCCCCCCTGACTGCTGGGACCCACCAGCTACATCTTCGCAGGCAAGTAAGTGCCTGACAGTCGGGACCCACCTGGTCAAAGCGTACACAGCGTTGTCATCTTTGTCGCGAATGTGTACGTACATACTGGTCGATTTAGAGGCGCGCACGTGTCATAGTAGAGGCACGGACGTGTCGTAGTAGAGGCGCACACGTAGCATGTACACGTACGTACAACGGCCAGGGTGCAAGAAACAAAATACGGCCACGTATGTGTACATACGGGCGGGGTCTCGAATGCCTACTTGCGCATACGTTCCGCCAGGGCTCGTGTACATGGCTGGGTCAGAACGGAGAAACAACGTCGTCGTCGTGTTCATGGGGAGGCAACGGACTGCGTCATGTTCATGGGGAGGCAACGGAATGCATCGTGTTCATCGGGAGGCAATGAAACGTGTGGGAGCCAACCGGCTTGGAGGGAACAAGCGATGGAAACGAGGCCTGGTGTACCACAGAATGGAGGAAACAACATTGTGTTCGACCGGCCACGTTCAGAACGGGGTCTTGTTGATCGGGAGGGGTGTGGCCTACCGCAAAACGGACGAAACGAGCCTTCTAAGGTCGAAACGGGGGTCCTGTTGATCGGGAGGGGTGTGGCGTACCACAAAACGGACAAAACGGACCACCTACGGTCGAAACGGGGGTCCTGTTGATCGGGAGGGGTGTGGCTTACCGCAAAACGGACGAAACGGACCTCCTACGGTCGAAACGGGGGCCCTGTTGATCGGCAGGGGTGTGGCGTACCGCAAAACGGACGAAACGGACTTGTGTTGGAGCGCTACAGTCGAAACGGGGGTCCTGTTCATCGGGAGGGGTGTGGCGTACCGCAAAACGGGACTCCACGGGATACTGTTCTGTAAGTGCATCTAGTGCCTCTTAGTGATTTTGGTGTATTGAAGACTTATAGGTTAAGGGACTAATGTGTTTATGAGTGTACACAGGTCTATAAGTCTATGAGGAGTTTGATATTTACAGAGAAAGTCGACCCTAAAATGAAGTTCTTCGATCAAGACTTTGATATTCAAGACTTTCAAGACTTTGAAAGTGAAGAAATTGGTGTGACCTTGAAGACTTGGTATTCATTTGAGGAACATGAAGCGTGAAGACTTTTGTTTTCGTAGTTTCGCTTTCTCTTTCTTGAGTCGTAGGAAACACCGTCTCGTTAAAGGGGGTCGAGGAAATACTAAGGAAAAATTTCCATGTGATGCTCAACTCAAAATCCTACACCTACCAATCCCTTCGAGTGAAGCCTTTGAAATCTCATACAGTTCAGTCAATTTCTTCAAAGGATGAGATGAAGTTCTTCCGGTCACGAGGAATTTGTTCTGACCGAGGAGTTAGGAATTCGCCAAAGGCAGATTGCCTACACAAGGAGGAACATGATAGCCCCGAGGAATTTGAGAGTCAAATTTCCGACCGTTCTTGTCTCTTGCTACCACCTGTCCCAAAATATCTTATCCACCTAACGGTCATATCATTGAAAGGAATTTATGTCTTATCATGTCGGGCTGCTCCCTAGGCTATAAATAGCCGCCCCCTACAACCACTAGCTGGTTGGCTGCTCCGAGAGAAACTTGACACTTGTCATTTGAGAGCAACCCATCCTCTTAGGACTTTGAGCGAAAATCATCGAGTGAGGATAAACCCAAAAACCAAACCCCTACAAACCCAAAGTGATTGAGCATCACTGAAGAGATTGATCCTGCATGGATCCGATGCTTGTTACCTTTGAAGACTGTGCTTCTTCCAGACGGTTAGGCGTCATGGTCTAGAGCATCCAAGAGGAATTGTGGATTGCCGAGTGACCAAGTCTGTGAAGGTTTGGAAGTCGCCTGAAGACTTACCACGAGTGATTGGACGAGGTCTGTGTGACCTTAGTTCAAGGAGAATACGGTGAGGACTTGGTGTCCCGAGCTGCGTGCTCAAGAATCGGGTGTCCGGACCTGTGTCCTCGAGTTTAAATACTCACCGCTCCAACTGCACGCATAACCGAGACAACAGTTGGAACTGGTCTACCAAATCATTGTCTTCACCAACCTAACCAGTTCTATTTCCTCAACCCTTTAATTTCCTCATTACTGTGTTGAGTGTTCATTCATATCTGTGTTTGAAGACTTTGACTGAAGACTTTCTCAATTTCCTCAGTTCAATTTCTTCAGCCTGTTTGTCTTCATCTTGTGCTATCCTGTGTTTACGCTTTCTATACTCTTTGATTGTCTTCATTTCATTATGATGACAATGCCCGCATTCTCTTATGCTTACTTCTGAGTACTTATTCCGCTGCAAGTAGTTATTCACTTAGGAATTTCCTCACCGGATAATTCCTTAGTGAAGATTTCATAAAAATCGCCTATTCACCCCCCTCTAGTTGATATAAAGCACTTTTAATTGGTATCAGAGCAAGGTACTCCCTTGTCCTGTGTGATTTTGGTTTAACCACCTGGAGTTTTAGTTATGTCGACCGCAGGTATGATCAAGGTCTCAGCTGGGTGTCCTACCTTTGATGGGACGGACTACCCCTACTAGAAGAACAAGATGCGAATGCATCTTGAGGCAATTGACAACGATCTCTGGTATGTTGTGGAAAATGGTGTTCCCTCTGTCTCACCCTCTCTGAACGCTGCCGATGTGAAGGGATTCAAGCAACTCGATTCTCAAGCGAAGAATATCATATGTGGCCATTTGAGTAAAGGACAATATGGAAGAGTGAGTGCTTTGGAAACTGCTAAGCTCATCTGGGACAGGCTGTCCAAAGTAAATGAAGGAGTCTCAACTCAGCATGATTCTCGAGTTGATGTTATTCACAATCTCTTCAACCGCTTCAAAAGACTTGACAACGAAAATGTTCAACAAACCTTCGATCGCCTCACTGACATCTCAAATGAGCTTCAAGCGCTTGGTGCCACTGACATCACCGACCATGAGGTGGTGAAGAAATTGTTGAGATTGCTTGATTCCTCATTTGATACTCTGGCACTAATGATACAAGAGCGTGCTGACTACAAGTCACTCGATCCAGCCGATATCCTCGAGAGGCTAAATACTCATGAGTTCCAGCTTGCTGAAAAGAGAGATCTCTATGGTTCTAGCTATGGAAAATCACGTGCCCTGAAGGCCAAGGCTGTGTCTGAGTCTGAGTGTGAAGACTCGTAGTAGCCTTGGAGATCCTCAAGAATTGAGCCAGAGCTAGCACCGCTCGTGAAGAAATTCCAGAAGTTCTCAAGACGTGGTCGCTTTGGAAAATCCTCAAGGAGCAGTGATTCCTCATCCAGTGACTATAAGAGAAGACTTTTCCACGAATGCAAGAAACCTGGTCACTACATTCAAGATTGTCCTCAGTGGGAAAAGGAATTAAAGAAGAAGAAATACAAGGATTACAGTTCTGATGACGCTAAGAAGAAGAAGAAATCGTCGAAATCTCACAAGAAGAGCAGCTCCAAAAAGGCTCGGGCATTCATTGGCAAGGAAATGGACTCAGAAGCTGAATCTGAGGAACATGAGGAAGAGGAGGCATCAGAAGAATCCGAGTCTGGTGTGGCGAGTCCGCTCTCGCCATCGCTTTCGTCAAGAAGTCCATCTTCAACTCTGAAGAAAATGAACTCACCAACAATGCTGATGAAGATAGTGAAGACTACGCTCCCACCTTTTGCTTCATGGCAAAGGGTGCCAAGGTACTCAAATATACCTCCTCTGAATCTAGTGAAAATGAATCTGATGAAGATCTAAAGCCCAGCTACTCAAAACTTGCTAAGATTGCTGTAAAACAACAAAGGGCTTTTGAAAAGGTTCAAAACATGCTAGATAAAAGTGATGATATGTTGGATGAAGAAATGGATCGCACTAATGCCCTGACTGAAAATCTTCAGAGACTTCAGTCTAGGTTTGACAACCTTCAAGGTCATCATAACTCTCTCTTGTCTGATCATGAGAAACTTTCTAATCAATTTCTTCAAAGAAAGCAAGATCTTGAAAAGCTAAGAGTGAGTTATGAAGATCTTCAGAAGGAGCGCGATTCATTACTTGCTCAACAAATCGGCGCTTCTCAGGAAGAATTTGTTCCTCCATGCTTAAAGTGCATTGAACGTGAATCTGCTAATTCTTCACCTGAATGTTCAAATGCTTCAAATGTTACAAATTCTTCACCTGCTCCTGCTATCGCTAATTCCTCATCTGAGGACATTGCTAGTATCATTGACGATGCAGGGCTGAAGGAATTGTACATGACAGGCATGTACAAAAGCCTCAAAGGGCATCGACTTTTGTGATGTGCTTAAAAACAGATCCTCAACAGAACCCTAGGAAAGAGAGTATTGCCTTTGAGAGGAAACTCAATGCTGATGGAACATATTGAAGCCCGAGCAGACCCCAAAACCTCATGGGTTGCTGCAAAGGGACCTCCAGTTGATCCATCTAACTTATCTGGCTTTACATGCGAATCTCCTCATTCTTCTGATGAGTCATTTGACTCCAACTATAAACTGTTCAAAAATCAGAATGGTGAAGAATTTGCTAGATATTTTGGCACTAACTGCAGGAACGACTCCCCTATGAAGAAAATCTGGGTTCCCAAGAAGTGCCTTGAAAGTCTTCAGGTGAATGTCCTCATGACACCACCTGTGAAGAAAAGGAACCCCAGATCAAACTCTTCAGATGGACCAAATTCTTCATATGGATCCAAGTCCTCATACGGACCAAATTCCTCATGTGGATCAAATTCCTCATATGATTATCATCATGCTAACAACTCTGTTTCGTAGGGTAGAGCTAAGGGCTATGAATATGTGCATTATTCTTCAAACGAATATGTTCATAAGTCTTCGATACCTAGCTCACACACCAACACTAGGATTATGGTACCCCAAGGGCTCTACTTTTGATCTCATTGGATATTCTGATTCTGACTATGCCGGTGATCGTGTGGACCGCAAGTCAACATCTGGTACTTGTCATTTCCTCGGACGATCTTTGGTCTGTTGGTCCTCGAAGAAAGCAGAATCATCATGATCACCGTCTACTACGGAAGCTGAATACATTGCTGCTGGCTCTTGTTGTGCTCAATTGCTGAGGATGAAGCAAACTCTCAAGGACTACAGCATCAACGTGAAGAATGTGCCTCTCTACTGTGACAATGAGAGTGACATCAAGATTGCTCACAACCCAGTTCAGCACTCAAAGACAAAGCACATTCAAATTCGTCATCATTTTCTTCGTGATCATGTGTTGAAGGGCGACATCTCCATCGAGTATGTGAAGACTGAAGAACAACTAGCCGATATCTGTCGTGGTTCTAAGTCTGACAGTAGAATAGGGGGTAGGTATGGAGAGGCAAGATCCTAGCTATGGAGTAGTTGTATACGCAAGGGATTTACGAGTTCAGGCCCTTCTCGGAGGAAGTAATAGCCCTACGTCTCGGAGCCCGGAGGCGGTCGACTGGATTATATGCGTATGTGTTACAGGGGTGCGAACCCTTCTACCTATGGAGGGGGGTGGCCTATATAGAGTGCGCCAGGACCCCAGCCAGCCCACGTAGTAGAGGGTTTAAGGTGCGTTAAAGCTAGGCGTTACTGGTAACGCCTTACATAAAGTGTCATTAAGGTCATAAAGACTATTTAACTACAGACCATTTGGACACCGAGTGGCTCTTGGACTCTTGGTGGTCGAGTGGGTCTTCATAGTCGAGTGTCTTTGAATCTGTCGAGTGGAAGCCTACCAGGTCGACTGGAAGGCTGCTTCTCTTGTGAATGTCCTTGTGGAGGGTACCTTTGGGCAGGTCTATGACCCTACCCCAGGTACATGACTTCATCATTAGCCCCCGAATGGATCGAGGTTTGAGTGAGGAAGGAGTTGATAATCTTTCCGACCTGTTCTTTGTGTTGTGAGTGCGTCTTACTCTGGATCAACGACCTTTTAGTGATGGCATCAACTTCTCTTTCAGTCGCCTTGATCCATTCTTCATGTTTGTTGAGTGAACTTTGTGAAGCTGAGGATTTCCGAGCGACGGATCTGAGGAAATCTGTTATCTGACGAGTTGCTCATGTTAGTGGATTTCGGGATCCGAATTTTGGGAAGCGCTTGAAGCGAGAAAACCGCGGCACTCGGATGGGATAAGACGATGACGCCGATCCTTGCGCCACCTTTTTCGCCACGATCGATGCGCTACCGTTATGGGATTGTGACGGGATTGCTGGGCCTACCGTCAGCCACTCGAAGCGACCCCATATAAAGCGTTGGACCGGCATTTTGAACAAGTCGCCCTCGACTTCTCCTCTCTCGCCTCAAAACTTTCGCCACGCCTCCGCTCGTCCAGCCAAGCTCGGTACTTTTCTCGCCGGCGACCATGGTGAAGTACAAGACTGCCGCCCTGGAACGGGTGAAGAAGACGGCGGCGAAGGCCAAGGAGAGCGCGCCACCGGGCGGTTCCTCTTCGCGGTCCAAGCTGCCGCAGGCTGGGTCCAAGGAGATCGGATCCGGCCGACCATCACCGAAAGATCTCACCGATCTGGTCAACAAAGGACTGATCCCCATGGGTCGGCGAGGCTTCGGGCACGGAGTGCCAACCGCAGCTCGAAGAGGGTGAGTGCGCCTCCTGGCCACCCACGAGATAGGGGTTTTCCGCCGCCAAATCCTTTTTTTCCGGGGTTTCTGAACTTTTTGGAGCGCAACTCCACCATTTCACCCAAACTCCATTGTGTATCTTGCTGCTTTCTTTTGCTCATGAGAATTTCTTGGGTTGTCGACCGCATTGGGGTCTTTTCAAGCACATATTCACTGCCGCCTCAGACGGTGAAGAAAACGAGCCCGAATGACGAGAGGACCCAAGTAATCCAAATGTGGGGACTCGGGGTCCAGATGAGGGGAAGAGCGCCTTTCCAGCTATGACTCTCCCGACTCGGTTAGAGGGTGGCAATGACCTGGTTTTATCGCCAAGACCAGCCGACGCCGGGGTAGTCGACTGGGCTCCCTCCTTTCTCCGTGAGTCGAGTGAACAAGCCATCTTCCCTGAAGGTGTTACCAGAGGAGAAGGCCCAAGTAAAGCTGCTGATGGAGCGTGTAGTCCAGCTTATTCGCGATGGGGTGACCGCATGGATCTCCGGAGGTTTTTCTCCGACGGCGATTCAGCCACTCCAATACCGAGGTCATCGATGTGGATGTACTCAGCACGGATGATACCACTCGGGTCCATCCGGAGGAGGTTGATGACGCCATCATCGAGAAGTGGATGACTGCCATCACAGAAATAAAGACAACCTCGCGAGCTAGGAGGATTCCACCACTCGACCAGAGTTACCAACCGCATAAGGTATCACCGCCATCTCCGATCGTGATTATGCTGCATTCATTCTGTTTTGATGTCAATTTCACGACTGACTTTCACCTTGTTTTGTTGTCTTCTAGGTCACCACTGAGATGTACTCGATGCCCAACGGGGTGCAGGAAACAGCCGAAGAAGAAGGAAGTGGAGGTGAGAGTCCAGAGGAATGGGAGTCCAACGGCGAGGAGGATGAGGAGGATGATGGCTCTGATGATGAGGAGGAGGAGGAAGAAGAGGAGGAAGAAGAGGAGGAAGACGTCGACCCTCCTCGCTCGGAGGGAAGGTCCAAGTTGACGCACGACCCAGCGGCCGGGCACGGTAAAGCTGTTGTGCCCACCGGTCGATCGACGGCTTACCTAGGACAACTTCTCCAGCGACCGAGAAGCCGCCAAGCAACCTCGAGCGACGCCGTCAAAGTCGGGCGAAGGCCCTGCCCAAGATGCTAATGGTCATCCCCACCATCTCCGGGTAACCAATGTAACCTTGTATTTCCTTTTTCAACATGAGTGAACTTTTGGTCGACTTGATGACCGATCAGCCGACTCTTGAAATCTACAGCCGCTACCTCCGAGACTTCAGCCAAGCACGATGATCGTGAAATGGAGGATGCGCCACTTACAATCTTGGTAAGATCTCCGAGGTTTCACTTTTAGCCGATCGGAGCTTTTTAGTCGATTGGGCTTCCATGTTTACTACGGATCTCTCTTGTAGTTCCGCCTCACGTCATTGATCTCCCCGATGATGACGAGGAAGCGCCATTGAGGAAGAGGAGGAACAAGAAAGTGCCTGCTGGCAAGGCTGCTCAAGTCGCGGTGACTCCTGAGACGCTGATTTCCGAGGGAGGCAACCCCACTCGGACTTCTGTATATTTTGCTGTACCGCTGACAAGTGCCTGACCCACTTCGCCGATCGCTGATCCACCATCTCTCTTTGCTACACACCACGCCCGGAAGACCAAGTAAGTGCTGCTAAGGAGGCCATATGCCGTGCAGGGATCATGATGGAGCAAGTGAAAGCGGCTCGAGAGGCAAGTCAGCGGTCTATGATGCCGCTCAGCTCTCCGAGCAATGTCCAAGTAAGTCGATCGTCGCTTGCTTTGTTAGGATATACTATCCAAACTTCTTTCTTACGGAGATTTATATCTCAGACACCCACCGGGTGTGTGTGTCGCTTGAACTTTTGTGGGGCACGCTGAGTGCACCCACCGGTGTAGTCCCCGAGATTATGGTCGATGCGCGCGATCGGCTATGGTCTTTATGATGTGATCTTCTTCACTCGACCTGGACGGACCAAGTCGAATGGAACTGTAAAACCGGTGGGGGCACGCTAAGTGCACCCACTGGGTGTAGTCCTCGAGACTATGGTCGACTGCGTGTAGTTGATTATAGTCTAAAGAACTGTTTTTTTTTACTACGGCTGACCGCTGACAATTAGCCATGTTTTTAGAATCATAACCTTTTTGCCTCTTTTGGTCGACTGATCGAACCAAATTGGTAAACCAGTGGGGGCATTGAGTGCACCCGCTGGGTAGTCCCCGAGACTCTCAGAGAATGTTTTTATTCGAATCGTAGTCTTAGAAATGCTACTATTTTTCCTTGGTCACCGGAAGTGATCTGCTTTGATGTCTTTCGTTGGTTGACTCTTTGTAGAAATCTTGTAGCTTGTGGCTCGCTATACCGAGTTAGAGAAAAGCAGATTCAGCTCAACCTCGATTTGAAGCTTGCTCAGAGAATTTGCGAAGGCAAAGGATGAAGCAAAAGGTATGGCTGGTGAGGAATTTTGACGATCGCCTCTATTTTTCTGCTCCTTCTCAACTCTATTCTCATTGTTGCTTTGTAGATAAACCGAAGAGACTTTGAAGAAGAAGGACCTTTACCTTGCAGAGGCACGTATATGGGCTTTGGAGAAAACAAAGCTCATTGAAGAGAAGCTTGCCTCAATCGACAAACTTGAAGATGAAAATGCCAAGCTGAAAGCCTCTTGACGCTGCTAACAAGGAAGTCACCGATCAAGAACGACAAGAATGTTCTGTTCGACAAGGTTGGCTACCAAGCGGGGAAGCGAAACGACCTGGAGATTTATCTTGGAGGGTTCGCCAAGAAGCTGTTTCTCATGCTTGAAGGTAATCTCTTTTATCCAACTGTCTTGCTCTCACCGTCTCATCACATGATCTTCATTTTGAGTCTGAGTTGTGTTTTCAGAATTCTGCCAAAACTTTGAAGAAGAAACCAGTCGAGTGGAAACCAGCTTGGACCCCATTAACTCTCCTGTGAAGGACAAAGCTGCTATGAATGTGCTCCGGCTGGAGTCTCGTGTTGCTAGCGTAGTGGATTATCTTGCTCGACTGAAAGTTGCAGTGTCGCGGATCGACTCGACTCTCCGCCGAAATGCACTCTCCGTAACGATCTTGAATCTCGATGACTCGACTGAATGAGATTCCAAGTCGAGTGCAAGAATGGAGAAAGTCATCTGCCAGGTGTGGTGCTGATGTTGCTCTATCTCTGGTTCGTGTCCACTGCAAAGAAGCGCAAGAGGACAAGCTGGTGTCTCTCAAGGTTGCCAATACCAAGAAGCACGACTTCAGATCTTTCATGGAGACTTTCATCGCTGTGCTACCCGTATTGTCGACGGAATCGACCTCGACCAGTTTGTTGCACCTTCCAGTCCTCCGCGGAGGAGTAAAAACTTCTAAGTCCCACTTTAAATTTGCCTCGAATGCCGAGTGGTTCTCAGAATCGATAAACTTTAATAGGCTTAACGCCTGAGCGCCTTTGGATCCGTAGGACATTTATCCGAACTTGGTTTTTCCTTTAACATGCTTTGCTTGCATTCGAGAGAACTTTATTCCTCATTCGGAAGATATTCCGTTGAAATTCCAATCGACTTGTGCTTCATCTATCCTGCAGGTAGAGGTGAAACATAGACTGCGACTGACCTTGTCGTCCTTACGGATTGGGACGAACCGCACGTTGTGCTACTCGCGAAGCTCCGAAGGAGGAGGTTGGAGTCGACCTGCACCTCGTCGTCCTTGCGGATTGGGATGAATTCCTTACTTAGGCGAGCACTGGGCTGCAGCTAAGCCTTCGAGTGGGAGGTTTGCTCTCCACTCGGTAGGATTTTTATTACTTAGGCGAGCACTGGGCTGCAGCTAAGCCCCGAGTGGGAGGTTTGCTCTCCACTGTGAGGATTTTTATTACTTAGGCGAGCAAAGGGCTGCAGCTAAGCCCCGAGTGGGAGGTTTGCTCTCCACTGGTGGGATTTTATTACTTAGGCAAGCACTGGCTGCAGCTAAGCCTCCGAGTGGGAGGTTTGCTCTCCACTGGGTAGGATTTTTATTACTTAGGCGAGCACGGACTGCAGCTAAGCCCCGAGTGGGAGGTTTGCTCTCCACTCGGTGGGATTTCTATTACTTAGGCGCAGCACTGGGCTGCAGCAAGCCCCGAGTGGGAGGTTTGCTCTCCACTCGGTAGGATTTTTATCACTTTGGATGTTTAAGGCTAATCCTTGGGCTGTTAGAAGCCCCGAGTGGGAGGTTGGCTCACCACTCGGCAGGGTTTGAATACTTAGGCGAGTACTTGGACTGCAGCTAAGCCTCCGAGTGGGAGGCTGGCTCGCCACTCGGTAGGATTTGAGTACTTAGGCGAGTACATGGACTGCAGCTAAGCCTCCGAGTGGGAGGCTGGCTCACCACTCGGTAGGAATTTGGATACTTAGGCGAGTACTTGGACTGCAGCTAAGCCTCCGAGTGGGAGGCTGGCCGCCACTCGGTGGGATTTGAATACTTAGGCGAGTACTTGACTGCAGCTAAGCCTCCGAGTGGGAGGCTGGCTCGCCACTCGGTGGGATTTTGGATACTTAGGCAGTACTTGGACTGCAGCTAAGCCTCCGAGTGGGAGGCTGGCTCGCCACTCGGTGAGGATTTGAATACTTAGGCGAGTACTTGACTGCAGCTAAGCCTCCGAGTGGGAGGCTGGCTCACCACTCGGTAGGATTTTAATACTTAGGCGAGTACTTGACTGCAGCTAAGCCTCCGAGTGGGAGGCTGGCTCGCCACTCGGTAGGATTTTGAATACTTAGGCGAGCGGATTCAAGAGCTAAGCCCCCGAGTGAAAGACTGCTCTTTTCGGAAAGAATTTTTTTATAAACTTAGGCGAATCGGATTCGCGACTAAGCCACCCACTTGGGGAAATTTCAACAAAAACAATAACAATTCATCGGGAAAATTATAACATTCTTATCTTGGATAAACAAACTTCAAAAGCACTTTTATTACATCTCAACCGAAAGTTTTTTTAGTGTAAAAGGGCGGAGCAGCTCCGCGTCCAAGCTCGAGGCTCGCCGATCCGGCGATCAACGTTGTAGAGATGATATGCTCTGTTGTGGAGGACTCTTGTGACGATGAAGGGACCTTCCCAAGTGGGATCAAGCTTGTGTGGTTTCTGTTGATCCACTCGGAGGACCAAATCTCCCTCTTGGAAGGCTCGACTCTTCACATTTCTGGCATGGAATCGACGCAAGTCTTGCTGATAGATAGTCGAGCGGATCAAGGCCATCTCTCTCTCCTCTTCCAAGAGGTCGACTGGATCTTGCCGGGCTTGTTCCACTTCTTCTTCAGAGTATAGCTCGACTCGAGGCGCATTGTAAAGCAGGTCACTCGGCAGAACTGCTTCAGCTCCATAGACCAGGAAGAATGGAGTTCTCCCAGTCGACCGATTAGGAGTGGTCCTCAATCCCCAGAGAACTGATGGAAGTTCGTCGACCCAAGCTCCTGCTGCGTGTTTGAGATCACGATCAGCCGAGGTTTTAGCTCTTTGAGAATGAGGCCGCTTGCACGCTCGCTTGTCCATTCGACCGAGGATGAGCCATCAAGCATAGTCGACCAGCGTGCCTTGAGAGGAGCAGTAAGGCTTTGAACTTGTCATTATCAAGTTTGACCCATTGTCGGTGATGATACTATGCGGAACTCCATATCTGAATATCAACTCTCGATGAAACTGATAGCAGTGCATGCATCGAGATTCTTGATGGGCTTGGCTTCGATCCACTTGGTGAACTTGTCGACTGCTACTAGCAAATGGGTGAAACCGCTTCTGACAGTTGTCAACGGTCCAATCATGTCCAATCCCCAAACAGCGAAGGGCCAAACGAGTGGAATGGTCTTCAAGGCTGAGGCTGGCTTGTGCGACATGTTGGAATAGAACTGACATCCTTCGCACTTGTCGACTATTTCTTTTGCCATTTCATTTGCTTTCGGCCAGTAAAATCCCGCCGGTATGCTTTAGCCACAATGGTCCGAGAGGACCCATGATGGCCACAGGTCCTCGAGTGGATATCCTCAAGAATTATCTGACCTTCTTCTGGCGTGATACACTTCGGCCGACTCGATCGCGCTTTCCTGTATAATTGTCCCTTGATCACTGTAAAGGCCTTGGATCAGCAGACGATCCGTCGAGCCTCTTCTTCATTCTCTCGGGAGCTCTTCCTTAGGATATATGCGATGTCCGCACTGTCGATCGGGAGTGATGACCACAACTTCCATAATTAGGTCGACCACGGCTGGGACCTCAACTTCACGGATCATTGGTACTCTTTTGCTGCGGGGCTTCTTCTGTGAAAGGATCCTCCTGCACTCGATGGAGCATGAATGTGTTCCAAAATACATTATCGAATGGCTTCCTCTTGGACCCTATCTTCGCCAAATCATCCGCAGCTTGATTTTTCAGTCGGGTATATGATGAAGCTCTAACCCCTCGAATTTCTTCTCCAGCTTTCTCCTGCATTACAATAACCTGTCATAGCTGGGCTTCGACATCCCACTCCTTCATCACTTGATTAAAAACCAGATCCGAGTCGCCATAGACCATAAAGGCACGGACGCCGAAAGTGAAATGGCCATGCGCAACCCATACAGAGTGCTTCATATTCTGCTTCGTTGTTGGAAGAATCAAAGTGAATCTGGAGAACATACTTG
This sequence comes from Aegilops longissima, assembly GCA_021605205.1. Taxonomy (NCBI): domain Eukaryota; kingdom Viridiplantae; phylum Streptophyta; class Magnoliopsida; order Poales; family Poaceae; genus Aegilops; species Aegilops longissima. Next base: position 89,403,999 of record CM038681.1, read on the forward strand.
AGCTTATCTCCTCGGGGGGAAACCAATACAACCCCTGCACCAGAACCGTTCAGCATCTTGGAACCATCGAAAAACATAGTCCAGTGTTCCAAGTGAACTTGGGTCGGAAGTTGCTATTCAGTCCACTCGGCGAGGAAATCTGCTATTGCTTGGGACTTGATGGCTTTCTTTGACTCAAATTTGATATCAAGGGGAAGGAGTTCAATCGCCCATTTTGCCACTCGACCAGTTGCATCTCTGTTATGAAGAATTTCCGACATAGGGGCATCGCTGACGACTGTAATGGAATGATCAGAGAAATAATGAGCAACCTTCTTCGTGGTCATATAGATCCCGTAAACAAGCTTCTGATAGTGAGGGTATCTTTTCTTTGATGGGGTCAGTCAGTAAAGAAGCAATGCCTTTTCACCGAGGCGAGAGATGAATCGACTTAAAGCGGCCAAGCATCCAGTAAGTTTCTGGACATCGTGCACACGCACAGGGCGCTTCATTCGGAGTATGGTGCTAAACTTTTCTCGGTTAGCATCGATTCCTCGCTTAGAAACGAGAAAACAGTGTAACTTTCCACCAGGAACTCCAAATGTACACTTTGATGGATTAAGCTTGATATCATACCTCCTGAGATTGGCAAATGTTTCAGCAAGGTCACCAACAGGTGGAACCCTTTCGTGACTTGACCACTATATCATCCATGTATGCTTCCACATTCCGACTGATTTGGTGAGCAAACACTTCGAATCATCCTCATGAATGTGGCTCCGCATTCTTGAGACCGAATGGCATGGTGACATAACGAAGCACCGAATGGAGTGATGAGCGCTGTTTTAATCTCATCGGGTCCATATGACGGATCTGATGGTACCCGGAATAGGCGTCTAAAAAAGACAACCTCTCGCATCCCGCAGTTGAGTCGACTATTTGGTCGATGCGAGGAAGAGGGAAATGATCTTTTGGGCAGGCCCGATTGATATGCTTAAAATCGATGCACATGCGCAACGACTTGTCCTTCTTGGGGACCATGACAATGTTGGCGAGCCCCTCGGAGTGGTAGATCTCTCGGATGAACTATGCTGCTAAGAGTCGAGCCACCTCTCGCCAATGGCCTTTCTCTTCTGGATGGCGGACCGCCGAAGATACTCTTTAACTGGTTTGAATTTTGGGTCGACTCGTAGGCGATGCTCAGCCAGCCCCAGGAACACCGGCATGTCGGCGAGGCTTCCATGCAAAGATGTCCCAGTTCTCACGGAGGAACCGGATGGCGCTTCTTCCTATTTTGAGTCGAGTGTTGTTGAGATGTTGGTCGGAGCAGCATAGGGATCAGTCGGTGAATGTGAACCTGTTTACGTCTCGCCACGACCGGAATGTTGACTCAGTGGCGGGCTTCTTAGCTCGCAACAAATCACTCGGATCTGCAGTTTTACGATACTCTTGTAGATCTACCATCGCCAATCGAGCATCGGCGATCTTAGAGCCTTTAAAACACTCTTCTCGCCTTCTTCCGATTGCCGTGATGGTGATCACGCCCTTGGGACCAGTGCATCTTGAGCTTAAGATACACGTAACATGGTCGGCCATGAAGCGTGCATAAGCTGGTCTCCCCTGAATAGCGTGATAAGCGCTCTAGAAATCCACGACCTCAAGGTCAACTTTTCTTTCGAAATGCTTTGAATCACCAAAACTACATCAAGAGCAATTTGGCGAGTGACTCAGCCTTCTTTCGAGAATGACTCTGTGGAAGCTCATATTATCGGTATCGAGTCCGGACATCGGAATGCCCATCCTTTCAACGTCTCCGCGATAATATATTCAAACCACTACCACCATCCATCGGGACTTTGGTCGATCGAAAGCCTTCGACAACCGGGTCGACCACCAATGCTTGCCTCCCAGGGGTGGCAATGTGCGTCAGTGATCAGACTGGTCGAATGTGATGGTGGTCTAGGACCATTTCAGATAATTGGGAGTCGCCGGAGCAACCAAGTTTACTTCCCGATTGATAACCTTCAATCGACTTTTGCTTTCGACGTCAGCAAAAATCATCAGGGTGGAATTGACCTTGGGATATCCACCATCACAGTCATCTCTATCCTCAACTTTGTCTCGCTCCTTATCCTTATCCTTGGGCTGTTTCCTTGGACTGCTGAATCAAGAGCCGACATCGTCGAGTGGTATGTTTCGGTAAATGAGTTTACCCTCTTCATCTTTCTTTGTATGAATATGACATGGTAAATCCAACACGCCGTTCCCATCCTGGTCTTTCACCTTTTTAGGGTTCCAAGGACCCTTGGGTTTCCCCTTGAACTTTCCCTGGGTCACCGCTAAGGCCTCTCCGGAGCCACTGGCTCAGCTTTTGCTTCTTCTTCGATTGAATTTCCTCCGCCGGTCTCATTGGCGGCCGATTTATATTACCACTCGAGTCGATCCTCTTCTTCACCATTTGCATATTTGGTGGCAATCTCCATCATCCGACTCAGGGGTCATATCTCCGGTTCGACCAAATTTCAAACTCAATTCTCGTTCTGACACCTTCCTTGAAGGCACAGATCGCACGGTGATCGATACATTCTCGACTGTGTGGTTCAAAGTGATCCACCTCTGGATATAATCTCTCAAGGTTTCACTCGACTTTTGCACGCACGACTGCAACTCTGTCAAACCTGCTGGTCATTTGCAAGTACCTTCAAATGTCCTGACAAACACTCGGGCAAGATATTCCCAAGTGTAAATACTGCTGGGTGCTAACTGATTCAACCACGCCCTGGCTGAACCCTCCAACATAAGAGGTAAATGTTTCATGGCTACCTCATCGTTGCCACCGCCGATCTGAACCGCCACTCGGTAATCTTCAAGTCAAGTGTCAGGCTTGGATTCTCCAGTGAACTTGCTGACTCCAGTCGCCAACCTGAAGTTGGGAGGAATCACTGCGGACCTGATGGCTCTGCTGAAACACTCTGGTCCCGAGACATGAACTCTACTACTGGAAGGAACATCTCTATCATGGCCGTCTCGGTGAGCTATGTTCCTGTCGACCAAACCTTGAACGATAATGGATCTCGCATCAAAGCCTGGTTCCACAGGGTCAGCTGGAACTCTTCGCCCAAAGACTTTGTTTTGGCGTTTGTCGTCCTGCTGCCGAGGCGTATGATCCACCTCTTGGGGAGGAGGGCACTTTCGGCGTCGATCGTTGCGATCGAATCGGTGCTCATACTGCTTTCATGACCGTTGTATTGATCATCACGTCGGCCCCCACGTTCCTCACGCCTCGGGCGATCTTGGACTATGGGCGGCGGAATGAATTAGCAGCGGATCATTTGTGAACCCTGTTCATGATCGGATACAACTGAGTTTTGATCTCCTGCCGCCCGGAGCAAATCCTGATTTGCTGCAAACCTCTACCTCTGGTTGATCGGGAAGGCTGAATTGACTACGCTATCTGAGGCGATGACTGCTAAATTCTGAATCGGAGTTCGATATACCTGGGTTGGCGGTTGAAAGAGCTGGCGTCGACCGGATTCTGGAACCCTCGGTGGCGTCGCTCGTCGAGTACTCGCAGAAGATTCTCGATCGAGTGCGCTCAGCCAAGTTAATAGCGTGCATCCTCAAAGCGCGAGCCTCGGGGTTTCTCAACGATAGGAGTGTGAAGTGCATCCATGTTCCGACAGAAGCTCCTCCCTCTGGAGCGAAGTGAGGGCTCGAGCAAAATACTCTTCGTGGGCTTGCGGATCGCCTCCACCGCCACCTTCGTTGGCGCTGGTGAATCGAGGGGACTGCGTGGTCCATCGACCATCAGAACCTCTGTCGTCGGTCCTTTGCTATCGCATTGGGACGCGATCTCTGGAGCCGGTCGAGCAGGCCATAGAGAGATTCGTCGGGCTCGATCGCGCGACTTGAGGGATGGCTGATGGCGGGCCACCGCATGCCTCACCACCGCTGAAGCCTCGACCGGCCGGGCAGCTTGCGCCGGTGGGAGGCCGGGAGAGGAGTGAACAGCAGCGCGAGCCGACCCATCTTGGGTCGGCGGTTGCCGCAGGAGGGCGCCATGGACACACGCAGCGAAAGTCGTCGCCCAGCGGATGGGGGCGCATCCACGTCGAGTGGAGCCTCCACGAAGCCAGCGGAGTCGTCGGCGGCGAGCGTGGCGCACTGAGGCGGATCTCGTGGCCGTCGACCAGAACTCCACACAAAACCATGATGCGGAGATCGAGTGAATCCCAACTTCTCCAACAATTAGCTAGAACACCCACCCCACGGTGGGCGCCAGCTGTCGTGGTTCTAAGTCGGAATGAAAGTAGAATAGGGGTAGGTATGGAGGGCAAGATCCTAGCTATGGAGTAGTTGTATCGCAAAGATTTACGAGTTCAGGCCCTTCTCGGAGGAAGTAATAGCCCTCGTCTCGGAGCCGGAGGCGGTCGATTGGATTATATTTGTATGTGTTACAGGTGCGAACCCTTCTACTGTGGAGGGGGGTAGCTTATATAGAGTCGCCAAGACCCCAACCAGCCCGTAGTAGAGGTTTAAGGTGCGTTAAAGCTAGGCGTTCTTCGTAGCGCCTTACATAAAGTGTCATTAAGGTCATAAAGACTATTTAACTACAGACCGTTTGGACACCGAGTGGCTCTTGGATTCTTGGTGGTCGAGTGGGTCTTCATAGTCGAGTGTCTTTGAATCTGTCGAGTGGAAGCCAACCAGGTCGACTGGAAGGCTGCTTCTCTTGTGAATGTCCTTGTGGAGGGTACCTTTGGGCAGGTCTATAACCCTACCCTAGGTACATGACTTCATCAATATCTTCACAAAGCCCTTGGATGAGAAGAGATTTAACAAGTTGCGGTGTGAGCTAAATATCTTAGAATCTTCGAATGGTCTTTTAAAAGGACACACATCCTGACACTTACGCAAAATTGATGACTTAGATGTGCAACACATGAAGAAACATTTTTCTTCAATCAATGAAGAATAACACTCTAAGTGTGAAGAAATTAATGAAGAATTTGATTCTCGAAACCCTCGACAATTATGCCTGTGTCTGAAATCATCATTCTTATCTGATGGAGTTCGCCACCACCAAAGTTGAAAATCTTCAATTTGAGTTTTCCTCAGTTTGAAATTCTTGATTTTTCAAATTCTTCAACTTTGCAAAATATTCACTTGTTTCCGTCGTTTTCTTCATTGGCTATATATATGGGTTTATGTCCTCTGCAGCATTCACTTATGGCTATTTCTTCAAGTTGCTTTTTTCGCTAAGTGAATGTGATTGGACCCTTCCCCTCTATGCTATACTCAACCCAATCTATTCACAAATTCTTCATATGCGTTCTATTTGAAACTTCGTTCAAAATCTTCCTTTGTGTCCTTGTCAGCTGAAGAAATTATGAGCGGAACTTTAAACTGATCTTATCCAAACTTCCGTTTTGCCGCTCAAACCGTTCCGCATCCCACGATAGATTTATCTATTCACCCGCGATCTAACACAATCTCCACTTTTCGATGCGTGGGTGACACATGTCAGCGAATGAGAAGAATCAGGGGCACGTTAGTCCCAAATCTTGGGCGAACAGTTTTTCACCGTGGCTATATATACCCCCTCCCCTTCCTCACTTCCTTTACTCCGCTCATTGCTCTCTCTCGCTCGAGCTTCTCAAACCCTAAGCGCCGCTTCTCCATAAATCGTCAGCCGGTGAGGAAGATCTTCACTGCCTCGACCTGCGTCGCCCGTTGTACTCGCGCCGACAAGGAAATCTTCACTCCGCCGTCGCCAGTAGCTGTCTTCCTCCGCCAAGTTAGGCGTGGAAGATCTAACTGACGAACTTCCATCTGTTCTTCTCGGTTCATCGTGTTCTTCACTTGGGTAATTAAAAGTTACTTTTATTACTCGCTTTGATTCTCAAACCTTCTGCAAATCTTCAAGGTGTTTATTCTTCAAATCTTCACACATATGAACACCTCAAACAAAATATGCTCTTGATTCGTTTCTCTAAGCAATGATTTCTCTTCAAGATTCCTCAATTGTGTTGATCCTCGATCTATACAACTCTGGAACCTAAGACAAAGATCTCTTAGTGAAATTCTTCAAGGCTCATCTGGTCAAATTCCTCAAACTAGTTCTTTTGAAAAACCTTACGAGAGCATATGACCTCTCCAAATTCCTGCATAACTATACTCTGTTCACAGGTACTCATGTCCGCCTTTGAATCACTAGGTTCTCATCAACTTAACTCATTTACAGCATTCCTCGAAGAAAAGTTGCATACTTCTTGAGAGAATTCGATTGTTCAAATTCCTCGGTGAAGAATATGGCGGAAGGAAAGAAACCACGAGAAAGGAGGAAAGAGGCACGAGGTCATGACTGCGTTTGAGATTCTGAGGACATCTATCTTGATTATTGCACACTAATGAAGCGAGTTGACAAAGAAAACAAAAATCAGCGCAAGGTGCGCATTCAAAGGTTGAAAGGAGATGTGCAAGGGAATGGAGAATGCAGATATGTTACTCCAAAGTACATGAAGAAATTCGCTCTCAATCCTCCATGCCCAAGAGCTCCATTGGCTTTGGTCAAGAAGTGACCCCACCGCATCAAGCGTGGTGAGGACTTTCTGAAGAATGTGCCAGCGCCAAGCCAAATTGGCAAGACAAGCCAATGAGGTAGTGAGGAAATTTAATGAGGACTCTGCTCACTGCTGCCACCTGAGGCCTCTGTCAAGCCAAGCAAATCTATGGCAAAGAAGCACAGACACAAGCCAAGTGCTTCACCAACAGTGCCCTCATGGCCAAGTTCCTCAGCAGTGCCCTCACGGCCAATTCCTCATGCTGCTCCTGCTCCTCCCAAGTCCTCAGCAGCTCCTACAAAGTCCTCAGCAGTTCCGACAAAGTCCTCAGCACCTGTGCATCTGGCCACGTGCCAAAGGACTGCAGGCATCTCCATTGCCTCTGGTGTCTCAGCAAGTTCCTCAGCTGCACCAAATTCTTCATCTGGCCCGACTCTGCTGAAGACTAAGGCCACAGCTGGACGAGGTCCTCGGCCAAGTCCCAGAAAAACAGGTCGCTTTCAAGAGCCACTGAAGATGATGAGGTTGCGATGATGAACTTGCGGAAATCATCGAGAGACCGACAAGAAAGGGCCGCTAGAGCCAAAGGCACACCCGTGCCCTGCTTTGTTGGATCAAGGCGACCCTAGACTATATGGATCTCGGCACAAGGACCCAAACACTCCTATGCTGACTTCAAGTTGACACCGGCCAAAGTCACATGCTGATTCATTTCATCCAAGAGGAGAAATGGAAATTTGATCTGACGGAGAGATCAAGAAATCGCGATCTGAAAAAGAAACTGCTAAAGAAAATATTGTCAAGATGACAATGAAGAACTTATCAAGATGCGGGCTGACATCAAAGCCCTCGTGACAAATTTGACTCATACTATGCTGATTGGCAAGGAGCCAAAGTCAGATTTGTCAATCGACAAAAAGTTCTCAAATGTTGCTGCCCCAATGCAACAAGAAATCCCTCGGTGGAGCCTCGGCTCAGCCGATCGAAGATTGTGCCGACCTTCTTGATGAAGTTCAGGCTTTGAAGACAATGCTAGTTCGGGGCTGATGACTCCATTCCAGCCCGGCTGAAGATATTGCGGGGCATCCACTAGTGGTGTGCTGAAGAAGCTGAAGAAGTCAGAACAAGCTGCATCGATTCGCCTGAGGAAAATCAACCTCATTCCTCAGCTCCTCCTGCGCCTACACCAACTCCAATCCTTCCATCTGCATCTGATGTGAAGAAAACCAAGGCTGCGAGCGAGCTGCGGTGAAGAAAAGGAAAGCATCTGCTGCTTCAAATTCTTCAGCCCCGAAGAAAATGAAGACAATGACCAGCTCATTTGAAAATCCCATTGATGTTGTTCCAATTTCCTCCATGCCATCAAAGGACCTTGTTCCTTTTGGTGAAGATTATGAGATCCCAAGCGGATCGATGAAGAAGATCATTCTGCTTGCCCGTGAGAGCAGATTGATGAATAAATTGAAGTGGAAGCAATCCCTTCAACCCCAATCATTTCTCGCCTATGCCTCAGTTCACGGTGAAGAGGCGGTGTTGAGAAATTGAAGAAGATGTGGATATTGGAAGCTTCGCCGCCCGATGAGCGATGACTTTTGGGAAAGTCAGCATCCAAATTCTCCACTCTTCACCCCAATCCAGCAGATTCCTCGGTCCCTGCTCCAATAGTTCAAATGGGCTCTGAAGAAACTCATCCCACTTCATCTGTGCACGAAGAAATTCCAGCCACTAAGCGGTGATGAACTCTTCTTCTGATCCTCGGGCTGCACATGTAGAGAACCAGAAATTCCTCGGCTGAAGAACCGAGATTGCGATTCCAGAGGTCGTGATGCAACTCACTGACACTCCATTGCCAAAGCCAAAGAATCCATTCTCAACAAAGCAAAAGTCCAAGGCTGAAGACTTCTTTGGCGAGCACGTATTCTTCACTGATTACAATCCATATGATTCTGCTCGCATAAGGAAGTGGCATTTCTGGACTGCTAGTCAAGCCAACTTCTATTCCTCAGTGCTGTTCAACAAAGGCAAAGTCTTCGATCATGCACATATTCCTCATGTGGACATGGAATCTCTGCCAGGCTTCGAGCCAGTCCTCAGTGTTCTTCATGATGCAGGAATTCTGAATTTTTGCACTGACATATGTGATTGGAATGAAGAACTCATTCTTCAATTCTATGCGATGCTGCACATCACCGGAGATGCTGAAGATGTGAACTCATGGGTGTTGGACTGGATGTCTGAAAATACTGACTACAAGGCACCAGCAACTGAATTGCTTCGTGCCCTACCACTCAGTCCTCCCCTTGATGGTGCTCGTTGTATCTACAACGAACCTGAGCTTTCAAATAACTACATGCAAGTGCTGATGAAGCATTTGAAGCCAGGGCAGGCACCTCGAACCAAATTCCTCGTTAAGGAATTACTATGTGTGCCTCGGACTGTCTATCGGATTCTGACGAAGACAATGAGTTCTATCAAAGGCCATGACTCAAATGATGAAGAAGTCGTTGGCATCATGAAGAATATGCTTTTCAATATCATTCATGGCGTTCCCGTCAACTTCCATGATTTCTTCATGAGGACTCTGGCAAACATTGCTATGTCACCTTTTGAGCTGAAGCCTTATGCACCATGGATTATGAGGTTCATCAGGACAAGGTCTTCACTCAATTACAAGGCTGATACTCTGAACCACTGCAGCTACTTGCCTCCAATAGAAGTCCTCAAACGGACATTTTCCTCAGCTGATGACAAGGGCAAAGCTACTGCTGTGATAGATGAAGGCATTCGTCCATTGAATGGTCAATTTCGCAAAGCTGCATCCTACTCCACCAATGATGACTCTGCCACACATGACTCTGCCGCCAATACCTCAGTTAAGCAAAATCCTCAAGCCACGGCACCCAGGGTGATGACTGATTGTGAGTTACTCCTCAGTCTTCATCAGAAGGTTGATCGCAATCATAAATGGGTCAAGCGTCAGTTTGGTTCAACTCTTCACAACATGACCTCTACACACAATGCAGTGAAGAAAAACCAATACTACCTCCATGAAACCTTCAACCGCACCTGGGTTGTTCTCTCTAATGTCTGTTGGAAGAAGCTGAAGACAATGGCTCTCAAGGAAGAATTTGACTGGTCTGCACCTCCTCCGAAGAAATACAAGAAGGTCAAAGTTCTTTCCTTGGTGGCCAGCTCCTATTCTTCATCGCGAGACACTGATGAAAATGAAAACTTGGATGACACTGCGGCAGGCCCTACTACGACAACCGACCCCAACAACGCTGGCGCTCCTTCATCAACTTGAAATTCTTGAGGCGTTAGTCCTCAGGTTCGATCCTTTTGGTCGCCGATGACACGGGGAGAAATGTGAGTT